>OY735229.1:41317762-41377762 GCA_963457665.1 Thysanoteuthis rhombus
CAATGCTTACAACATAAGGTGGAAGAAAAACTAGTTAAACATTAATGATGGTGATCGTCATCCGCTTTTTAGTGTCCATCATTGGACAAAGATCTTCCCCAAGGTTCACCACCACTCTCTATCATGGGCATCACAAATCCAATTTTTTGAGGGGATAACAATGACTCATCTTGTAAATTTGAAGAACTTGTGACTGGCTGTTCTATTCATAAGTGTTTGAGCCTGGTGGGCCGGTGGGAATCGGGGCAAAACAGTTGGAATTTTGGGCAAATGAAAGTAATTTGGGGAAAACCGTGAACATTTTTGGGCAAATCCAAACCTCTGCCTACCCTCCACCTCCACCAAAGATTTTTCATAAACCCTTGGTATTAACTTATCAACACCAGGGAAAATCTGTGGATGTTCTTTGTCTAGTATCTTCATGGATAAAAGCACTGGTTCATATTGTTGTCACAGTTTGGCCTTTGAAACTGTGAGTAAGTACCTTTACTTTGATCAGATCTCTTCTTTATGGGTAGTTTGGTATATGGGATCAGTAGGACACAAGAAAACAAGTACAATTTGTGGAGAGGTACTGTGGCTCAAGTGAGTAGAATATCAATTGAATCACTTGGACTAGTTAGATGTGAGAGCATTATGATCTGACAATCCTATATTTTATGTTGTTTGATGAGCTATCTATTATGATATATATTCTACTATTAAGGGAAGTCAGCTGTTTATTTTAGCAGGATAGCAACCAAAATTTCTCCTGTTATCGAGGAAACAAGGCCTTTATCATTATTTGTATTGTTAGATTAGTAGCAATCTAAGATGGTCTAAATAATGAATTTTATTGTTATAGCATGAGTAATTTCATATATTATTTAGGGAAAGAAGCTTCTATCATGATTTGTCTTGTTAGAATAGTAAATTCTTCTGCTTTCTCCACTTTATCTCCCATCTTGAATCTGTTGGTTTGCTATAAAAAGCAATTTATTGACTGTATCCTTTGAAAAAAGATTCCTTTCATTCTGCATTGAATTTCTGTTTGCTCATAGAACCCTAGCGGCTGGTATTTAAGCTGGTACCACGAAGTACAAATGCCCCAGGGGGCGGTTCATTGCTTATTTACTGCCTGATCACTAAGCAGATTCTTGGCCAATGAACAACTCTGTTACATCTAATCTTTGGCTTGTGCTTTCATAGGAAGTACTTCCTGATGATTCAAGAATCCTTATAATGTTCTATCATCGAAATTGACCTAAAATCACTGTCAATGTTTGATTAGAGTTAATCATGACATCATTGAATATCTCTTCCCCTCCAGAAAATGTCAAGAGACATGATGCTGCTGATCACAGTGGGGTGCCTGTCCCCTACCTAAAAGCTGTGGGCGGAACTGACTAAAATTATCAAATGACTAGACTCCAAAAAATGCCTTGAGATTCAAAACTTTTAGCAAAATCACCAAAAAAGTCTGTGTTTATTGAAATCAATATCTTGTTTTACTTAATAGACCTGTATTACACTTCAACTATTTCTTTCTCAATGTTCGAACCTAATTTATACAGGTCTGCTCTCTTTTCGTCAAAACACATATTCTTTTCTGTCACTAATTACCGTACTATTCACTGGTCTATCATTGGAATCTGCTAATGAACATAAATAAGGAACATATCATCAGTCTTTTAACGTCCGTCGTTGGACATTGATCTTCCGCAAGATTCACCCCAATTCTCTATCAGGGGCATTGTGGAACCAGTATTTTCTGAATTAGTCTAGTTCGTCTCTCCATCTTGTGTTCTGTTGGCCTCAGTTTGATGTCGTGATGTCCATTGCTTGACTTTCATTCTTGCAATATAGCCTGCCCATTGCCATTTTTGTTTTTTAATAGTTTCTATAATGTTTCAGTCTCCCGTTTTCTTCCGTATGTACTGTGCTGTCTTGCGATCTCTCAATGTAAGGTTGAGCATGATTCTCTCATGCGCACGTTGCGTACTTCTGAGTTTGTAGGCCTGTCTTTTGGTTTGGTTCCATGTTTCAGCTCCATAAGTGACAATCGGGAGAATGCATTGGTTGTATACTCTTCTCTTTAGGATTAGACTCAGACACAAACTTTCAACTTTGATGCAATAGTATTGTCAATTATTATCAATATTTGACTAGTATCTTTTAAATCTTGATTTCAATTGCTTTTTATTACACAAGTACTGTAAGACTTTATAAGTGAATTTCTTAGATAATCAATTGTATATGATCTATGATTTTCTACAATCATAACTCTGATCTTAATTTCAATTGCTTTTTATTACACTTTTCATTATACGAAATAAAATTTCTTAGAGGAAGCATTTTCAATTATTATCAATTTTTGACTGGTATTTCCTTCATCTTAATATCCTTTGCTTTTTATTGCAACTCATGGATTTGCTAGTATGCAGAGCAAGAGCTTGCCTTTCAGTGGCAGCTGCTTTACCCTTTAGGCTATGGAAGCCTATTTTTTAAACTTTCACAATTGTTCAGTAAGTGGCATAGATCGAATTTACTGAATCATTGTTGTTAGAGTTTTGGTGGTCATGAAAGGAAAAGTTAAAAAGTAATGAAAATGCTTCACCTGAGAAATTCAATCATCTTAAGAAAATCCCTCATCCTTTCCATGATAAGCATAATCGCAAGATTTCTAAGTAACTCAATCAATGGTGAGGTTTAGCGGTCTTAGTTGGAAGATCTTGTAGAATTCGGTCATCTTCTTTATGAAAAAGTGAGAGAAAAGTCAGATGTTCTGCCATGTGACAAGACATATCGTCCGGCCTCCACTTTTCATGATATTAGGTTGGTGTTTTGGAGATTTATTGTTTCTATAGCAATTTCTAGACTTTTATGGGGCCAAGATGCTGGCAATATACCCACACCTACTTGTTTCTCTACGAAGCCAGGGATCATCTTCAACTGAAGAGACATACATATTGTTTCTGTTAGAGTAACCTTTGATTAGATGGACTACCTTACAAAGCTAAAGACCACCAACTAACCTGCTATTTACCAACATCCCTGGAAGTATGGATTCACGCCTTTCCCTAGGGCATTTACCCAGCAAAAGTAAGCAGTCTCAGTCAAAACTTGAACTTGCTTTGTCGACTTCATTTTCCATGTCAGTGGCCATATCTTCTCTTGAAAAAGTAGATTTGCAATAATTGCTACTCTTGCAAAGAAAAAGATTTATCAGCTACCATATGTTAGCTAGGTCTTTGTCAATTCCAATGAATGAACACTAATTAAAGATATATCATTGATTTGGTCAGAGGAGAAGGGGATTCATGCCCTTCCCAAAGGCATTGGTACTAAGCGAGCGTGAACAATCTCGATTCCGTTTCCTCTGCTGGTAACCATCATGCTACTCTGCACTTTCTTTTGAAAAAAAAAAAAAAAGTGGCTTTGCCAGTATTGCAAAACTCTCAAAGAAAGAAAAAGAACAATCAGTTGCCTTGTGTTAACCAGGTCTTCGTTGATTCTAATGAATAAACACTAATTAAAGCTATCTCATTGATTTCATCAGTGGGTAGCAGACTTTGGTTTGATCGAATCGCCAGAAACAATGCCAAAGTTAGCAGCGAAGTCTCGCAGATAAAATCTTCCGGGCTAAGACAGACTCATTTCAATCAGTTGGACACGACATAAGAACTGAAGAAACATATCTCAAATCAGCTTAACAAGAGATCTGTGTGATCTATATTGATCTCTATTGAACAACCAACAGATGTAAGATCCAAGCCGAACCAAATAAAGTTGATCCTATAGAATCTTTATCGAATTGACCGACACTTAAAGAGACGAGGGCTGCAAAGTTTGTACACAAAGCCTCCAGCCTCGACTTGGCTCCTCCATTTTTCAAATGATTGATTCCAACTTCGGCTAGAGTTGAATAACTGTAGCCACCAAATGTGGCAAAGGGATCTATCTCTTTTCAATATAAGCTTATGTTTGTTTGTATGTTTGTGTGTTCCTGCTCTCCTGGCCAGACTGTTTTTTCTACAAATTTAAAAATGGGCATTATTACTCCACTAGACCCCTTCAGCAATTTTTATTTCCTATTTTTGGCAAAAAAGCTTTTTTTTTACTACCTCTTTAGAGGCCTTATGTTGATGGGTTTATTCATAATTCTCCAGAATATAGATATTTCTAGATGTTTTTTTTTTACTCAATTTCAGATGTTTGCAAATTGAAATGATGTGATTAATAGGAATTATCTTTCAACATGTTTATTCTTTGCTGGAATATTTTAACATGACTTGAAAAATTTGACGCTATAGTTGTTCAGGTATTGACTGCAAGGTCGATTATTTCTATAAATGGCAAATATATTAAATTGTTGGCAAAGTGATATTGCGTCTTCAAGGAGGAGGTCAAATTCATTAATCTATTTGGAAACGACATAATCACCATCATTATTAGGTTGTCCAGAAATGAATGGCGTTTTTATTTTTGAATCCCTTCCAAACCTTTTTTTCGAGAGGAATTTTCAAAAAACAAAAATTCATGTAGTTGATGTTTAAATTTTCATCCATCTAGCTCCATTCGTGTGGCCTGTATGCATGATATATATCTACATACATATATAGTCAGTCAGCCAGCCAGCCAGCCAGCCAGACCAACTTGAAAACTTTTGTTGATAGTTTTGGCTCCAATTCTGGTACACAGTTTTGAATATGAATCATATGATTATACCTATTAAGTGAATATAAATGATGTAATTTATCAATATGAATGAGACAGATATTGGTACACTAATTGAATAAATTCAAATATATAATAGAAAGTTGATGAGTCAATTGTATGTGTCTTACATAGCTTTTGTACCAAATCACTGCGGTCAAGTTTCCTCAACATTTCTACCTTTCCTTGCATCGATATAGACTTGTATTTGCACTTTTGCACCTTACTTCAAGCATACACTATACTAAAAAGCCATTCCTAGATGTAAATACATGCAAATTATGGTAGAAATTTGACAAAATTTATGGAGCAGTAACAACTACCGAAGTATAAACCATTAAAAGATGTCTTCACATACAATGCTAACTGCTGCAACTCAATGGACTAGTGTGAGAAATTCAAGGGTCTACTTGAAATTTTGTCTGAGTTAAAATTATGTTCTGGACCATCAGTGGCCGGAAAATGGATGGTGTTCCTGTAGTTAAGCAATGCACTGAATTCTCTGGTGACTGTTATTTACAAACCTTTACTTCTGGCTTTGATTTATTCTTCAATTTGCTTAGGGTTCTTGTGTGTAGTTGAAAATAATACACTGTGCTTTTCTGTTGAATCTCAACTGCTTTGATGAGAATCACTTTGTACGGATGCTTTCAAAATATAATTATCCAAAGAAATTGGTCTTCCGAGTTGGGACTTATCTGGAAGGTCACAGTCAGTGTTTTTAACTTGCTAAAAAATCGGTGGCATTTATGCACAGTCACATACCTTGGTAAATAGCATGAATAGCCTTCATTGTTTGTGTTGCATTACTGGCTTAATGAAATTCGTCAAGCATGTCATGGCAAATATAAAACTCATTATATTCTTCATCTCCTAAAGGGCTAAACATTACCTCTGACAAGCAGGAATGGCTACGTCGAAACTCTGTAAGAACTGCATAAATGAGACATAGTCATTTCGGGTTGTAAACAATCATTTGGGTAATGGAAATACACGTTCTATATAGATCTTAACCCTTTCAATAGGATGTGGACATTTGGGGCAGTCATAGCACAATGGACAACAAAATGTTTGGTGGACTTGGCTTCGAATGAATACCTTCTTCTATTTGTGAGCCCTCGAGATGTTCAGTCAAATTTGTTCACCATTCAACGCCAATTTCACGGTAGCTGGTCGGTTCAAAATTGCAGATTTTGAAATGTAATTAGTCACTCGGTAGAAGCTCACATTTTACCAGCGTCTCTTGACAGTATGCTGTGTTAGGGATGATCAATCAAAAAACTAGGAAAAAGGGCTATCAATGAATAAATTACTGCATTTCATAGCATGATGATTATAAAAGAAAAACGCCAACCAGAACCACTTATGAACTGAAGAAACCTATGTTGACAGTATTGATCATCTATTTTCAATGATTCTCTTTAAACAACTCAGTACATTCAATGATATTGGCTGCAGCAGTGATTGGTATTACCAATTTTAGTATACAAAAAGGAAATTGGTATTTGACATAAATTTTAGTAAACTAATTTCCGGACAAAATATGTACTACTGAATCAATGTTACCAGTTTAATCTATTCACTGCCAAGTATATTTTTTGATATTGTAACTCTGATGCCAGTTTTTCATGTAAAAAATTTATGAAAATAGAAAGTCTTCATTTTATGTTCAAGACAGTTTTATTTTTGTAAAAATTAACTAATATGTACAATACAGGATCTAATAAATGTAATATACAAGGCCTGTCTGGAAAGTAATGAGACTGGTTAAATTGAAATATATATCATCAACTTAATTACAAATCAAGTTTATCTCCTTCGAAATAGTCCCCTTGTGAAGCCATACACTGGCCGAGACATTGTTCTCATTTCTGGGAACAGTGCTGGAAGTTTTCAACTGATACTGCCTTCAGTTGGTTTGTCACAACCTGTTGTATGTTCTCAACTGTTCCTAGATGATGACCACAGATTTGAGTTTCGATTTTTGGGAATAAAAAAATAAGATAAAGACTCAGATTAGGGGGTTAAGAGATTTGGTACCACAGGAATATTCTAGTTCACAGAGAGTGTGGCGTTAATCATGATGAAGGCTCCAAGGGTCAACCCCCCCAAAAAGATCTTTTTCTGCGTAACTCAAAGACTTCAAGGCAGTAAAGTCTGTTGACTTTCTGTCCTTGAAGCACCCATTACCTTGATCATCATAAAAGCAATTGAAGATCAATTTGATCTTGGATTTGATCATTTTTGCTTTCTTTAAATGTGGTGAGTTGCTTCTGTACAACTCTTCACTATAACATCTGGTTTCTGGGTTGAACTCAAAAATCCATGGTTCATGTCCTGTCATGACATGTTTGAGCTTACCAGGTTCATTTGTTTTCAAATCAAAACCCAAGTCAATGGTCACCATTTGGTATACATTGAGAACATCAGACAGTTCATGACAAATCAACTGAGAACTGTGTCAGTCTGTGAATTCCAGGAGTGAAAACAATCTCTTCATCAGTGTGTGCCTTCCTGAAGAACTATTTGAAAGGGGATAAAGGTGATTTGTAATTAAGCTGACAATAAATACTTTTATTCAATCAACCTCATTATTTTCTAGAAAGACCTCATATACATAAATATGTTAAAATAGAATTGTCCAATAATTTAGATGGTTATAAGATATCTTAAAACGTAGATCTTCATATGGTGACCTTACATACAGTACCTTTGTATTCGCTCTCTTGTGTTTTGCGTTTTGTAAACATACTTCATTCTTTTTAGCGGGATCTTCCCATCTTGCAAAAGAATAATACATTATGGTAAAATACGTTATTTCGTCCATGGCTCTAGGCTGACAACTTGTTAAGATGACTTATCTCATCCATGGCGCTGAACTGAATAAAAACTTGCTAAGACAAGTTATCACGTCCATGTTGGTGAATAGGTTTATACAGATCAATATATTTGTTATGGTTGGACTATTTTCCTTGTCAACGTGTTGGCTTCTTTACAGCATTTCAGCCATGTACCTTCTGGACTTAGTTGTTGGTTCTAGAAAGTGAAATCACTACTCAGAGTACTCGTTCGATTGGACTGGACACCTCATACCTAATTTTTTTGTACATCTGGGTTGTGTTATTGGGGAACTTCTGAGTTTCCTCCCTTACTTTGGGCAATCCGTTTTGCTCACACATAGACAAGGAAAATAGTGCGGACATATCATATATAATGATAGATACACCCCATTTAACAAAATTCGTACAAGGTTTATACTTGTAGTTAATTCTTTGTGACGTGTAGATTTAAGGCAACTAATTTCTATTTTGCTTGAAAATGAATTTTCATTCAATGGCAAATTTCCTTTTTCTGATTTTTAGATTTACTGGAAAATACATTTTTGCACCTTTTTGAACATCCTTTCCTACCTAACTGGCTTAAATTAGTTCTACTATGATGATATCATGAATTCATTAATCAAGACAAATGACAGAATTAGTTTTTTAGATTGGGCTTATGTGAATGTTGATGATGATGATGATGATGATGATGATGATGATGATGATGATGATGATGATGATGATGATGATTTTGACAACTAAATTCAATTTTGTTTTTATCTGAATATGTTTTTTCATTCCCTCCGCAAATACTACGTAACTTTCCAAATACATGTGAAATACTCACATTTTGTTTTTATTGATTTATAACGTAAATATGTAGTAAAATTTTTGTATTACCTCATTTTGTATACCTGCAGTATAGATTTAATGTACTGATTGGTCAAAACAAATTCCAGGTTTAAACTGGAAAATGTATCATCGTATTTTCCCTCTCAGAAATATTTAGTTTATTAGTACAAAAAAAATTATTAAAGCTAAGCTGGATACTAAAAAAGTAGCTGTAAAATCACTAGGTAGGGGTAGGATAAGCTGTCAGGTTTAGATAAACCTGGTACTAAAAATGCGGGGCCTGTATGTGAATAGCCCAAAGGTCTGAGCAATGGAATTTCAAGATGAAGTGTAACATGCACATAGCAGATGCACCACTCAAACCCAGGGTTTGCATGTTAAGGTCCATCAAGATTTATTAGAGCAAAGGAGGTTAATGATGTGTTTATTTAACATATCCTATTCCCGATCTCACGTGAATAGTTAATTTACATTTATTATACCAGTGTGTGCATTTCTATGAACTTGTCTCGATATGATGATGTCTTTACATTAATATTTACATAAGTATTTGTATATTATTAAGAAATGGATATATAATCCAACAGAAATATTCATATACAATTATATACAGGTATATGAGAGATTGATGAATTATATATGTATATGTATATAAGTGGTTGATGAATTGAAAGCCTTCATATGAAGTAATAATCTTGGCAGTATAAATTAATACCAGGACTAAAATCTCAGCAACTTTCACTTGATATGAGTTAGTGTGATTAATTTCTGACATCCAATAGCTTTGTAAGCCTAATCTTGAATGATGAATTCGGAGTCAGGAGCAAATCCAGTCCTTTCGTAGGTGAGTAAATTGATCTGATAACTTCAGCCGTTACTTTTAAATCTGGATTGATGACCATAGCTGTTGTGATGCTAAAAGATGAGCGCGTGATGTTAATCTTATTTGTTTTAAATTTGATTTCCTTAAATGAGTTTTGCTTGGTTCTATAAACAGTAGACCTTCATTAACCTGGTTTCTTTGTTACCTGGGTAGTATTAGAATTAGTGAAAATGACGAATCATCCTTGAACAATAGATATTTTATCGTACCTTCAGAATGTTGTGTAAATCAGTACAAGTCAGAAAATTATTTTTTTGTTCCTAAGTACTAAGTTACTCAAAGTATATATTGTGTCAATAGTTCCCTTCAAACCTTACTTTTGTGACCAGGACAATGATAATTTGAAATCTATTTATTCTCAATTGGACAACAGGCAAATTTGCACATTTTTAATCATATAGAAAAAAGCTATAAAATCTATTTATGATGTCATTGATGTTTTCCACCAAAAAACATCTAAAATAAAGTAAAAAAACATCTAAAAATATCTAGATTCTGGTGAATCTAGAGGTTATGAATGAACTATACCAGTTGAAATATGGCCAAAAAGTCGAAAAAGGTCAACATGTTAAAAAATCTTTTTTCTTCTCTTTCTGAGTCATGAGTGTTATTTTTTGATAGCTCATTTCTTAGAAGTATAGAAATGTCAATTATTCCATTCAAACTTTTCTCTTGTAACCAGAAGAGTGATAATGTAGATATTTCTAATCACGTAAAGAAAAACAATTACATATGAATATCAATATACAGGCTACGAGAACAGAGTTTGAAGGGAATAATAGCCGTTCGCTATACATTTTCTACAGTAGCAATCAAAAAATAGCACTCATTACCCAGGAACAAAAATTACGCTGCATGTGTGATGAGTGAATAGAGACAATGATTGAAAAGCAAGTCAAAACAAAGATAGGCATAGATAAACCTTATCTTCAATCAATAATGTGAGGTGTATTTGCTTTACAGCATTGGACACACTTCCTTTATTCACAAGAACCATAATTGGGGTTAAATAAAAGCAAATAATATTAATAAAGGCAGAGAAGCGAGCAGGAATCTCTTCCAAATTTACAGGAGCATGTTAATAGGTGAATAGGTCTAATGCAACCAGAACAATGTGCAGTGAGTTAGTACAGTACCCGGGGAGACTTGAGATCACAGAGGCCAGGGAAATTCGGAATCAGTGTTCAATTAGTTGAGGGTTGGGAATACAGGTAGCCAGATAAGTGAAGTTGCACTCTAATGGCTTCTTATTCAAGTTGATCCGTGTTACATTAAAAACTGCCCTTAGGTTGAAATATTGTCTCCTTTGCTTAGAACAGGGATTCCCCAATAGGGTGGTACCATCCGCTTAGGGGTTCTGGATGACTCAAAGGTGGGGACATTGAAAAAATAGTCTCATCATATCAGGCTTATGTTTCGAATTGATTATTTCTATGTTGATTTAATCAAGAACTTTCAGATACTTTTGTATAATTATGTTTGGTTATGAAATAAATACTCAAATTGGAAAATTTTTTTGATCCAAATATAATTTCAAATGATCATTTCTAACTGACTCTACGGAGTTGCTGATAAAATATTTGCTCTAAAAGGGGGGAAACTGTTCAATACTGTTTGGAAAATACTGGCCAAGAAGCTGTCCATTAGTTTCTATATCTGTAAACATGAGTCCCACTTGGCGAATCAAAATTTGACAAAGTGTACTTGAACAGAGTTTAATCTAAGCAAACAATAATTGTTAGTTTTGCATTAACACTAAGTTCAGCCGACTGCACGGAGGAAACCAGCAGTTTGTTCAGTGGGCAGAAAGACAACAGTCAGCAATGCCTTGTGAAGTGCAAAGAGTACGGCTTGACATGCTAAGTGCCCTGGTCATACACACAATCCTAGTGTGCCTCCAGCTGATTGCGTTTTGCCTCTGGACCGAGGCAGACAGGGACAAGAGAGAGAGAGAGAGAGAGAGAGAGAGAGAGAGAGAGAAAGGGACAGATGATGTGTGCAACTCTTCACTTTAATCCAAGTCAAGTGCAAATCGTGACTCTGAAGTGCAATTGCACAACTCAATAGCCGAAGCCTGAGTTAGGCTATTAACAACCGACATAGATTTCTTTAGTTTTTCGGTGATTCTGCCTGGCTAGCTATGTATGTATAGATACGTGTACAGTCTACACCAACAGTGCTAGACGGCTGGATATTTAAACATTTACTGCTTATTATCTGTCGGAAAACCTTTTTTAAAATTCCCCGCGGAAATAAATTTTTAAAGTTGGGTTTAATTTACAACTTAAAATCAGTTTGTGTCCGGATGGGTTCAGTTTGGGTTTTTTTTGTGATCAATTAGAGAGAAGTAACTTTTCAATTGATCATCCCCAACAAAGACATGCTGCCAAAAGATGTTGGTCATGAGTGACTAACCAGACCGTTTTTTTTCATCAATAATGAATCACTGGATACTTTGCGGACAGACTTTGTAAACAATGGAATTAATATGTCATGGATTACAATTCACAGATGCTATGCCTTCTTCTTCAAGTGAATTATTTTCAATTCGAAATTTACCGTGAATTCCAAATCTAATTACATTTTAGGCATGAATACTGCTTATGTATATTAAATTGGCATTGATTTAAGCTTATTCAATTCTGGTCCCACGTGTTTTCACTCGGTCACAAATCACCCAAGACATCCAAAACTTATGACACATGCTTGAATTTAAAAATAGATTGAACAGTTTAAAATGAAATTACTTAACATCAATGCCATAACTTCTTACAACTACGTTAAAAGAGTTAACTATCTTTTATATAAGGTAATTACCACTTTTGTGTGAATTTGATACTCAGTGGGTGTTCCAGACAAGATTTTAGTTCGTAGGTACCTTGAGTAATTCATGGTGAAGGTTTGTGTACAAGACTAGTGGACGATTACTGTGTTTAGATTTCAGTCCTATCTTGGTGCCTCACATTCCTGGCCTTGTGTCAATCTAAGCTTAGTTTAGTAAATATATTGCATCTTGTTGTTGAGTAATGATTTGTGAGTTAGTTTAGTGCTATGTTTGTTCCTGACCCCCCTCCCTAATTTCGTTCACCTTTGGCTAAATTATTCAGGAAGTGAATGAGACTGCAGTAATGAAGGAAACCTGGAAGGTGAATTAATTAATTCATACAGATATTTATATTTTACTATAATTAAAAAGAATCACACTAGGATAGCAAGCCTTTGGGTGAGCAAGCTCAACCTTCAAAAACAAGACAATCCCATAAATCCTAAAAAGAAGGGTATACAACCAATGCATCCTCTCGATAGTCACCTACGGAGCTGAAACATGGAACCTAACCAAGAGACAGATCCACAAACTGAGAACCATGCAACGTGCACATGAAAGAATAATGCTGGGCCTCACATGGAGAGACCACAAGACAGCACAGTACATCCGGCAAAAGACAAGAGTCAGAGAAATCATAGAATCCATTAAAAAAACTCAAATGGTAGTGGGCTGGCCATGTTGCAAGAATGATGGACAACCAATGGACATTGTGACTCATGACATGGGTCCCCCAAGATCACATATGCAACCGAGGCCGGCAGAATATTAGATGGAGGGACGAGCTAGACAAATTCAGAAAGTACTGGCTCCATGACGCCCATGATAGAGAAGTGTGGCAAATCCTGGGGAAGGTCTATGTCCAACAATGGACGTTGAGAGACTGATGATGATGATGATGATGATGATGATGATGATGATGATGACGACGATGATGATTGAAAAAAGCAATTTTCCACGCAAAGATTTATATCAGAAACTGTCATCAGAAACTGTCATCAAAACTATAAACCTAGATGTCTTAATTTTTCAAGTTGGTCATCTATCTGACTGGTTGTATGATGTATATGCGTATTATGCATTCCCTGCCCCTCCCTGAAATAGGTTTCTAGTGGGGGGGGATGTTCAATTTACAATGTAAGTTTATGCTGAAAGTTCTAACTTTAAAAAAAAAAAAGCGAGAGAATTAACTTATCCATCAATCACTGCTTCTTACAGTATATTGATTGATCATCCCTAACAGGGCAAAAAGATGTTGGTCACGTGAAAGTATCTATTGAGTGAACTACCAGACTTGTCTCTCTGTACTTCTATTGTAATTTCTACCATAAATACGCTCAATTAAGAAACACTGTTTCTAAGAGACTAATCTTTAGTTTCATAACAGTCTACTAATTTCACTTGATCCAAAAACTTGGATCAAATAAGTATTTAAAAAATCAATTAATTTATATCCATACCTCACATAAATGAATCTCTATAGCCAGAACCAGAATTAATCATCCAAATAATTATTTAAACAACATGTTGAAGTTTTTATTGATGGTTTCTGATTTGGCTAAAATGATAGCCTGCGTGATTACCAAAATGATTATCTAAAACTATCTAAAGAAAAAAGATCTGTCATCTGAAATTATCTAAAAAAATAACGTCTTCTATCTAAAAAAAATACCAGCACAAAGAAAAAAAAAGATTTCAAGATGATGTTTAGTGATGCAGTCATGCAAATTTTCAAGGTAACAGCCCCTCCTCCCCAAATGTGACCAGGAATGGAGAAGACACACGCGAACACACAGATTGATACTCAAAGAGAGAATCAGTCCTTTTGCGGGTCTATGGCAATTTAATATCTTCTTCTCATGATCCAAGAGGTATTATGAATAAGAAAGAATGAGGAAAAAAGACACCAGGGTGAATGACACTGAAGTAGTTTAAGAGGCACTGTTTTAGTTGACCAGTGGTCTTTTTGAACCCCTTGGGCTGCATC
Source organism: Thysanoteuthis rhombus (assembly GCA_963457665.1). Classification (NCBI taxonomy): domain Eukaryota; kingdom Metazoa; phylum Mollusca; class Cephalopoda; order Oegopsida; family Thysanoteuthidae; genus Thysanoteuthis; species Thysanoteuthis major. The sequence goes on from OY735229.1 coordinate 41,331,826, forward strand.
AGATAATGGTCAGGGGTTCACAGCAGTATTCCCTTCAATCCTGTCATTGTGAATCTTGTGGCAAAGAAACAACATCATCCATCCAACAGCAATCAAAATACATAATTATTGTACACAGACCTGTACCATATGTATGAATTGAAATAAATGTAATAAACTCAAAAATGAATGTGATTTTTAAAGTTCAAAATGTCATTTTATTGTAGTTTATTAATAAGTCCAAAAAATAGAGGTAGGGGTCCACAACAATACTTCCTTAGGGACCCTTGAGTTCAAATAGTTTCAAAACCACTGTAGTAGATAATTATCATTGTATCACTATAATCTTTACTTTGTGCTCCACACATACTGAAGCTATTTTGCCATCTAGTAATGATTAGTCAACCAGTTTAGCAGACAATTACTACTATGTATTGAGTTTGAACCTCACTGGGTGCCTTACTCTTGCAGCCTTGTGTCAAACACAGTTTAGTAAATCCTTACGGTCCCTTGTCATGGGGTGATGTTTACTGAACAGATTTGGCAGATAAATACTAAGGATTAATGATTGAGGTTCTCATTGGGTGCCCACACTTGTGGCCCCTATGTCACACTCAGCTAAGTTTAGTAAGTACATATAACCTGCATTAATTTTTTTTCAAAAATTACTCTCTAGTAATATAAAAATCGTACCTTGTTCTGGTGTAAGGGTACATCAATGGAGCACCCTGTGAGGATCAAATTCGCTGCATAATGGTACAGTTCAGAGAGTTGATTCTACTAACAATTGCACTGTTAGATGTTCATATTACTTTATGTTATCAAGCGATCACTTCGATTATCTGGACCCTAATTTTTTTGGTCAAGGTATTGCTTTCAGGAAAAGAGCCTCATAGGATAGCTGCCCCATTTTACAACTGCCCCTTGGATAACCTCTCATGCCCTCAATAATGGTTCTTGACAATTGCCCCTGAAGAATTTCTTCATGAATGTGTACATTTACATGATCGACTACTTTAGGTCAACAAATTTTAACCTCGGCTTTACAGTTGCTACTGTTGGGGGCGATCATCCTAAGGCTATTGACCTGTGAGACAATCATCCAAGAAATCATGGATTTTTTGTCTCATGCATTGGTTGAAAGCAAATCAATTCTGATGTAACAACTGATGAAAGTCTTGAAGCACCATATTTTATGGTGTACAAAATCTGTGTGGAGAGTATACAGCCATTTAGAATATCTCGAGAACTGGTTGGGCAGCCTTGATGTAACTTGACAACCAGACAGAGAAGACCACACTACACGTGTGAACAAGCACTCTCCTGTGGAGTTTCTCAGTTGTCAGTGATATGTCATTGAGTGAGCACCTCATACGGTGTAACCATTGCATTTTGAATGAGACTAAGGTATCATTACCCTAGTTTGGCCTTTTTTGTCCTTTATTGCAAATAGCTTGATAGTTTCAGGACAGACTTTATTATTACATTGTAACATCAATTTAACCTATCTTTTGTTCTTTATCAAAATGTTTCAATCTTCTTAATTCAAAATGGATCAAGAAGAGTTTGGAGTCCTATTGTAGCAGTAGGGTTTTGATCACAATGCATGCTTTGTTGGAGGCTCAAGATCAAAGGGTTGTAACTGTTCTCCTCATGTCAATGAAATATTGCATTTCCAATTTCAAACATTATCTACCTCAATTATTATGATTATATTTGGCCCAACAAGATTTGTTTTCCAAATTTTATAAAAAAATTCATGAAGAACTACAATCATGATAATGTTTGAAACTGAAAACGAGAGGTTCATGTTATGTTTTGCTGACATTACAAGAACAGATACTACACTTTCCTACAAGAGCAAAATGTGACACCAGGCCATTTTTAACGTGGGGTGCCAGCTATGGGAGAGCTGCAAAGATTGCTCCAATTCCCTCAACTAGTGTCGCATCGCATGAAAAGAGAGCTTGATCCATCCCTTTTGGTGCAAAGGGACAGTACTGTCCCAGTGCGTTCTGCTCCCAAGAGACTGAACAGAATTATCCTTTGAGGCCATAGGATGAATCCTAGGCCTCTAGTGCTTAGCGATACCGAGCCTCGTTGAGCCATCATAAGCCATGTTGCTGCACCGGCACAAAATTACCACTGAATGCACTGCAAACAGATACTTGTCTTCGATCTTGGACCAAAGGCCGCAAAAGGTGCATTTCGATCGGAACCCCACTGCTATGACGGTGCTGAGTTCATACTCGGCACATCATTGATTAAATCTTCTTGAGCTAAATATAGTTGCTTGATACTCCAACTGATCTGTCTCTCATCATCATTTCTCAGCTAAGTAAGTTGTTAGTCCTTTCAATATAGATCCATCATGTTCAAGTGGATTTTACTCTGCTTATGTGTTTGCCTGTCAAGCCACTGATCAATCTTTTATGATTACCACTAATTGATTGGACACTACTGTCATATTTGTTCAGGCTTGATCAACTTGTTATGGTGCCTGAGATTTCAATTGATCCGTGAATAATCATAAATCGATTTGGCTGGATTCCTCTACTGAACCGCTGGTATGTCATCGAGATACCGATTGGTACAATAATATTAGGTTAATCCAAGAGTTTCAAGCATTTTTTCATCAATTTTTTTTCCTTCCTACAAATTTAAAGCGTCATCATTCTCCTGCTTCTTATGACATTTCAATACCATTCAGCTAAACTGTCTATGCCATTATGTCAGATTAATACAAAAGTTTGTCACATTTTTAATCACTGCTACCCACAAGGGACTGGTTTAATCACTGTTGCTAGGTTTGGGTTTTAATCCCCGCTTCCCACAACAGACACGTTTAATCAGTGTTGCTCAGTTTGGATTTTGATCACCGTTACCCACATTGGACCAGTGTAATCATTGTTGCTGGGTTTACATAAGGATGTCTTTCAACATTCACGTCTATCTATCTATCTATCTATTAGGACTTTACCCAGCCGTAAAAGTTGAAATTTTGCCCTTCCCTACCTCCCCAAATGTGAGTGGTCAAATTTTTTTCTTTCCAAAATTCTTTCTTTAAACAAGTTTTAAGGGGATGGAGATGGAGGGGGTCAATTTACAATGAAAATTTATACAAAATTGGTCCCTTAATTTACATCCAGCAGCATTCACCCTTGAATTTTGAAATTTTGTACTTTTAATGATCACAATCAGGAAAAATGGAAAGAAAAGTAACTTATGCATTGATCAACTTTTTTGCAATTTTTTAATTGATCACCTTATCAAATGACTTACCAGTTTTTGTCTTTTTTAATCATGAATTCACGATTGAAATTATATGGTACTAAGCTCATTAAATTTCATGATTACCACTGCTCAATCAATGAGGCAAAAAGTAACATATAAAGCCTTCATGACAAAATACATTATATCCAAATTTCTTTAAATGAGAAATAAGGGAAAATATTCAACCTGTAAAATGCATTCTTCAACAAAATCCATTTTTTTCTTGATCTTGTAGGAAGGCTTAAAATGTGTTTTGCAGGCAAATATCAACAGATTGCACTCTGGAGAATCGACAGTGATAGATAACTCATTCTTTTCAAATTTGATGTATAATGCATTGTGTTACACTAGTTTTGATTAAATCTATTATTTATATGAATTCATAGCATCATTATTGAGTCATTTAAGTATTTTCCCCAATTCACAATGATTAGCTTATTCGGGTGCATAAGATTCAAATTGATCTGCGGATAATCATGTATTGATTTGGCTGGAACCCTTTATTAAACTACTGGTTTGTCATCAAAATGTTGATTGATAGAGGACCTCCTGGTTTAATGTTGTGGTTTGGTTGAAGGAAACTATGACTATAACTGAAGCAACATTCATTGAAACCAAACAATAGCAAACAAATATATCTGTACTCTGCACGAATGGATCACCAAAGCCAATGTGTGTACCAGAATCAATTATCAAAAAAGTTATCAAAAATCATCTAAAAAAAATCTTAGAAAAATAGATATTTTATCAGAAATTATCTTTAAAAAAAATAGGCCTTTTATCTTAAATTATCTAAATAATACTTGCATGAGATTCGGATATTGTTAGTTCAAAATAGCCATAGGGACGCCAAAAAGTACTTTTTTGAAATAAGAACAAAAAAAAAATTTTTTTGGATGGGGGCCTTGTGATGTACTCTTACGTAAATTTTCAAGGCTGTGGGCCCAAAAATGTGACCGTGGGCGCCTGAGATACACACAGACACCCAAGACGCCCAGCCACTCAAAGAGAGAATAATCTGTAGTCCACTTGGCTGGTTGGTCATTTGGCATTGTAGGACTATGGTAATTTGATATAAAGCCTAAGCTGGCTGCCTATACTGTAGATAAATGGAAGTCGTCCAGTCATAAAAATCTAGATTGTTGAAACTTATTACTCACTTGCCGCCACTCTTTGTCTTACTAGCTACCGACACTGATTTCTTCATTCCACTCCTTTATCAGTCAACGACGACTACTAATCATTTCCATGACAACAAGTACTAGTGAAATTTAATTCATTGCAAGGTACTAATTCTGCGACTTACTTATGTCTAGTCAGATAAACCACTTCATTTGCAATTCCACTCACAAAATTTCATATTGTTTAATATTTATAAATTTTTTTCTCTCAACCACATAATAATAAAACACTTTGAAATGAAATATCATTAATCAAGGATTTCATTCACAATAATATTTGGTTGGGTTCTATGTTTCAGCTCCATAAGTGACTATCAGGAGGATGCATTGGTTGTATACTCATCTTTTGAGGATTATTTGGATCGTCTTGTTTTTGATGGCTGAGTTTGCTCTGCTAAAGGCTTGTCATCCTTGAATGATTCTTTGCTTGAGTTCTTCTTCCTTTGTGGGCTTCATAGAGATTCATTGTCTTAGGTAGATGTAATGGTCTACTTTCCCCAGTTTAGCGTCTTCGATTTTGACGGTTGTGTCCATATTCTGAATGTGATTGTTGCACATGATTTTCATTTTACTCAAGTTCATGTAAGTCCGGGACATCATAGAATCTATGAGAAAACTTAAGTCACAATGGGCAGGCCATGTTGCAAGAATGACAGACAACCAATGGGCATCACAACTTACAATATGGATCCCCACAGATCACATGGAAAAACAAGGCCGACAGAATGTAAGATGGAGAGATGAACTAGACAAATTTAGAAAATACTGGCTCCGCCACACCATGATAGAGAAATATGGCGGATCCTGGGGAAGGTCCATGTCCAACGACTGACTTTAAAAGACTGATGATGATGATGATCATGATGAATATTAGGTTGATGCATAAGTCTATGGATATTTTTCAGCAAAATTATTTCCTTAGATGAATTCATAGCATCATCATTCAGTCATCATATAATTCTCACTGTCTTCAAGACTATTTCTATTATTATTCGGACTATCCTCATCTTGGTTGTTTTTCATACATTTTTTAACCTAGAACCATTAGATTGCTTGCAGCAATTCTGTCTGATTCTGTAACCACTACACTATGTGTCCACAGGATTACTGCAAGTAATCTAATGGTTCTAGGTTTAATCCCTGTGTGAGACAATAAAAATACTACTAATGCTAAGAAGGGGAGTGCGGTCAATATACCCCCGTCGGATAAATAAAGGGTTCGGTTCGTTACTTCCCCACACCTACCAGATGATACCTGATGAAGGCCGTAGAGTACAACGGCCGAAACATTGTATGAAAAACAACCAAGATGAGGATAGTCCGAATAATAATAGAAATAATAATAATACCTCATCTCAAAAATTCAGAGAAACGTCTTTAAGACTGTAGGCAACTTTTCTGCTAAATAGCATTTATCTCTCTGTTCAAATGATACAAATAATTCCAGCATTTTTTGTCAACTGCTTTCATTTATACAAATTCATTGAATCATTATTCAATCAAAAAAGTATGTTCCCCTTTTTTCTCTGGCCTTATGCCATGTTCCAACAGAATTATTCATTAGGTTGATGCAAAAGTTTCCGGAATCTTTGCATAATCCTTTCCTTCATATAAATTCATATAATAGAATCATTATTATTCGGTTGTTATAAAAGTTTCCAGATATTCATTTTACAAACTTATTACTCTTATCTCATAGTATCATTATTCAGCCATAAAAGTATTATCCTTGGCTTTCTAGGATGTTTGACAACCTTCCAGCAAAATTATGAATTCTATCATGGTTGATGCAAAAATTTCCAGCCTCTTTTGACAAAGTTTTTTTATTTATATAAATTCATATCATCATCATTCAGTTAAAATATTTTCCCTGTCTCTCTAGATATTACTTTACCTTTCAGTGAAATTGTATATTGCATCATGTTAGGTTGAAAAGCTCCAAATATTTCTTGACAGAATATTTTTTTGTCATGGAATTTCATAGCTTCAATATTCAGTCTTCAGAACATTTTCCCAGACTTTCTACGACATTTTAATACCTTTCAGCAAAATTGTATTTTCAATTCTATAAAAATGATGCAGAGGTTTTCAACATTTTTTGACAAAAATATTCATCCGTATGGATACGTAGCATCAGTTATGAAAATATATTTTTTTCTTTTTGGCTTTTCCCTGAAGTTCAACAACCTTTTAGCTAAATTATGTATTCTATAAGTTTTCTCTTCTAACCGCAAGTTTCTCCATGTTTTTCCGCAAAATCTTTTCTTCATATATATCCACAGCATCAATATTCAGCCATCATTGTATTTTCCTAGGCTTTCTGCAAGCTAAGTTTGTATTCCATTATAAAGGGATTATTCAAGCTGAATTCACTATCAATAGCTTGCAAGATACGCACGGCTATCGCCACTCAAAAGCAGGTGTCGTGTGTATTCAAGTACTTGCCTGTGAGTATGTTTATGTATGTACAGGTGTGTAGCTATCAATATCTATCAGTATGCTCATTAGTTCAATCAGCGGATCCCCAGAGATCACATGCGCAATCGAGGGTGGCAGAATACATGATAAAGAGACGAACTAGACAGATTCAGAATGTATTGGCCCCGCTACGCCCACGATAAAGAAGTGTGGCAAATCCTGGGGAATGTCCATGTCCAATGATAGATGTTAAAAGATTGACGACGATGATGATGATGATGATGATGATGATGATGATGATGAGTATCAAAGTCAATGAGATACCATTTGAGAAACTGTTGAACAAAACTGCTAATAAAGTCAACATAGGTTTCTTCAGTTTCTAAGTGATTCGGCTGGCTATGAGCGTATGCATACATCGTGGTACACAGTAATGATGTGCCCAGTAAAAAAGGCCCAAGTGGAAAAATTGTAAAAAAATGTCCCAACCAAAATGAATATTTTGTTAGAAATAAATATTTACTGGAGATCATGTTCCAACATTTGTTTTTTTTTTAGTCATAATTGAATCAAATTTATACGGTTAGATTAGATAGATCCATGTAATTTTTCAAATTTGAGACATCCCATTTTAAAAAAGTAATTAAAATTCTTGAAAAATGTTTTCTCAAAATATCAATGTACTTTTTAGAATAGAAAACTGAAAAAAATCCTGTTGTATCTAATCTAACAGAATAAATTTGATTCAAATACGTCTAAAAAATTATTACCTAAATTCATGAATCATGTTTACAGGCCATACCAATGGAGCTAAGGGGCTGAAAATTTGAATATTTACTTCTTATTATGCCTAGAAAAAAATATTTTTTCTTGATTTTCACCTCCAATCAGTTTTTAGTAGCTGGTTCAATTTACAATGTAAATTTTCACGTTTGTTTTTTGAAAATCCCTCCTCCCTAAAAAAAATTGTAGGTCCAATTTACCACGTAAATTTTATGCTACATTGGTCTCTTGGTTTGGGTCTGAGAGTATTCACTACTGAAAATTCAAACTTTTCAGTAATGCAACAAAAGGCGAGAAATGTATCTTATTCATTGATCAGCCCTTATTCCAAACTTTTTGATTGATCAACCCCAACAGGGCATGCTGTCAAAATACATTTGTCACGTGACAATGTCTGTTGAGTGGCTAAGCAGACCTGTTTTGTTCTTGATTATTTGATATGCGACTGAACATTTTATTTTTCTGAAAGAAAACCACTTTTCAATTTTTTGGAAGATTATCATGGCATGAGTGACCCGCCATGATCGTTAGCCAATATTTATTTATTTCACTTAGCAGGATGCAGATATGATAAAAAGAAGAGGAGAATTGAAGCACATAACAAAAGTGACGTAGTTTTATAAATAGTCGGGCTTGAATGAAATCTTGGTGCCCACAGGCCCCAACGGGTTAAACTATTGCCAACGAATCAATAAATTTTTTACTGACCCAGGCTGAGGTTTTGGCTCTCGACAACAGGACAGAGTTCCAAATTCCAAGGGAAGAGAGTCTCTTCTCTGTTTTGTTTTTGTTTCAAATATCCTCCCTTTTTCTGTATCACCTGAGTTGTCCTTTATGCGTATTGGGTAGATAAAATAAGGAGCTTATTTATTTAGCTACTTACGTGAATAATTTGTGTGAATATTCATGAATGAATATTTAGATATTATGATATGGAAATGCACACACTTGTTTTCTTGTCTACTCTCACTCTCTGATACTGACATACTCATGAACACACATACTTTCACACATAATCACACTTAATACCTCACATAAAAAAAACGATTAATGCGTCAGGTCTCTTTAGAGACAACTCCTTACAGAGTATGACGTCTGGTGATGAAGTCCCAGCTTCTGTTGCATGAATCAGTTTAGTAATCTCTGCAAGTCTCAAGTCTGGTCAAGACCAGGACTTTATACCTATAGACCACTCCTTTACCTGGATGCAAGTCAACAGTAAGGGATACCTGAACCCTGATCACATCGCTTAGGGTGTACTCAATTAGCTGCTGAATGGGTAGGGGATATTTGTCTTATTGAAGAGTTTACCACACTCTTTGCCCATGCCGGTAATCGATCCTTGGAGCTTCTGCGTGTGAGGCAGACATCCTAATTGCATTATCTGTGCGGATATACATTACATATGATAGCCTTATACGGTACGCCAGTGATAACGAAGAACTTTTGTAAGCAGCGTCGCATATTAAATGGGAGTCTTCCCAGGGAGAGTTCAGACGGCTGAGGATAAGTCAGAGAACAGGGTCTCATAAATGTATAATTTTAACAGGTCTTGTTAGTCACTCAATAGAAACTGTAACATGACCAATGTCCTCTGGCAGCATGTCATGTTGAGGTTGATCAACTGAAAAATTAGAAAAAAGAGATTATCAATGAATAAGTTACTTCTTTGTCCTTTTGTTGTGCGCTGATCATAAAAGAAGTCTAAATTTTTAATAAACAAGCGTGAATGTTTACAGATTCAACCTAGGGGACCAAATTAGCAAAAGCTTACATTGTAAATTGAACCTGCTCCTAAAATCTCTTCAGGGATTGAAAATGATAAGAAAATGTTTTATCTAGACATGATAAGATCTTTAAAATTTCAGTCCTCTAGCTCCATTGGTATGGCCTGAATGCATCATACATACATACATATATAGCCAGCCAGATCCACTTAAAAACTGAAGAAACCTATGTTGCCAGTTTTCTTTGATGGTTCCTCATAGTTCTCCACACACATCATGTAAAAACTCTTTGACACGTCATCAGTGTTGTATCCTGGGGTCATCTCAGATCTTTCAGTCTGTGGGTCAGACGAGATGAGGCAGCAGGCCGGAATTGGCTGACAGACCTTAATATGCTGACCCTTGCTCTGACCATCATATCAAGTCCTGCTTATTAACCGTATCGAGCTATGACCTGCCCAGATAATAGCAGCCGAAAGCTGTTGCTCTCTTAGTCAGAGTCACAGAGATGGCAAAACAAACTAAATCATACATTCAAGCAAATGGCTCAGGTCAAACTTGACTGTTGTCCAAGATCGACTTTGCCAAGAAATATTCAGACTGAAAAAGCAAATCTCAGGAGTATAAAAACATCTATTTTTGGACTGAAAACTTTTTCTCCTTTTCCACTTGACTATCACTGTCATTTTAAATATCACCAATGCGATGGCAAGTTAACTGGGTGTGTATGGCTTTATGATAAGGACAATCTACTCGTCCAGACAATGCATTTGTTTGAAAGTGGCTACAAAAATAATCCTGAAGTAATTATCTAAACATGTACCAAGGATTTCAGTCGGCATTTGAATCGCGTCAGAACCAATAAATTCGGAACTACTTCATTTTTTGATACACAAAACTCTGTGGGGTTTCATGAATTCAAGGGGCAAAACTTGCATAAAAACCTCATCAACTTAATTTCCTTTTATAGCTTTTTTTTTTTTCCTTTTCAAAGTTCCACATTTAATTTGAGCCACAGGCTAAAGATATTCCAAACAGTTGTTTTGAGAACTAAAACGTATTTTTAGCAATTCTAATTTTATTTTTGAAAATGTTAATTGGTAGCACTGCAGCTCAGTTCCAATAAACAGAGCATCGGTCATAATGAAAAAAGAAAAATAACAATTCATATACATCTGGATGAGTTCTCACAAAGTTGGTTCAATTGTACGGCTGGTCCTAAAAACTGCTCGCTCAGATAAGTGGAATCCGCTATATTCCCCAACTTTCTTTTTTAATTTCAGAGCACAAATTTCATCAGTGTTTCCATAAAGTCAGTCAAAATGATACACTGAATATTAAATTAAAAAATTTTTCTCTTGAAATTCAAGCGTGTATTTCATACCCCAAAATATAATTCAATAAACTAAAGAAAAATACTTGAACCTCGAAGAGCTCAACTGTAAAATCAGCTCTTTAGACACACAACTCTATGCGTAGGATGTATCAATTTTGCCCCATACCCCCTCACTATCCTTTGTTTCTCCACGCCCCCTACCGCCCCATTTTGCCTTTATGTGCTCCCCTTGAGTCTTACATTGCCTCTTAGGGGGCCGGTAGAACCCACTTTGGGAATCGCTATTCCCTAAACGCTTCCTGTGTGATGTCTTAATTTTATTTTCTAGACCAATAATCAAGACAGCACTCTACATCATCATCTTTGTTATTTTTCAAAAATCTTCCTCTTGTAATCGTGGCATTATAAGAAGGGGGAGACGGCAGTACTAGGTGTGTCGTTCATTCATTTTCTTCTCTCGGTTTTTTACTCCAGGAATTTTTGATAATCCACTTTTAGTCAGCTTGGCTCTTTTTTTTTTTTATTCACCTTTACTGACCCAAAGCAAGGCTGTTTCGGGGAGTTATTTTTGCCATGGAATTTAGACCAGTAAAAAAAACGTGTTAAAATAGCATATTGATACTGAAATTGTAAAGTTAAAATGCTGAAATATGATGTTTAAAATGAAGGCTAAAAATGACTTTAAAAAAGTGATATAAACTGACTTATTAGAGTAAAAAATATTAAAATATAAAGATCAACGAGAAAATTTTTAAAAAGTCACATCACAGTCAATAATGGAACAACCATAGCATCAAAATTTGAAGTCACATTAAATTCCATTGAAGAATAAATATGGTTTGAATGAATTCTATTTATGACATCACTGACATTTTCCACCAATAAACATCTGGAATAGAGTAAATATAAATGATCTAGAAACATTTAGATTTTTCAAAATCTAAATGTTATTATTGAACCTGTCAGAATAGAATCCCAAAAAGATTTTTAAAAAAAGCCCCTTTTCCAAAAATGAAAATAAACTGTTTAATAGAGTCCAATAAAGCACTGATGCAAATTTTCAAGTCGGTAGAGAAAACAGTATGGCCAGGAGCACTAGAACACATAATAAAAACATACAAACAAAAAAACAAGCACATATTAAAAAAGGATAAAACGCTTTGCCATCTTTGATGGCTACGGTTGTTCAAAATTGGGTGAGGAACTTGTTCTCTCTGGGTCTAAAAATGGCTTGTCAAAGCTTCACCAGAGCCCTCTTAAGTTCTTTTTGGAATATGTTAACTTCTCTGTCCATTGACCATCTATCATGAAGCTGGATGAGAGATTGGATTTTCATGGTTTGAAATCAAAGTTTTCCATCATCTAGACTGGTTGCCAGCTAAGGCTGAAGAGCTCAGCCTTCATTGCTAGTTCCCTATTTCTGAGGAAAAATGAAGGAATGGATCTATTTTTTAAAGATAATTCTTGATAATGTTCTGGAAAATTATTTTCGATACATGCCTGATATGGTGATTTACTTATGCGAGATATGGATATTTTGACTCATTTCAAATGGTGAATGCTCAAGTATGAAGAAAAGTAAGCTAAATCAAATCCTTATTGATCTATTGACTTTGACATCTCAAAAAGTGAAATGATTAAAGCAGGTTCAAACCCCAACCAGAGCCATTAATAAAAACAAAACTTCTTGATAAAGTTGTAAATCCAATCTCATCTGCACCCTGTTCTATATTAAGTCTTACTGACCTTCTCATTATCATAGCTTGATAGCAGATGATGATCGGACCCCTTCAATGGGACTGTCTAGATCATATCAGCAAATGCCAACTGTATCCATTATAGGTTACAACAGATCAAAACTAAGGCAAAGACTTTTTTGTTCTAAGATCATGTTTAGTCATCTCTTATTCTTTCAATACTAACAGTTCATGAAACCTATGATATCATAGGCAGGATTTATTGGCTCAATACACAAAATCTTTCCCATAATGTAATGATTGCATGTATAAAGACGTGGTGAATTCTGGTGACAGGAATAATAAACACAATTATATTTTAGCATTAACCAAATTTTGGATTCAGGACACATTGGCAAGGTTTCAGCTTTCCCTCAGCACAACCCACTGACTTTATAACTACTTCGCCTCTCATCCAAATAGCTTGAGACATTAATAAATAAATAAATAATGATAATAGATATGAGTAGATAAAATCATCTATTTGATTAAATGCTTGCACTTACATCAAATGTAAATGGACACATAGCGCAGTGGTTACAGCATCAGACAAATTACTGTTAAGCAATCTGATGGTTCTAGGTTCGATCCTAGTGTGAGACAGTATAACAATAATACTAACGCTATAAGAGGGGAATACGGTCAATATATCCCCGTCGGATAAATAAAGGGTTCAGTTCGTTACTTCCCAAAAATCTCCCAGATGATACCTGACGAAGGCCGTAGAGTGCAACGGCCAAAACGTTGTATGAAAAACAACAAAGATGAGGATGGTCCGAATATCAATAGAAATGATAAATGTAAAGATGTTCTTAAAAGTGAAAATTTTTATCTATCTGTTTATTTCTCTACATGATGAAATAGAAAATCCATTGAGTCAGCAATCTTCTTGATGTATAAACTGTATTTTGGAGAAATTCAGGAGAACGTTGCTATCTCCCACTGAGTATACTGTCGGCAGTTGAATACCAAATTTCGGTATTTTTGGCTTGAAATTTATTTTAACACGTTTCAGCACTCGCCTTTTTATTGTATATCGAAGATCCGGAAAAAAGTACTGGTCATTCTTCCCATGATGGGAGTGTTCCAAGACTATTGATTTTTCCATTGGAGTTTATGATTTAGGCGTGGTGCAAAGGTTACCAGCACAAAGAACTGAATTTGTGAACTGTTTGGATATGGCTGAGGCTGCCTATGTTCATTTTGTACTAATGCCTATGGGGGAAGGAATGAATCCACTTTTCCCTGCATTCTGTTTTCCTTGGGTAAACCACTCCTCATTGACTACTTTATCTGCTCTGACACCTATGGCAAAAGGCTGTTTCCATAATAGTCAACCTTGACAAAGGTGAATGAGATAATTAAGGTTATTTCATGCAAATGCTCTTATATCCAGCATTGTTGCTTGACCAAAGGAGGTCACGGGTTGCGCAATCAAAGGACAGGTCTCAGGGTTGCTTGACCAAAAAGGGTCATTAGTATTGCAATCAAAGGACAGGTCTCATTGTCGCTTGACCAAAGAGGGTCATGTATGGCGTGAGTAAAGGACAGATCTCAGGCATAATGCAGCATGAGGTGACTCAGAGTAGAAATGACGCATGAAGAAAGACACATATAACAAATTGATGTACATGACTAAAAGCAAAACCTTTTTCTTTGCCTTTTGGTGTGTTTGGAAATCAAAAAAGGGAAATTTTGTCCTCAAACCTGAAAGTCAGACCATAGAGGTGCTATTTCTATTTCTTGTTTAAAGATCTTCCAAAGTCAGTTTTACCAATTTTATTTTCAAGTTCACCTCTGAAATTAAGTTGAAAGGATCCTAAAACAAATAGAAGTATCTAGATTTTCTGGATAAATATCTGAAACTCAGGATATATATCACATATTGCAATCAAATTAAAAATACCATTAATCATCGAAATTTTTTAAATCAAAATAATTCTTAATTCATCAGGAAATATTACTTTTTTATCACTTTAATTTAAAAATAGTTATGTTTCTTATATCATCAAAAACCATTTGAATATCAATTTCTGACACTTTGAAGCAACCATAAACATCTGTTAGATGACAAATATCTAAATCGCCAACACCGAGCAAGGTAAATAACTCATATTTTGATATGTCAGTCAGTGATGATGATCAATGCTAGAGATGCTAGTGCATCTAAAGAAGAATCAAGCTGGATTATGGCAGAAGTAATGACAGCAGTTTCAAGTAAAGTGCATTCTTCACCTTCAGAGCCATTAAAAACACTTTTGAAAGGGTAAATTACTTGGATTACTTCAGAAGAAAGAAAAGGTCTTTTCATTGAGTTTAGTGTCAGAGAGTAGAGATGAAAATAAAGACTATGTAAGAAGAAAAGACAAATTTTAAAAATTGCTAAGGGCTTTTTAAATACCAGATTTGCATGAACTTAATGCACAAAACATTTAGAAAATAAAATAGAAATTATGCATTTTTTTTTTCTTTAATTCCTATGACTTGTAAATCAAATTCTTATTCAGATTATTTTAATAATTCTAATGTATTTTTGGCACTTGGATTTTTTTTCCTTTTTCTTTCTAAGAGCCAGAGTAAACAAGAATCAGTAAATGGTGCATTTACTTTTGAATATAGTTGATAATATTTACTAAAAATTTTTAAAAAATGGGGAAAATTATATCAAGTGCTTTTAATATTTCACAAAGAAAGGTTCTTCTGAAAAAATCTATTCAACTCTATTAATACGATCCAACAAGTGTCATGTGCAAACCGTGCTTGGCATGCGTCAGTGTAAATGTGTGCATGGATATGTGCGTGTATACGTGTGTGTGAATATCCAATTACATAGATGTAGACACATATATATATATATATATATATGCATACACACACACAAATGCACAGAAGCACAAACACATAGAAACACATACACTTCCCTAATTTCAAGAAAAATTTTTATTTTCAATCATTTTTCTACTCTAGAAGGGATCCATATCAGAAAATATGCAAATGGAAGCAAATCTAATGAAAGATCAGCCTTTTTTGTTTTAGACATGAAAGTTTAATATATTATTGATCATTTTAATGGTGAAGTTTTATAAATACATATATACATATATATACACACACACACACACATATATATATATATATATATATATATATATATATATATATATATATATATATATACACATAAGGGGACTATTTGAAATGAGACAAACCAAGAGTAAAAATATGTGGACAATTAATTCATTAATTGATTGACAAATTAATTGATTAGCATGCTACACATATTTTTGGGAGAAGTCCCCATCTTTAGTAGCATGTGCATACCTTTAAGTGGTTAAAAGGTTAGGTTTCCATAGATAACAAATTTAGCGTGTGTCTTTCTTTGTATGTGTATGTGTGTGAGTATGATGATTTACATATGCATTGCTAACTTTGCAGTATAGATACGTATGTATTTATTTGTAATCTCATAAAAGCAAATGTAGACAATCATACAAACATTATGATCAAGCATAAACAATTACATGGATACAATGAACTGTGCAAACACACACACACACACACGCACAACATTCATATATTTCGGCTAAAAATTGTGTCAAGCAATGGACTTAATCCATCTGTCAAATACACATATCTGAGAATAATGAAAAAAACTAATAGGAAGATGCTGATGCAAAACCAAATTTTGCTTGGATATGCATTACAATAAAGATAATACTCTGTGTTTAATTATATCTATCTGTATATGTGTCTATCTATTTCAATTCATATGTATGTATGTTGTATGTTTCTATTCTTATTTATATATCTCAGTCAATTCATATCAATGCATCTGTCTATGTCAGTCTCTCCATCTATCTATTTCTTTCAATCTTTTCATAAGTATCTATCTATCTTGATTAATATGCATATGTGTAAGTGTATATCTATCTATCTATCAATCTATTTTGTTTCATATGTATGTATGTTTCTATTATTATTCATATATATCAGTCTATTCATATCTATCCATCTATTTATCTAGCTATATCTCAGTCTTTTTATACATATTTATCTATTTCAATCTTTTCATATATATCTATCTCAATTAATCTATATGTATGTATGTATGTATGTATGTATGTATGTATGTATGTATGTATGTATGTATCTATCTATCTATCTATCTATCTATCTATCTATCTATCAATGAAGCCAAGTCTGTTCCTATCTATCTATCTATCTATCTATCTATCTATCTATCTATCTATCTATCTATCAATGAAGCCAAGTCTGTTCCTATCTATCTATCTATCTATCTATCTATCTATCTATCTATCTATCTATCTATCTATCAATGAAGCCAAGTCTGTTCATATCTATCTATCTATCTATCTATCTATCTATCTATCTATCTATCTATCTCATATTTCTATCTATCTATGAATCTGAAAAAAATACTTGTCGAATAATTCATAGAATATGTAACTCTAAATAATGTTAATGTATTTTGTAAGATGTTTTAGACAACCACTCACAGAAATTCTTGCTGATTTCATAACATTTGGTTTTTATTGAGCCCTCTATACATAACAACATAACAACATACCAATCACTGCATTGAAATAAGTATAGTTGTGGGATACATAGATGCCGTTAGATAGATGTCCATTGCCTAATGATTAAAAAAATATTCATTTTATACAACAAATTTTTTTTCAACATATTCTCCTTTCTTGACGATGCACTGAACCCAGCATTTTCCAATACTACCATATATAGAACACTATGCAGTGAAAATTTCAAATCAAAATTGTCCTGAAAAGAAGAGTATTCAACCAATGAATCTGACTGGAGCTGAAACATAGAATATAACCAATTATGCTCAACCTCACATGGAGAGATCATTAGACAGCACAGAATATTAGAGGGAAAACAGGAGTCCAATATATAACTGAGCTAGATAGAAAACTCAAATGGCAATAGGCTGTATATGTTGCAAGAATGTCAGACAACTGTTGGACATCGTGACTCACAGCATGTATCTTCAGAGATCATATGTGAAATTGTGGCTGACAGAAAGTAAGATGGCATGACAAGCTAAATAAATTCAGAAAGTGCTTACTCTGCGATGCTCATGATAGAAAGGTCTGGCAAATCTTGGGGAAGGTTTGTGTTCAAAGATAGATGCTAAAGAGATGATGATGATGATGATCTATCCTTGTATATAATTCAGAGATGTGATATGGTATTCGTTCATAATATCATAAAATCCATTCGAAAAATCTAATGGCAATGGGCTGGTCATGCCGCAAGAATGGCAGACAACCACAAGACATTACGACTCAAAACAGGGATTCTCAGAAATCATTTACGAAATTGTTGTCAGAAAAAATATGGCATGAAATTTCTGATAAGTTCTGATAATATTGACTCAATGTCGCCCAGATTCGAAAGGTCTGGCTAATCTCAGGGAAGTTCTATGTCTAACAAGAGATGTTAAAAAGGCTGCTGCTGTTGACAAAAGTACATACTTTGTATGCATAAACGTACTAATATATATATATATATATATATATATATATATATATATATATATATATATATAATAGATAGATAAATATATGTTGTTGCAGAATACTAATACATACATACATATATATATATATATGTATATATATATATATATATATATATATATATATATATATATGTATATATGTATATATATATGTATATATATATATATATATATATATATATATATATACATGTATATATGTATGTATATATATATATAATATATATATATATATATATATATATACATGTATATATATATGTATGTATATATATATATATATATATATATATATATATATATATATATATATATATATATATATTGTTGCAGAGTATTAGTTACCTCTAAGCACCTCTCTGAGAAGAAATCATCGCCAACTTTTGGGAAACAGGGTTTGAACTCTTTCCATACAAGACAATGAAATGTTACTCAGCGTCATTTGCCAAAGATCTGAATACTCAGAACGTTATGACTTCCATTATGCACGCACACGTAGAAAAATGGAATACCGTGCGCATGTCTGGACAGGTTCCGCTCATCAGGTACTTTCCACACTTGACTGAGTTCAGAAACGAATCCCTGTACTTGTGGGAGATGAGTTGTTTTTTTCGTTTTTTTTCACACTTTAATCTCTGCCTCACTGCTGTAATGTTGCAAGTTTTGCATTTTTCTACCATTATTTTCATGGAAAGTGTTCAGACGAACTGTATTCCGTGGTTCCTCTCATACGAGAATTTCTGGCGTTAGTCTCTCAATTAAGGTACATCTATACTTTTTTAGATATATCAAGGACTCGCCACAAGTTCAATACTAATAGCTTCTTCTCAATAACATCTATTGTGTAGAATAAACTCTGTTTTGGATGTTTTCCAAATGGGTACAATCTAGGCATTCTGGAATCCTGAGTCAACAAGTACCTCAACCAATGACAGTCGTTTTTACTTTTTAAGTTCTGTTATTGGTCTTCATTTTTAGTGTTTCTAGCTCTTATTAGTCATTTTAAATCTCCTTGCTTTTTTAGTCACTATTAGTCTTCAGTTTAAACATGTCATGTTTTAGTGTTTCAAATTTCACAATTCTAACATCAATAAGCTACTATGACATCTCTTTTTCACAGGTGATGATTCTGTAACATAAATAACCTAATGATGGGAAAAGACGTATTGATGTGCATATATATATATATATATATATATATATATATATATATATATATATATATGAAAGCATATCAATTGGTCTGCAGCTTAATGAAATGATATGTATTCTTTAAAACAATATATATTTTTCAACCTAATCTTATTCCTTGTCAATGCACTCAATTCAGTGGAGAATATCAATCATATGAATAGAACATTTTAAGTGAACAATCCCACATGAAAATTCATTCAACAAACCATATGTATATATATGTATGACACAATAATTTATATATATATATATATATATATATATATATATATATATATATATATATATATATATATATATATATATATATATATATATAGTTTAGAAAGCTTCGAAGTTTTCAATGCATTGAAAAGGCTTTTTCAATTTTTTTAGTCTCTTCAGTCACATATTTTCTCAATATTAGTTAATGCAATCTATGTACTTATCTCCAGTATTTTTTATTACTTTGTTTCCATGGTACTATGTGTAAATTATCTGTTGTTGAGATCGTCAGTTATATACCATGTAACTGTTTTGGGGATTATATATATATATATATATATATATATATATATATATATATATATATATATATATATATATATATATATATATGTATATATATGTATATATGCAAAGGTCCAAGAAACTGTTTTCACACCAAATTCGAAATTATCTCCCGTCATTACACAGTTTAGGAATCATTCGCCCTAGATGATGCAAATAGAATAAACAAAGAAAATGGGCTATTGCAGAAATCGAACTTGTGACCGATATGGTAGCCTCTTCAAAGTAGTGACTCTCTTAAGTATGTTTGCGTGTGTTTCAAATGTATTTGTTGAAATTGTTGTTTCAATATTTTAGTGAATGAATTAGCAAAATACAGATCATTTTTTCATATATTCACAATTAGACTAGTTACAGTTTGACGAGCGTTTTAATGTTTTCACATCTCTTCAAGCAAATATACATTTTGAATATCAATATCAGGTTATAGACTTATTGATCCCTCTTTTTACCCGGGCTTCAGATCTAAATCCTCATCCCCAGCTGCAAAAACCTTAATCGGTTAACACACCCATAGAGAGGAGAAGAAAAAAAGATTCCTGTATACACGAATAGTCAGAAACATAACAGGAAAAAAATGCTCTTAAATGTGTTTTTCATTTCAAAGGGTGGAAAAATGAATTCAATGCTGTAAATGGATTTTCATTATTTCATCTCTTCATATGGAAATGTCATTCTAACATACTCCCTATCATCTCAAAGAATCTTTTCTTTCTTTTTTTCTTCTTTTCAATGTTTAAATATGAATGAAAATTATCGGGCAGGTTGGGGCGTTCATTCTGTCTTGAAATGAAGTGCGTTCGTAAACAAAAAGGGGAAGGAACGATCGAAAGCCAAGAAGAAATGATTAAATTCTCGACGAACGATGCATTTAGGTAATAAATATCACCAGGTTCCAGGATACGAATGGGTTAGCGGGCGGGCAGGTGAAAAGCTTTTAAGGCTCAGCGGAGGCGCGAAGAAGATGACAATGAGAGAGGAAAAAAAATGTAAGATCGCTAACAATCGTGTAAAGGAGGTTAAGAGTGACAAAGAAGAGGCGGGGAGAGTCGAAACGTTGGCAGAGAGGATAACAGCAAAAAAAAAAAAAAAAGAATCTGGAGAAAAGAAAAAGCCAGGATAGTGAATGAGAAGAAAGCGGAGGAAAAAAAGTGGTAAAGAATGAACAATGAACGGAAGGAAAAGGAATGAAAAAAGAAAAAGGAAGAATTTTGAATGGATGAATGAGATTTATAGAGAAAAAAGAAGGAAAATCGGAAAGAGCGTGTGGGAATGAATCAAAAGAAAAGTAAGGATTCAATAGAATGAAAAAGAAATGAAGAAATATGAAACTGGAGTGAATGATATACGAAAACAGTGTCTGGTTAGTCACTAAAAAGAAACCGTCGCGTCACCAATGATTTTTTGTCGTTTCGGAGGTGATCAATTAAGAATATCGGAATAAAATAGGTGATCATTTCTTTCACCTCTTGTGGCACAAAAAAGCGTAAACTTAGCCAGACAGAAACTAAGGCATCCATTTAGCATAAATTTACATTTTTGGGAAAAAATTATTTTTGAAAAAAATAGATGCTTTTTCATGTATAGATATAATCAGAAGTAAGAGTTCGAATTTTCTGCCCTCTAGCTCTGTTTGTACAGTCTGTATGCATGCAACATACAACTGAAGAAATCAATTTTGACTGCTCCAATGACTTTTCGGTTGATCGTTTCTATAAGGAAAATAATTAAACTTGAGTAAATATGCACAAACAGCTCTCTCTCGCTCTCTCTCTCTCTCTCTCCTCGTCTCCCTGTCTTTATCTATCTATCACTATATATATATATATACATATATATATATATATATATATATATATATATATATATATATATATATATATATATATATGTATATATGTGCAAGTATATCTCCCTTTATAAGCACAAAATATATACAACCATAAATCTGCTTAATTACAAGCTTGATGCAAAAGTTCCCCGCCTTATCTTTTGCTCAGAATTAGGGAAATCTTAGAAGTTCCTTCGAAGTTTATTTAATAGCTTGGGCATCCAATCAACTATAGTACATTGTTTACAAACCGAAACGAAAAATGCTGGAGCTAAACTAACGGAAATGAACATTGGTTGGCGTTAAAATACTTTTGTGGGGATCAACATAGGAAAAAGTCCATTTCGGACAAAATAGTGACTGACAATGAAACATAGATTTATTACAAGTCAATCAACAAAAACTGTCATGTGACAAATGTCTTGTTGGGGATGATCAATTGGAATATTGTAAAAAAAGGGGTGATCAATAAGTTATTCCTCTCACCTGGACAGTGATCACTAAAACTGTCTGAATTTTTTGGGAAAAAAACAACAACATAAAAACTGCAGGGCACAAGCTGATGAACCAATTTAACGTGTATTTACATCGTAAATGTAACCCCCGTTAAGAACCTTTTTTAGAAGGAGGGGAGATAAAAAGAAAACAAAAAAAGCGTTTCTCTTTTAACTTGAAGAGTAAATGTTTAAACTTTCAGACTTCTAGTTCCATTGGTGCAGCCTGCAAGTTCGATACATATACAGCCAGCCAAACCTGAGAACTGAAGAAACCTATGTTGGTGATGACAGTCTTTGTTGGTGTTTTTATTTTCAACAATAACGTAAAATTAGGGAAATTGTTGCTTGATTTATGACAACCTTTGACATCCCAACCTAAATAGAATTGACTTGGGAATATATTTATTTTTGGGTTATTCAAAGGTGATTTTTTCGTTACGAAGAGAGTAGCCCCATTGCAAATAATCAAATACATGTATAGAATTTATGTCCATAACACAAAATCTATCAAATTGTACACACCTCTTTGGGATTTCACTTACTTTGTTAGAATATGAATAAGATACATCTAATTAATGTCTAGTGATACCTTCTAAGTTCAAAACAAACCATAAGATATCAGTCAAATTTGAATCATACAATTCAATTATGCAAAGAATTTTTTCGGGCTGTTGTCCCCGTCTTTGTTTATATTTTGAACACAACAATGTCCAATTTGTTACGTTCTAAAGTAGAGCTGAGATGAGTACAAGAGTCTGAAAAACTATATCCAAATGATGTTCCTCATCTAAAAAATTAGGACCGAAAATATCCAATTCCAGCATTAGATAACAGGAAACTTTGAGAGAGATAGTTTTATTGTTTTGCTGTGGGTGTTGACAGATTTGGTCAATTCAATTTCTCAATTTTCGATAAAGTCATATAACGGTTTAATTTTTTCAAGTTTCATCTTTAAATGATGATGAATCAATCAACGTTTTTCCTGGCACCCCAAAATTTGGCACCGAATCAACTGGCACACAGACTGTGGAGCAAAAAAAAGGCAGAGCACAGTCTGCAACAGATATGAACTTCTACTTTCAGTGTGACTTAATTAGAATCTTATCTTTGATTGATAATTCGAATATGATCATCTCAACAAATAGCATAGTTTGACATCGGGCTACAAGGTAGAATCGAACTTAGTAGCAATGATCTGTGAGACCAGGTCGCCTACCATTGTGCTAGCTATAATATTTATTTAGCTTAGGTATTTAACACCGATGTCAGGGGTTGATGTTGAAGCCATTGTAAAACAATGGAATGGCAACTGCTGATCGTCAAAGGAGACAGTGTTTAGTACTTGAGCCCGGGGAAAAGGCATGATTACAACAAATTTTCAAGATAAAGGAGTCCCAAATACCAGCACGATAACCATAGCTATACAGTGAAACAACAACAACAACAACAACAAAAAAAAAACAGGTCTGGTTAGTCACTCAGTAGAAACTGTCACATGACAAAGATCTTTTGGCAGCGTGCTATGTTAGGGATTATTGAAAAAAACTGGAAAAAGGGGTGATCAATAAATGTTATTTCTCTCACCTTTTGTTGGACAGTTTTCCCTGATGTAATTCTGAATGTTCAAAAAAAAAAAAATGAACGGGTATGAATGCTGCCAGGCATAATCTACAACATCAATTCAGCATAAAATTGCTTTGCAAATAGGAGTCCCCCTCTCACAAAAACCTATTTGGAGGGAATTTAAAAAACAAAACAAAAAAAAGTTTTTTATTGATAAAATAAGGAGTAAATGTTTAAATTCAGCCCTCTAGCTCTATTGGTCCAGCCTGTATACAGGGTTCATGAATACATATATAGTCAGCTTGACCAGCTCATGAACTGAGGAAACCTATTGTTGACCGTTTCGGTTGGCAGTCTCTGATGATAAGTATTTCCTACCATCTCTTTCGACATAGTCCCATTGGTATAGGGTAATCTCATGAATGGGTCTGGTCACTCGAGGAGACGCAAAATTGAAAGGTGAATTGGAAGGAAAAAAGTTGATTGGTGATTTCGTTGCATGACCAAGCTCAGCCTCGTACTCCAAATGTGAAGGAGCAAAAAACCCCACAGAGCTGATAGAAGAAGGTTTTGCATATACAATCTATTTTCTAGACCTTTCACCTTCAGAATATCATTTTTTCGCTCCATGTGACTCTATTTGTCAAGTCAGTAGTTCCCATAAGCGTATGGGCTGAGGTGGGAGGGTACCCACCCAAATTTGGTCAAAACAGTGGGGATAGAAGATCGGGGAAATTGATGTATTTCCTGCTAAGAAAGGCCAAAAACAATATTTCAAGTTGCAAACTATGTTATTTGTATAACCTAAGTATCGTTGGTTTATGAAAAGACTCTTTGGAAATTGGCACTCGTGTTTTAATTTGTGCAAAACTTCGGACTGATAAGGCCCTCTAGCCCCTAAACAGTGAGCTTTCATATGCCCACAGCATGTTCACCAAGTTGTATATCTTGAATAGAAGATTCTTTAATTATTCCTTCATTAACTGATTCAAAATCAGAATTGTTATTCTATGATCGACCAGACAACTGAGATGAATGATGGCATTAAAGCCAATAAAAAAAACTTTGATGACTAAGTAACAAAGCTATGAATATGTATGAATAAAACATTTTATGAAAAAACGTTGGAAACTTCTGAATGAACCTCATCCTTACACTAATATAATGTCTGCCTGAATTTTCAAGATGAGGAATTGTATTTATCAAACATTTATCTCGTTTGACTGCTGTTAGAATAATCTGAGTACTTTCTGAATTTAACAAAACAACCAATTCTATTTCATTTTTTCTTTCTTTTGAGGATGCCATTTAACTTCTTTGGTAACCTGAACTTTTTCGTGGCAGTTTATCAATCCATCTATCTATTTGTTTATATCTATCTATCTATCAATCTATCAATCAATCTTAGTTCTTTCATTTGTATCTATCTCTGTTTCTATCTATCTATCTATCTATCTATCAATCAATCAATCTTTGTTCATATTTATCTATCTATTCATTTCGATCACTTTGTTTACACCTCTGTTCATATATTTCTTCTGAAGATAGATAAACTGATAAATAGATATTAACAGAGATCTATATGCCTGATTTTTGTTCTTAACCATCTATCTATCTATCTATCTATCGATCGATCGATCTATCTATCTATCTATCACTTTGTTTATATTGATCTATCCATCCATCTATCAATCTATCGATCTATTTCTTTGTTTATATCAACCTTTTTGTTTTATATCTATCTAAAATAGTCTGTGCATATCTGTCTGTCCGTCTGCCTGTCTATCTATCTATCCATTCATCTATCCATGTGTAGTGTTTGATTTTTGAACCATTATTTGATATTCAGCTGCAACCTCTCAACTTTGAAGTTGTCATTATTCTGAGAGTTATTACAATAATTGACAGATTGATATGTGATCTGATATATATATATATATATATATATATATATATATATATATATATATATATATATATATATATATATGTTCTTGAGCCATAAAGGAAATCATAGACAGAACACAAAGAGTTCTTGAAGTGAAGTGAAAATGAAGTTGTTTAGTGAAAGACCCACTTTATGTTGCAAGCAACGAATAATGGACCAAACTACATAAAGCCAAATATTATCCATGAAGAAAGGAATAACAGACAAGCCTACTTAGGAAACCAACAAATAAATAAGAATTACAACGTTAGAAATCTTAATTATTTAAATGAAATGGTGTGGAAGATGAAATAGTATTTGCTTTGTCGTTCGATACATGATGTTTTTGAATGTTTTATTTTTACTTTTCTTTGCAGTGAGCAAGGTTGAGAGGAAAATAATTGGGAGAGAGAGAAAGAGAGAAAGAGAAATGAGGAAGGGAGAGAGCAAAAGAAGGAGAGAAAAGGAGAAAGAAGATGGAAGGAGAGGCTAGGAAGAAAAGGCAAAAGAAGGAAAAGGAAAGAGAGAGAATGAGAGAGAGAGAAAGAAAGGAAAACAAAAGGGAAAGAGAAAATAGAAATGTTTAAGAGAGGACAAAAGGAGTAAAAAGAAAGAAAGGACAAAATGGGAGAGACGGAGAAGAAACGTGAAAAAGGAAATGATGGTCAAAAAAAAAGAGAAGGAAAAAAGAAATTAATGGAAAAGAAAGATTAATTGGAAATGGCTAAATAGAAATGAAAAATGTAAGAAAATGTAGAAAAAGATATTGAAGAAAGAAAAGAATAAGAGGCAGTGGTGGAATGAATAAAATGGACACAGCTGAATAACAATGAAACCTGATAAATAGAAAAAAAACTTTGACAAAAAGAAAGAAAGTTACAAAAGAAAGAATGAATACAAAAGAAAAAAAAGCTAGATGAGTACGATGAATTGAAAGAGATATGAAAAAAAAAATGATCTAGAAAGAAATAAAGAAAAAAAGAAATAAATGTTTGAAGGAATAATGGTTGAAATGAGGAAGGCTAGATGAGAACGGAAAAATAAAAGTAATTCGGTAAAGAGAGAAAATAAATTACGAAAGAAAAATTATTAAAAAGAAAAAAAAACATTTGAAGAAAAACTGAAGAAAGAATGATATTATCCACAAAAGAAGAAAATTGAATTGGAATACAATGTTAAATAAAGCGAGAAAGAAAAGAGAAATGGAAGAAAACAGGGGATGAAAAACGTAATGGCCAAAGGAAGATCATAAAGAAGAAAAAAAAAGAAAAACTAAAAATAATAAAAAATCGAGAAAGAAATAGACAACTGCAAATTGGGAAAATTCTCATAAAAAGTGACAGAAGGGGAAAATAGAGCTAAGAAAGACGGAAGAAACGAGGGCAAAACACAAAGATCAGGCTGGCGTCGTTCCAAAAACCAGCGCTAAACAATAAAGTGAATGAATGTAGATTACTGCAATTCTTCATCCTCTTGAAGAGACCTACTTTTTAGTTTCACTTTCACTTTCACTTTTGATAAAACTCGTGCCGTTGGCGATGGGTCTGCTACTACGGTTGTTAATGCTTTATTTATTCAAATATTTACGATAATAACGAAGACGATGTTAGTAACAGTGATGAGAAGAAGAAGAAGGAGAAGAAGAAGAAGAAGAAGAAGAAGAAGAAGAAGAAGAAGAAGAAGAAGAAGAAGAAGGACAACAGCAACACTTGTACTAATCTGATTATAATTAATGTTCGAGTTATTTACAATGTTGACTACAGAATGTCGAAGAATTGGTAATGATGATGACCGACAGGATAATAATTTCAATAATAATCAAAGAGTAAAAATCGACGAAAAATAACGATCGATAGTTTTCCAATATTCTCAATCTTATTACTATTAATAATAATTATAGCGGCAATGATGGCAATAATCGTATTATTACTAAGAAAGCAGCAATGATATGAGTCTTGTAAACGTTCACCGGTAGCTCCATTCACTGCAACTGCCCCAAATAATATAAAACAAGATATCGCCTCTGTAGATATTGCAGCAAAAATAGACTGATTGATCGATGGTCGGATAGATGGATGGATGGATCGATAGATAGATAGATAAACTGGTATGGTTAGTCACTCAAAAGAAACCGTCACATGATGGACGTCATTTGTCTGCATGTTTTGTTGGGGGTGATCAATTAAAAAAAATGAAAAAGGAGTGATCAATGGATAAGTTACTTCTCTGGCCATTTGCTGAGCAGTGATCACTGAGTTTTCCAGAAACAATCGTGAAACGGACACGAACTGAGGGGTCAATTTAGAATAAACCCACATTGCAAACTGATTCCTCCACAAATAGGACCACTGGCGGGGGCGGGGTTTGAAAATGTTTTTCCTGAACGTTATGAGGAGTAAATGTTTAGATTTTAAACTCTCTAGTTCCATTCAAGCAGCTTTTACCCGTTATCCGTACATACGCGAATAAATAGCCAGCCATCCAGTGTGCTAGTGAGCCTGACCCACTTGGAAAACTTCAGAACCCCCTCATACATATATATATATATATATATATATATATATATATATATATATATATATATATATATATACATATATATATATATATATATATATATATATATCCTATTCACAGATCACAAAACAGATTTATCTATCCAGTTTCAATGAGATTTTCAAGGGAAATATATATATATATATATATATATACATATATATATATATATACATATATATATATGTGTGTGTGTGTGTATGTATATATATGTATATATATATATACACACACATATATATATATATATATATGTATATATATATATATATATATATATATATATATATATGTGTATAAAGAGAGACAGAGAGGCAAACACAGTGATAGATAGATGGACAGATAGATATATGAACAGATAGATAGAAGGTCAGATCGATAAACAGATGGGTAGAATGATTGATAAGCATATATATATATATATATATATATATATATATATATATATATATATATATATATATCGAACGGCATTTATAGACAGACTGTGACAATTTGATAGATAAATAAATGTTAGTCAAATGAAGGGTCAACACAACCAAATCCTTGAAACAAAATTGCTGTTTCCTCTTTAGCAACGAAAAAAAACAACAGTTGTAATAATAATGACTGAGGGCATCACTTAAAAAATGCGACGATATTAGAATATTGAGGAGACTTGTCGTTACTTAATATCTAGAGAAAACTTTCAATTACGACTAACATGAAGATTCAACAAGGTAAATATTTAAACTATTATTCAGTAAGATCAGTCCAGGTCAGTTTTGGTATAAAGCTATAAAATGATTCACGTAGTGAAGATCGAACCCACTAGTAATGCACTGGTAGACTTGTTGGCTAACCATTACACCACGACAGAGCACCAGCGCTGGTAATTAAAGTAAGAGAATATAAGAGTCGATATTAGTGGCCATTAAAAGTACTAAGAGGGTGCATACCTCTGCTGACGCAGTTGCCACTTACTTTGCTGTTTAAACTTAGTTACGGTGGGAAAAAGGCAAATGTGTATGGATCCACTCAAGAATTTGATCACTTCTTTCGTAGATTATTGCCCACCCTTCTACAAAATTTCATTGCGAACTGTTAGATATTTCATGAGGACAGAAAGACGAAAAAACAAAAGGGTGTGCAGACACGTGTTAATATATACGCCTCTCCAAGAGGCGATAATAATAATAATAATAATAATAATAATAATAATAATAATGATAATAAAAAAAATAAGAATAATAGTTGGAGGAAATGGGTGATTTGGATAGTTACTCAGGCATCCCCGGTTATAAAACGATTCTTAATCGAAAGTTAATGGTAGACCCTCAAATATTATCGTAGATCCTGAATAGCTAAATTTAGCATAAAGATTGCTAAATTTGCATTCCCGTTTACCGCAGCTTAGCTGTAACGTGGTAGGCTATCTTGGACCCTGATATCCGCGTTATAGTGGGGGACCCTTGTATTAGCATTGACTATCGTGATTATGACAGGGCTAGCAATAGTAGTAGCTACTTTGATTGGTTCCTTTGATTAACAGTGCTAATGAAACCTGGTCGATGGCTGTGTTGGTAGGGATGGTTTGTTATGGTAAGACTGTAGCTGTTGGGACGGGAATGGTTTGGGATTGATGGCAAAGATGTTAGCAGCTGCAATACCATTAAGTCAAGCAGGCAGGTGCTGGTGGTGGTATTGCCAAAAGTTGGCGTTAATTAAAGAAGTGGAGGTAGGTCTTGTTGGCTGTGATATTGATCACTTTGCTGCTGATACAATTGGCAAAGGATAGAGAACGTGGTAGGACAGGTAGGGTAGTTGAATTTATTGGGTATTCATGGTTCCCATTCATTGAAAGAGATCCTTTCAATTACTTACATATATATTTATATTTTGCTTTGTAAACATCTTTCCATCTAATTAAATACACACGCGCACGTATCGCGCACACACGCATAAAGATATGTATTTAGGCAGCAATTTTTCTTTCAAATATGTTCCAATGAAGACAACTGATCAGGTTTATTGAATCAAGCTTCTTACTAGTTTTCTTTTGTATTTGCGAATAAGATGTTTCAACACAAGATCTCGAGTGTTAAGAAACTGTCTAATTGCATTGAGTTGTCAATCGAGCGCTTTCGAATATCACTGGTCATTATCAAGATCAGATTTTGTGGTCTAACGATCATTATAGTAGTCAAAAGTCATTGCATTAAACGGGACACATAATCTAGATCAGTAATATGCATATCAGCCCCAGTCAATATCGACTATATGGGTAACAGCTTTTTGCAGTAAAGGCCTGGGCAGGTAAGGAGTTATAGGAGACCGGTTTACCCGATTGATCACTTAACCAAATGCTCTTTAAAAATTGTGGCACCCCAACGATCAGATATTGTGTATTGATATCTGGCGATGGGGTTGAATACAGGAAAGAAAAGTTGATTCATGCTTTGCCTAAGGGCATTGATGTGAAGTGAACATAAATAGAGCATTGAAATACTAAATCGATTTGCCAAACACTGTTACATCATTTTGCACTTGGATACACGTACACTCCACCCAAAGACATGCACACATTCTATGAGCATGTTTCCAGAATTTCCTCATCTTTTGTGAATTTGAATTGTTTGATGGAAAAATTTAAAAAAGGCTAATTTCTTACCATATATGTATACATGAGTCCCCGCTGCTATTCAGAAGCAGTGTGTTCATATGAAACATTTCGTAGGCCGGAATGAGCATTAGAGAAAGGGTAATTATCATTACTCTTTGAAGGAAAAGTTTCAGAGTTTTCCAAGACCCCCAAAACAACATGGCGTGATATTTTTGCAACAAGTGACTATACAAAAATAATCGCAGAAAAGTATAAGTTTAATTTTGACAGGTCTCGTAGGTTTGGGAAAGGTTTGCTGGATGTTTTCAGTACCAACAAAAAAATGCAAGATAAAAAACAAAAAACAAAAACATGCTGTTGAGCTGTTAGGCTTACTGCAGTATTTCAAGCCTTCCACTTGAGCCACAATCACTGGCGTACCAGGTGACATCATAAGAGGAATGACGCCGTGGTGTATAGCAACGCGAAAATTCAACAATTACCGCTACTTATGGCACTATTTTTCGGCGTTTTTAGCCTGTCTCTAGCCATATCTCAGACCGTTACAGGAGAACTATTTTCACGTTACTGTTGTAGATTCCGATCTTATTTCGGAAATTGTAAATGTTTGACGATAAGAAAAGCCGAAAACAATTGTGTTTCTATTTCTGTACACGCACACTCACTCACATATACAGACGCACGCATACTCACATATACACATATAAAATAATCATTATTCCTCCATCTTATCTCTGGTCTTTTCTTAATGCGTTTACAGCCTATTGAACACCAGTCTATTACTCCATCTGTTGTTACCTCTTCTTGCTAAATGTCCAGCCTATCTTCATTTTGGTCGCCTAATCATTTGTATAATATCCTTCACCGTAGCCACTTAAAACATACCTCCTCGTAGCACAGGTGAATGTTACTATCAACTGTTATTATCTATAACCAATTTAACTCAATAGCATATTCTTTTTTTGAATTTCAAGAACTTTGTAATGTAAGATCAGATTATCCGATGACGCTTTAGAAGTTGTTGGTTTCATATCTCGACATAAATTGGTGACTTCATTGGGTCCATTTTCTCCACAAATAACTTACAAGGAGTAATGTATGATCTGACCTATTCCCAAAGGCAGATGTTCCTAACCTTTTTGGCCATCATCATCATCATCATCATCATCATCATCATCATCATCATCATCCTTTCAACGTCCGTCGTTGGACGTAGACCTTCCCCAGAATTCGCCAGCCCCAGGATTCGCTGCATTTCTCTATCATAGGCGGAGTTGGTATTTTCTGAATTTGTCTAGTTCATCTCTCCATCTTGTATTCTGTCGGCCTCGGTTTCGCGTCTGATATCTGGGGATCCATGTTGTGAGTCGTGATGTCCATCGGTTGTCTTTCATTCTTGTAACATGTCCTACCCACTGCCATTCAAGTTTTCTAATAGTTTTAATGATGTTGGCACGAACAGTTTAGTAATGACAATATTCAGCCGGCACAATCAGAATATAGATGACGAGTCTACTATTACTCTCTTATAAGTGACTAATACCCTAAATTCTGTTTCTAAAAGCGTTTATGTTACGAATATAAAATTAAGATCCAATGTCATGTTTTTATTTTACGTAGAAAAATGAAAGGATATTAAGATAATCCCATTAGTTTTTTAAAAGAAACGTCTATAACAAATGTATCCTCTCTATAGTAACTTATGGAGCTGAAACATAGAACCTGACAATAGGATTGACCCTCAAACTGAGAACCATGCAATGTGCACATCAGCAAAACGCAGGGAGTGATCACAAAAGAGTGCATTATAATAAAGAGGAACAGTCATGGATATCATAGAATCTATTAGAAAACCCAAATGGTTGGTCATGTTGCAAGAACGTCAGACAATTGAAAGACCCCACGAATCACATTGTGGATCCCCAGAGGTCATATGCAAAACTGTCACCGGCCAAATTTAAGATGACATGACGAAATACACAAGTTCAGAAAGTATTGGCTCTGTGACACCCAAGATAGAGAAGTCTTGCAATGGTCTATGTCAAACGACGGATGCTAAAAGGCTGCTGTTGGTGATGTGTTCCTCGCGGCCCAGTTACTCTTGCATTGTAGATCTGTACAGGGTGGAATTTCGGAATCATTGACCAAAGGTATCAGTACAATGAGGGCACATAATTAACTCGGCTGGACTTTGAACTTCATTCACCTGTGCTGTGAGTCATTTTGCCAGCTCCACGCCGCCTTTAAGAACATACATTAATAGTCACAGATTTCAAAAGCATTTTCTCTGGTACCAATATGAGATTCCTGAATCAATACGTTATTAATGGGATATTCCTTAACTTAGACTCGTATTCAAGTTGTTCTTGTTAACTGCCAGGATTATTCAATTATGATCTATACTAATCTGATCACTGCCACTCGATACAAATATGGTGGCCCCTAGGATGCCCATTCGAATGTGCTCTCCATGGAACAGCTTTGGCGTGAGAAAGGACCGGGTGAATAGTCGGTTCCTACCTTGGCAAGATGTTCTGTTAATTGGCACAGGGCATAGGCCATGGACAGCAACAGACCAATCTTGTTGCTGCATACGGCACTGGGTATTCCAAGGCTGTCATCCATCTGGGTAATTATTTCGTACGATCACTACCGTTGTGAGTATATATATATATATATATATATATATATATATATATATACAGAGAGAGAGAGAGAGAGAGAGAGAGAGAGAGAGACAGATAGACAGACAGACAGACAGACAGAGTAGAGAGTGATATATATATATATATAGAGAGAGAGAGATCAATAAGAAAAAGCTTCAATAGATGGATACAGGCAGACTGAATTAGATAGAGATAGATGGATGGGGTAACACGTTAGTTGTCAGCACGTCACATGGAACATCAACGTTGTCTTGGGACCTTTCCCAGAACAGCTTTTTTATACGAGCTATACTACATACCTTTGTATACATACGTATGTAGGTTTGAGAGAGAGAGAGGGGGGGGTAATTTAATCATGTATATCAAATGATAGCTCTATGTCACCAACCTTGCAGCCCTTGATAAAGCTCAAGCCAACTGCATCTGAGCCAACGTCATCAAACGTCACCCATGTACGGTGTGTGAGTGACACTAGACTTTCCCGACAGATTATCTACAGTGAACTCAACAGCAGTAAAGAATCAAGCGTCTGGCCTTTGTGTCGTAACTAAGATTAAGTCTAACAGACTTTGAAGACGACGAACATTAAGCCGGAAACCCGGGAGAACAAGCGACAAATCGCAATCTCTGGTGTTAAACCATCTCGACTATAGCAGAAACTGTTTGGACGTCACTAAAATGTACAGGACAAGCAACAAAGACGAAAGATCCACCGAGCCAAAGAGTAAATGAAATACTCGGAAAAAGAATAGTCAGCTTCATCTATCTATCTATCTATCTATCTATCTATCTATATATGTATATATATGTATGTATATATATATATATATATATATATATATATATATATATATATATATATATATATATATATGAATCGGGAATGCAAAAACATGGAAATCGACAAAACGAACTGGGAACCAACTTAGATTTGCGCAGAGACATGGAAAGAGCAATGCTGGGCCTAACTTCAACAGATAGCAAATGATAAACAGGAACTGGATGCGTCACATCCGTTTTTGTATACCTAGGTTGTATTTCCGGTGCATTCCCTAGTTACCTCCTTGGCAGAATAAATGAAGACATAAATGAGGAGAATAGTCCAACCATATCATTCGTTAAGACTGATATTCCCTGTTTAAAAAAATTCAGCCGTTCGAAGATGTTTACCTTTTAACAAATTTTATTGTAATTCGTTGATATGTCAATTTTTCGCTGCTCCCAACCAGGCAAGTCTGAGGGTTCGGGTGAAGAGGCTATAGACGTGTCCCTATTTTAGCGTAGTAATCTGTCTCCTCCTTTAGAAGATTTATGGAATCTCCGTGGAATGCCCTCTTACAGCACCTGGCATCCCAAGGTTGCCACCAATTTAGGTACTAACTAGACTCAACGTTGCTTTACTTCGGTGGTCGTACGAGAACCGGCGTATCCAACGCAAAATATGAGCACATCAATAAGTCTGCACCCGGCAAACATTTTATACAATAAATAGTTATTTTTCAACATTACCCCCTTCCTTGTCAATGGATTTAATTCAATAGTAAATACTGATCGCATAGATCGAACGTATAAATTGAAGATTTAAGATCAATATTCTGCAAATAACAAGGTAACTACGCTCGAGGATTCGGACCTATTGATACGCTCTTGTAGATAGATAGATAGATCGATAGATAGATATGAACAGACTTGGATAGATATATAGATAGATAGATGGATAGATAGATTGATAGATAGAAAGAATGATATTATCAGATCGAGATAGTTATGAACAGAATCAAATGATTACACGATGAGTGAAAGATAAGGAGAGAGAAGAGAACTACGTAGAGAGAGTGGAAAAGAGAGGGATAGAAAAGAGAGATAGAGTAAAATGGAGTGAGAGAGATAAAGAGAAAGGAACATTGGACCAAAGTCCATAAATACAAACATGATGATGATGATAATGATGATGGTCAAATGTCAGAGTCCCAGATGACCACAGCTTCAGTTCTCAGTAGTGCAGCTGCTACAACGAGTTCGGACGAGGTTAATGAGGACAACCCATTCCCTAAAATTCTCTTCCGTATATGGGATACATGATTGCAAACGCTGTTGATGGGGCAACGGCAACTCAGGCCTTGCACGCTGTGCGCGCTTCTCTGTTTTGGCAACTCAAATCTAATAATGTGGTGAACAAAGCTACGGACTCTTCGCTTTTTATTTTGTTGCTGAAAAAAATCTCATGTCAACTATGTGAAACACGCTGAGAAGCTAAATGCTATACCAAGCTTCATTCAAAACTATCGTTGATTTCAAATTCACTTATGGTAATGGTCTTAGTACTGTAACAATATTTGTTTTATCAATTTCGACTAGTTTTTTCATTCATCTTCATTCTTAATTGCTTTTCATCACAACTTTGATCTGAACTGTCATTTTACGGCACCGAGTAACCAGCGTGATTGGAAATAAAGACTAAGCCTTTCAGTGAGAATCGAACACACATCGCTCTGGCCAGAGAGAGAGAGTTCAATATAATGGAAATATTGTTTTGCAATACGTATCTAGATATAAGAGTAAATTAGAAAATAAGTCAAATTCCGAGATCATATTTCGACGTCTACTCTCTCTGTTCATCTCTTGATCTAGATCAAATGCAAGCAACAGTTGGGCCATTATAAGCCACAATAAGCCCTAAGGTTTTCTCTGCGAGCCTCAGGCCTCTTCTGAATGAAAAAAACATTTTTTTTTTGTTGTATTTTTTGGGCCATTGAGCAGTCGATGACTTTTTGATGATTTGGTGTCACGGTCTATTTACTTGGATTGTTGCTACAATAACTTACACTATAAAATGCACTGAGGTCAATGAGTGACTGTTAGCTTCAAAGTGATGATTGTTCTTCTGTGAACTATAAATCAACTGCTATTGAACTGACAGCGTACAAACAAATAACTATAAAAATACAATGCAGATTTTTACGTTAATCATAACTTACAGAGTGAATATCTGAAATTTATATGCCTCAGAGGCGAATATTCATATGCAGGACGATATATATATATATATATATATACATACACACACATATATATATATATACATATATATATATATACATACACACATATATATATACATACACACACACACATATATATATATATACATATATATATATATATAATAGTAGAATGTGGATTCGCTACACAAACTAGCTAATGTTTCTGCCCTCTTTGAGCCTCATCAGGTCCACATATATTATACTGCTAGCCTGATTTGTACCACACACACACACACACACACACACACACACACACACACATATATATATATATATATATATTGGTCATGGGCAAAACTAAACAAAATCAAAAGTAGGCCTTTGCAAAAAACAAGCTGTTGATCCCTAGTTTAAGATGATCTGATACTGCATTTGTCAAGGCTCTGTGGAGGCCCCTGTAGAATCAGGGTTCTGTCAGCTGTTGGTTTGATCAAGGACGATTTCACCGCGCACGTTGTGATTGGGATCGATGTCACGCCAAAAGGGGAATCTGTTCCTAATCAGAAGCATTCATGAATGAATTGCAAGATCAATGACAACCTGCAAGTACTTTTCAGCATTCAGCAAAACCTGACAATATCACCAAGCACCGTTCGTTGATATGCCCATCCCCAAACTATCACAACACTGATATGCTTTAATGTAGGCAATATATCATCAGCCGTTATAAGTCCAACGCTAGACGAAGGCCTTTCCTATCTCCTTTCTTGACGGGCGTGATTGCGCTATTCTTTGTCTCGTCGTACTGGTAAACTTTCCTATCTCATCCTCCATCTTGTGTCTGGCCTTTCCCTACTGCGTTTACTGTCCATCAGTTACCAATCAGTTTGCATTTTGCTCCATCTGTTGTCCCTTTTTCTCGCAATGTACCCTGTCCCTCTCCATTTTGGTTTCTAGATTATTTGTACGATATTCTTTACCCAGGTCCTCTCTTGGATCCATGCTGATCTCTTTCTATCACCAGGATTTATTCCTAATAATACTCTTTCTATTGCCCTCTGCGGTATTGTAGGTTTGTTTTCAAGCGGACTTGTAAGATTCTAGGTTTGACACACGTTTGCCATAGCTAGTATTATGCATTGATTATATACTCTACATTTTAAGCTCATTGGCAACTCTCTTTTTCTATTTGTACCAAATGCTTTCCATTCAATCATTTAACACTGTATTGCTTCCGTGGTCTTTCTCTAGCTTTATTGTCTGGGGTGGGTAAGAGCATTCCTTACTGAGGCTTTGACATCTACGTTCATGTTTTCAAGACACACACGGACACTCTATCTCTTACACACACACACACACTCAATATATATATATATATATATATATATATATATATATATATATATATATATATATATACACATATATATATATATGTATATATATATAATGTATGGTCGAAAGTGCTAGATTGAAAACATTCAGACTTTTACGCTCATTTGTCTTCTCAAATGTAAACAAGAACAGTTGATTTATCTTTTTTTCATAAGATTGATTTATCTATTATGATCTCCAACAAAACATGCATTAACGGAGAATTCCTGTCCAAATACTCTCATACTCTCATTCATTCTCTGTCTCTCTCTGTCTCTCTGTCTCTCTCTCTCTCTCTCTCTCTCTCTATATATATATATATATATATATATATATATACAAACACACACACACACACACACACACACATATATATATACATGCAAGATTGAATGAACACAACCGAGAAGGCATGTCGTCTTGACCTTTTCAGCATTTTTTTTACTGTTTTCTCACAAGAGGACGAATTTCAGGGTCGAAATGATTTGAAATTGACCAAATGTTGATTTGACTGAATGGTCAGTCATAATCAAGATCGTAAAGTTGCAAGTAATGAAAATGAGAATGGTAAAGATTTTTCTAACTTGAAGGCTATTATTGTATTGGGCGATCTCATTCCCTTTTTTTTTGGGGGGGGGGGGTTGGAGGGGCTACTTGTTATTAAAGACCAGAAGCACCCCCTTCTCCCATCTCTCTCTCTTCCTCTCTCTCTCTCTCTCTCTACACACACACACACACACACACACACACACACATATATATATATATATATATATATATATATATATATATATATATATATAATTATCAACGTGAAAAGAAACAAACATTAATTGCCAAGATAACAATTTATCAACATGCATCTTATTTTCACCTAATTCTAAGGAAGTTGTAACCACCTAAACATGTTAATGAATTGTTGATCTTACAAACAATTTGTACTTCTTTCACTTTGTCAAACTAATTGTATCTTGCCGGATATAATTAGTTACATTTTAATTATATATATATATATATATATATATATATATATATATATATATATATATATATATATGTTTGTGTGTGTGTGTGTGTGTGTGTGCATAAGTGACTAAGGGAAGGCAGTTTAAGATGCTGAATTTCGCACGTACCGAATTATTCAAGGTAGTGAGTAAAACAACGGTGATGATCGGAAAAAAATGAGTATTTTAACCCATACTTGTGTTGCCTACGTCTGAGCAAATGATTGAGCCACCGCGACTCTGACTGTTAGTTTGAGATCTACAGGGTTTATACGTATTTGAAGTTCAATCGGTTAGCGCTGACCAGGGCTACATAGGTGCTTCCACGATAAAATGTGTGGGTTCGAATTCGAATACAAACCGCTACGTTTCGCTCACTACTGTAAATAATTCGGTTCCTAAAACTACCTTTCTGAATTCACACTGCTGGATACTAACATCCATTACTTTATATTTATATATATATATATATATATATATATATATATATATATATATATATATATATATATATATATATATATATATATACACACACA
The DNA here is from genome assembly GCA_963457665.1 of Thysanoteuthis rhombus. Taxonomy (NCBI): domain Eukaryota; kingdom Metazoa; phylum Mollusca; class Cephalopoda; order Oegopsida; family Thysanoteuthidae; genus Thysanoteuthis; species Thysanoteuthis major. The sequence continues at coordinate 41,371,105 of OY735229.1, forward strand.
CACATATGTATATATAATTGATAGGTGTCATCCAAAGACAGCTTCTTCGTTATATTACAACCCTTCAGTGCAGTTATAGATTTGGTATCCCTTCCAGTACCGCGAGTTGGGATATACATATATATATATATATATATATATATATATATATGTATATATGAATGCGTATGAAGTATATATATATATATATATATATATATATATATATGAATGTGTATGAATTATATGTAATATACGGTTTTTATGTCGCATATACTAATTAATCTGGATTAATATACGCTCTTTACACCTTTTCTATTACTCTGTGTACTCTTCAGCTTCAAAGAGAATTTATTAAATATGGACTTGATCACTGATATCAATCACCCAATGATACTTCGTTACAGAGGATATTTGCCATTTCCATCAACACGTTCATATTGTCAGCATTCTGTTTGAAGAATGTGAAGATCTTGTGTTTTGGTATTCCGCACACGGAGAGGCTTTTGTGAGATCTTATTTAAAGATAAATGAGATGGCTTTGTAAGGGATACGGGAATGAATATTTCTATGAATAGAACTCTTCGAGAAAGTCCTTGATTAACATCGTTTTAATCAACGTTGCTCCGTTATAACGTCACTGTGACAAAAAAAAAAAGATATGAGCATGAGATGATATAGAATATTGTTGATGGAATTATGGATTAAGTAATTTTTCAGACTTGACATAATTTCGTTGCAATATTCTTGAACTGTAATAATTTGAATAACTGCTATTGTATATTTGTGTTTATGGTAAAATTGGGTCCTCTTGACATTGTTTCAGTTGAAGTCGCTCTTTACGATATTTTTGCATTGACCAATGTCCAATCCGGTCTTGGAGGCTATTTCGCGCAAGTCCCCCCTCTTCCAAATATGCACCTTTTGGACAGGCACTGTACTCGTTCAAGTAATAACGAAGAGCGAGTAAAAATATAGTATATACAAAAATATTCATCGAAGACACTCATTGCAAGATATTTAACAAGTTTGATACACTAGATTTACTCGTTAAAATCCTACTCTACAATAATTCAAATGACAAATGTATCTGCCCTCCCTGGGCCACATCAGGCGAATCTGATGAGACCCAGAGAAGGCAGAAATATGAACAAGTTCGTGCAGCGAATTCACATTCTATTATTTATTTATTTCTAGCTCTACTCTAAAACAACTTGACTTTCATGGTATAAAGTTGAATGTATCGAGTACCCTATGAAATAAATCCATCACATATCAGACGTTGCTTTATACTATATTGCCAATCTGATCCGTACCATATGTATTATATATATATATATATATATATATATATATATATATATATATATATATATATACGTCCACGGTAAAATTAGTTCAATTTGACGTTGTTTCACTTAAAGTCGTAGGGTTCAGGAATCTAACAACGACGCTAATTTGAGAGTGGATGTATATTACAATGGGGACCTTGGAGATGATTAAATATCTATTCCTGTTTCTAAGCAACAAGCAATAGATGCACTTATATCCATAGGTTATTTTCTGTGACTACTCAAGTCTTTGGCTCAGTGTTTCTAGTAATTCGTCTAAAAATTGACTGGTGGAGACATGAATCAACTTCACTCTGTGCTCTGTCGTTGTGCTTAGTGCTGAAATATTTTTGATGATAGTGTGAAAATGTGATAAAAGCCCGTGACAGAAATAGTGACACCTTAGAGTAAAATACTTGTGCTCTATACTAAGATAGGCTATCTAATTCTCAAATATTTTCTTTAAAAATTATCATTAGGGTACGACTCAACATTTGTAGCATCTTATCAGCAACGAATACGTTATTAATCATATCTTACACTCTACTATAACAAAGTGTATTGAACCCTCCATGAAATCGACGAATCATACAACATACATTGGAAAGTAGAGTTGCATCGAGGTATATATATATATATATATATATATATATATATATATATATATATATATATATATATATATATATCGATACATATGTATATATATATACATGTGTATATATATATACACACACTAATATATATATATATATATATCGATGCATATATATATATATATATATATATATATATATATATATATATATATACACTAATATATATATATATGTGTGTGTGTATGTGTGTGTGTGCGTGGGTATGATTTCTAATTAAAACTGTCCTAGTCACAAAAGCAAAATTTGAAGAGAATAATTGGCATTCCCGAATCTTTTTAGACATAATCAATTAGAAAATAACGTGTATTACTCAGGGGCAAAAGAAAAGTAAAAACATGTACAGTATCATAATTAAAGAACCAGAAACTGGAAAGGGGAAAAAAGGAAAGATTTCTTCCAACAAACGCATTGATTTCGATATTCATTTAACAACTTATCGATAACTACACCTACACTTGCCCATTCACATAATAATTAAAATCTGTACATGATACACTAAACAGTTTTAATTCTAATTCAACAAGGAGTTCTACGGATGAAAATTCGACCTACAGATGAACTTGCCACTTAGCAGATTTTTAGCATGCCTCAACGTAGAATTCTTTGAGTTGGCCAAATGTCTCGCACCAGAAGAGGCAACATACCTCAGATATAGTGACAATGACTTCTTATTTACCCTCACGCTATCAACCAACACGAAATAGTAGACAGACCCAATAAAGTCAAACTCACAATATTGACTCATGAATAAAGTCATAACATAGACACGCCACGATACCGATATTTCAAAAATCGTATGTTAAAAATACATGTATAAGTTTTAAGCACTCGATCGATTGGTTCACCCTTGCCCCACAAATGACCCGCCCAAGTGTGCTACAGATACTTCTCTAGTCGATCGTCTGTGTGAGTGTGTCTGGTGGCTCCGAGTCACACTTTGGGAGGGCCACAACTAAGAAAATTTGTATGAGCAAACCATTTGGCACCACCAGAAGACGTTTTTTCTCTCAAAATAGTGTTTTTTGTGTCTCTTTGGATGTTTTGGACCAATAATACACAAATCATCTTAGATGAAATATATGCTTTTTTAGATAATTAGTTCCAGTACTCACATACACGCGCATATACAAACACACACACACACACACACACATACACACACACACACAAACACACACACACACATATATATATATATATATATATATATATATATGTGTGTGTGTGTGTGTGTGTGTGTGTGTGTGTGTGTGTGTGTGTATAAATTTGAGAAAAACGAAAAACAAACATAACCAAAACAACACCATATTTGTACATAGAAATGCAAAATGAAAACAGATAGCAGAGGTCTAACGATTGCTGTCCCAAGGAATCGATCTGTGATTTCAAAATTGTAAATTTCTCCCCCACCTCTACTCTCTCTCTCTCTCTACCTCTTCCTCCATTTATATATTTATCTATCCATCTTTATAGAGATATGTATGGTTATTTTGGATCAACAATGCTCAAATCATAGATAATTTTTGATGAGATATGTTTTTTTTTAATAAATAGATCTGGTGTACATGTATCCCCCCACACAAATATATGTATATATATCTTAATCAAAGGAAAGAAAACTGTTAAAATCAAAGGAAATTCAAACAACGCCATAATTGTATATAAAAAGGTAAAAACAAAACAGAAAACATAGTTGTCTTACGATTGCTATGCCAAAAAACTGAGCAGTAATAACAAAACTGTGAATCTTTCTCTCTTTCTCTGTTCATCCATCTCTCTCTCCCCCTCTCTCTCTCTCCCTCTCTCTCTCTCTCTCTCTCTATATATATATATATATATATATATATATATATGTGAGTGTGTGTGTAAGTGTGTGTGAATGTGTGTTTACCCTGCTTGGTGTTGAGGGATGTATACTCCTCTACATATATATATATATACATATACATACATATATATATATATATATACATATATATATATATATATATATATATATATATATATATATATATATATGCAAGGCACGTGGGGAATTTGTTAGCCTTAAGCACTTCTTAACTGGTTATGTATATACTCAAAGCAACTTTACATAATGACATAGCCAGGTGCTTGCAGTTCTGGACAAGCCAACAGAAAAACGTTGCAAAATTGCCAATAAAGATTCGATTTTCCCACCAGCAAAAAACAGATTTGGGAAAGAGGTAAACATTCCAGCAGGTACGAACCAGTGGTGTATGGTGTTTTGTATCCTGGGTGTGCTGTGAGCTGCAGATGCATGGAAAGCACAAAAAATATTTTAGTGTCGATAAAAAAAAGCAATGGTCTATGAAAGACATGTTGATGTAATGTAGAAGTGGTTGGGCTTGTTTTGTTGTTCGATGTTAGAAAAGAATTAAAAACAACGAGAACTCGCCATCACAGTCAATAATGAAACAACCGTAGCATCAATATATACTGTCATTTAAAAAATTCCAGCAAAGAATTATTATATAGTTCGAATAAATTCTATTGAGACATTTCCACTATGAAACATCTAAAATTGAGTAAACACCTAGATTCTGAAGAATCTCAAAATTATAAATAGACCCATCAAAATAAGGCCCCTACATGATAAAAAAATCATTAAAAAAAAAAAACATTTATTGGTGTACTGATGCCAAATTTCATGTCTATTGACAAAACAGTATGACCAGGAGCGCTGGAACGCACGGACACACGTCCATTTAAAAGGGATAGTGCCCTTCGCCATGTTTGATGGCTACATTTGTCCAATTAAGGAAAGAAAAACAGACTAAAAAACAAAATCTAGATTGGACATTATTATCCAATGGTAATAATATCTAATCTAAATTCTGTTATCCATTGATTCTCCAATTTTCACGATTGGGACCACCTTCCCTAAATTGTACCGAAAAGAATTCAACTGACCATTTGTTTTTACAGAAATAAAAATATTTTGATACTTCTGTGCATCCGTAGCACACACAAAATTGAAAGCAACATACACCACAGGAACGCACTGAACATAATACAAAAACCTCGTTCTTTGATGGTCATGAGGAATTCAATTGACGTTCCGCCTTTTCAACTGAGATCTACTTGACTGATCAGCGTTGTCGTGACATGGTTAGAAACTTTCAACCAAAGCTGTCACCAGAACAGTAGATATAGGTTTATTCAGGCTTCAAGTGGTTCTGGCTGACTGTTTGACTGGTTGTCTATGTATATGTTGCGCGTGCAGGCCACACCAGTGGAGCTACAAGGCTGAAATTTACTCTTTCTAATGTCTACCAAAACAGTTTCTTTTGTTGTTTTTTTTAAATCCCCCAATACGTTTTTAGTTGAAGTTCAGCTTACAAAGCAAGTTTTCGTTTCATTTTTTTTTAACTCAACCCTTATCTAAAAGTAATCACTGCCCAACAAAAGGCAAGATAGGTGAATTCTCAATTTAACAACCAACTTTCAATTATTTTCATTGATCATTCGCAACATAACATACTGCCAAGACACGTTGTTTACCTGACAGTTTCAATTGAATGACTAACCAGACTTGTCTTCTAATCGCTTAATTACAAAATGTCTATTTTTTTCAAGGATGATTCTTTCCTTTGAAGTGAACGTAGAATGATTCGATGAATACAAGGTAAAATGTATGAAAATATACTTTCTTCTGAAGTTTTGTGTGTAGGATGTAATGAAAGCTCACTTTGGCAAACCTAGCCATATTGGTTTACGTATATGGGAAAGGAGGGAATTTCTTAAGAGAGTCCACAATCGAGCAGGCAGAGAATCTATATCAGACATGTTCATATTGTAACAGAAAGTGGTCAAAGTTCTGTGATATAACGTCCCATCGCTGTGGTGCCCTTAATTAATGGTGATGATGTTTAAGCCCCAAAACCATGCTTGACTCCAGGGTTATATGATGGAGGCTTTTGGTGGGAGAACAATTACTATTTTCACAGCAGTTGTCATATGGATACATTTATACATAAACGTAAATGTAAATGTTGAGCTTGTGTACTCTCCTTTGGTTATTTATGCCGAGTACCTATTTCAGATTAGGTTTCTCATCATCATTTCAGTCTCATGCTCTTAAGAAAGGCATGAATACGCTGTCCTCTGAACTCTGCCCAGTCTCTAGTATGGTGTGTCAATAATTGACGGAGGAGAGTGTACAGTGTACATTATTGTACACATACGTAAAACATTCTCCAATAAACTGATGCTCATCTAGTATTAACAGTAACAAGTGATTGTAACAAACCTGAAAATCAGACCATGTGCGTTAAAGCTCATATTATGTGAAGATCAAGCAAGGGTGGTATTACCAGCTTTATTTTCAAGTTCACATCTAAAATTGAATTGAAAACTCTGATAAGCATCTAGATTCTCCAGATCTATACATATCTAAAATCAAAGAAATATTCGTTCCATTGAAATATTAATTGATTTATTAAAGATATTACTTTTTCTCGTTCCAAAAATTGAATTGAAATATGGTTTATTCTACTAAAAATAATTTGAATAGGCATTTCTGACATTTACACGTAACTCAAAACATTTAGAATTAGATGAAAAACATTTAACTTGGCAACACTAAGCACAGAACGTGACTAACATTTCGGTATGTCAGTCAGAGATGGCAATCGGTGATAGAGATGCTAACACATCTAAACCGTTGTT
>OY735229.1:41380262-41382762 GCA_963457665.1 Thysanoteuthis rhombus
ATATATATATATATATATATATATATATATATACATATATATATATATATATATATATATATATATATATATATTGAAATACGCCTCTGTCTATTGATAATCATCCATCCATTTGATCGCCTTAATAATCAAGCTAGTTCCTATTCTTGCCAACAATGAAGGCAAAGCGGTCGCCTCTTCATTGCTATTCAAGGCAAAATGGCGGAGCTTCTGTAAAGAACGGAGGCGAACGATTGAAAACGCCTGATCAGAGCTGAAAGGAAAGTCTAAGAATAGACCAGGAATGGGGTGAGGAGGAAGAGGAGGAGGGGGAGGAGCGGGGAATAGAGTTGGAGATTATGGTATTATGGTGGGAGGAAGGCGAGGCAGGAAAAGAAATAGAGAGAGGTTAGGGGAGAAGATGAATGATACAGTCGTGATCATGGAGGAGAGAGAGAGAGAGAGAGAGAGAGAGAGAGAGAGAGAGAGAGAGAGAGAGAAGGAATAGGTAGAAGGAAAGAGAAGAGTGTTGGAATAAGGTAAGGAGAGAAGATGAATGATACAGTTGTGATCATGGTAGGAGGAAGGAGAGAGAGAGAGGAAGGGAATAGGAAGGAGGAAAAAAAGAGAGTGATGGGAAAGGTTAAGGGGAGAGGATAAATCATACTGTTATGAACATGGTGGGAGGAAGAAGAGAGAGATAAAATAGAAGGAGAGAAAAGAACGACTGTCGTTGATTGAGAGTGGTTCTGTGGGGAGGCAGATGAATATATTTGGATTAAGAGGAATGGGAGGAGAGAAATATATTAAGAGGAGGCAGAGAGGAAAAGCAGTAGATGAAAGAAAAAGGAGCCTGAAAGATATTAGAAAGGAGGAGGGTCGAGTGTTGAAGATCAGGCAAGGGAGGCGGGAAAGAGAATGGAGAGAGAGAGAGAGAGTAAGAGAAGAGGAAGAGGCTGTCGATCGGTAGAGAGGGGGAAAGAGAGAGAGGGTCAGAGAAGAGGAAGAAGATGTCGATTAGGAGAAATAGGGAAAGAGATATTTCGAGATCATTCAGGTAAGAAGGTGTGATTGGACACGATTAGAAAGAAACGAAAGGAAGAGCTTGTATACTGGACAAAGGTCAGGAGAGAGAAAGAGGGAGTACAGTTTAATATCATGGTCGGAAGAAGGAGGGAAAGAAAATAGAAATAGAGAAAGATGGGGAGGTTGTCGATTGGAAATGGAAGTGCCAGTGACCAAGCAGTTCGGAGTACAGAAAAAGTAATCGGCGTGCCGAGTTCAAACTCTCACAGATCTTCTTACATTTCACAGTAATGCCCCAGGGAGAGTAATCAACCCATTTATCGGTAAATAACGAAAATGGGTGAAGTGAGTGACGCATCTTTGGATGCATGTTGCAAACTTCAAGAACTTCGAAGTCTAGCCGAAATAGTGGACTGCGATATGTAGAGACTGAGTAGGGACAGCTAATACCATAGTTAACATAAGTACACAATAAGTCAACCAAAACCGTCGCCAAAACCGTCAACATAGGTTTCCTCAGTTTTTAAGTTGGTCCAGCCAGCTGGCTGTCTATGTGCATGAGGTGTACAGGCTGCACCGACAGAGCTAGAGGGTTGAAAAATCAATATCTACTCTCTATTATGTCAATAGAAAACCTCTTTTTTTTTTTTAAATCTTGCTCTCAATAGGTTTTTGGTGAGGGATCCTATTTCCAATGCAAAGTTCATGCTAAACTGATCCCTTTAGTTGACTCTGCTTGTTTTTGAAAATTCAGGGTTTTTTTTGATGGTCATAGCCTAAGAAAAGGCGAGAGAAGTAAATTTATTGAAAAAAAAAGTTGTCGATTTGAAAGAGTTAGAAAAGTGGGGAGGGACTATATCAGAAGATAATGTTCATAGAAAGGAAAGGGAGATGAAATTCAGAAAAGGAAGTAAAGAAAGAAGCTGGACAGAGTTTTGGAGAGAAGAGGAAATAATAGCACCACCATCATCATTATCAATATCATCATCATCAGCAGCAGCTTTCCATAGTCGGTCGTTGGGCATGCACCTCTCCCCGAATTCTCCAGACTTTTCTATCATAGTCGTTGCAAAGCCAATACTTTCTGAACTAGTTTGTAATATTTTGCCGGCCATATTTTCGTTTATGATCTCGGGGAATCCTTGTTGTAAGTCGTGATGTCCAGCCGTGGTTTGACATTCTTGCCACATGACCAGCCCATTGCCATTTGAGTTTTCTGATGCTGCTATGATATCTGTTAATACTGTTTTTTTAATTACATACTGTGCTGTCTCGTGATCCCTCCATGATTCTCTTATATCCACGTTGTTCGGTCCTCAGTCTTTTGGTTCGGTTCCATGTTCCGCCTTCAAGGGTGACCATCGGGAGAAAGCATTGGTTGTACATTTGGAGATAATGTTTGAAAGAAGAAGAAGAAGAGATAGAGAGATAGAGAAATAGATAGGAGGGAGAGGTTGAATTCTAAACAGTTCGGAGAGAAAGATATATTTGGAGA
>OY735229.1:41385262-41465123 GCA_963457665.1 Thysanoteuthis rhombus
ACTTGAAGACTATGATTACATTACTGGCCTTGTGTCATTGTGAAGTAAGCTAGTATTTGGACACTGAGCCGTGGAGTAATTGTTAACAAACTGAACTCAAGGACTATCATTACCGTAGTGAGTGTGATCCTCACTTGGCGTCTGATGCTGGTGGTCGGTGTAGTATTTAGTTAACTTGGTAAATATATGTATTGTTCACTTCGCACTTCAATACTCTTATCTGGTCTTGGTAACTATTTAGAATTCCTTATATTGTACGAAGCGTACGAACAGTATATTCAAACTCCAGTCCAAATTGGCAATGACTTCATTTTCTCCGGTAACGATGAGAACAGCAACAATGCTTAACAAACTAAGGGGAGTTAACTCTTCATTGTTTGTCTACCAAGTCACATTAAACGGAACTATATATATATATATATATATATATATATATATATATATATATATATATATATATATATATATATATATATATTGATAAATATTTCGCTACCTCGATTTGAAATCACGATTACGTGATTAGTAGATTGATTTCTTAGCTGATGTCAGTCCAGCTAAACGGACAAGTCTTTATTAATTTTGACCATTTTTTAACAATATTTTGCTTTTCATTTTAATTGCAACTTACAATCAGACTGTGATTCTATGACAACGTTATCGGAAATAAAGAGCAAGCCCACGGTGGTAACCGAATTCACTCCCTCTAGCCAGATGGAGTCCAGTATACACCTGAGTGCTTTAACCATTCAGCCGGAGGGACCGATTTTACTCATTAAACCTGACCCCCCACGACTGATATTCCCCACTTGTTGATGTTTATCATTGAGGCACAGAAGCATTTTAATACGATGATGTTTTTGATTTCACTTATAACTTTTGATGTCTTATTGTTAGCCTTGTATAACTACGGATTTATCTATCTTATAAACGATACTGAAGTTACTGTAATAAGCGTCAGTCGAAAGAGAGGTGAGAGCGGAGTTTAACCCTGCGGCAGGCAGGCTTGCTCTTGAATGTTCTCTTTTCAATGCAACTCATCATCATCATCATCATCATCATCATCAGTCTCTTAGCGTCCGTCGTTGGACATAGACTTTCCCCAGGATCTGCCACAGTTCTCTAGCGTGGGCGTTGCAGAGCCAGTATTTTCTGAATTCGTCAAGCTAATCTCTCCATCTTGTATTCTGCCGGCCTCAGTTTCGCATGCAAATTCTAGGGATCCTTGTTGTGAGTCGTGATGTCCATTGGTTGTCAGCCATTTTTGCAACATGGCCTGCCCATTGCCGTTTAAGTTTTTTAATAGTTTCTATGATGTCTTGGAATCCCGTTTTCTTCCTTATACACTGTGCTGTCTCGTGATCTCTCCATGTAAGGTGGAGAATGATTCTCTCATGTGCGCGTTGCATGCTTCTCAGTTCGAGAGTCTTGCCGCTTGATTAGGTTCCATGTTTCAGCTCTATAAGTGACTATCGGAAGGATACATTGGTTGTATACTCTTCGTTTTAGGGTCATTTGGATCAACTTGTTTATGAAGATTGAGCTGGCCCTGCCAAAGGCTTGCCATCTTAGGGGGATTCTTAGCTTGATCTCTTCCTCTTCCGTGGGTATCATGGAGATTTGTTGCCCTAGATGGATATAGTGGTCTACTTTCCCCAGTTTTGCATCTTCGATGCAACTATTAAACATCAATTCAGCCGCACTCAAATCCAATTTCTTTCGGGCTGGACTGCTTGGCACACCACCGACCTCAATTCTTTTTGCAATGACTTTATTTGTTGATTTACGTTGACCTTTTGGGATTCGTGTCAATATTCAGGTGGCGAACATCGCAACGTTCAGGGGTTATACGCTTCAATCTTTTTCAGTTTTGTATCGTATTCGGACAACTTCCGGAAATTTCGAAGCGAACACTCTTTTCAACAATAGTAAATTGGATAGGAAACTATAATGGTGAGGGAAACTGAAAGAAATCAACTCCCTGTCAATGGTTTGCGAGATAAAACTATGATTGATCCTTAAAAAAAAAAAAATCACTGTGCTCTTATCTGAGTGCCTCATAAATTAGCACTTGGTTGGACTGTGTCTAAGTAGACCCAATTTTATATCCATGGTGTACCCAGTGCAAAACCAATGAACTGTGAATAGTTTGTGAGATAGGCATGTTAAGCACTAAATCAGAACAGATGCTTTTTGTAATGCTGCCGTTGAGGCGAGTCACTATTTTGATGTTCATTCAATGAAAACCAAATGAGTAGAAAAAAAAATCTGAACATTTCTCGTTGGAGGAAATCGATTAAGTAGGTATTGATTTTGCGAAAAGTAGAAAAAAAAAAAGATTTAGTAAAGCGTCCGTAAGAGACAACAACCGTCGGAGGATGGAGAGCCGTTGACGAATTCAGTTTCATGCGTCAGTTTAATGATCCTTGCAAGATCCCAAGGCTGATCGAGACAAGGGTTTTATTCTTACAATTTTCAAAAAAAAATTATTAATTTTTTTTACGACCGGTCCACTTTGCAAGATGCTAATTCACCAAGGGGATACCTCCATCCTAATCACACAGCTTGGAGTGTGCTCGATTTTCCGCTGCGTGGACAGGGAAAAAAATTTTTCTAATGATTTTTCCTTACTCATCCCGGGGATCGAACAACCGACCTTCTGTTTCGGAGGTAGACGTGCTTACCATCACACCATCCAAGTAGACTATTGATTTTGAGAAACTATCGATCATCTAACCGCTCCCAGCTGGATGGGTTTGATTGTAATATAAGCGATATATACGGATTACACATTGTTTTTTTTTGGTTTGGGCTTAGAATTTGAAACTGAACGGGGAGCAACGGTCGAAACACCTCGAAGACAATTCAAGCACCTTTGTATTAGTGTATTTGTGTGCAATCGTTCGACTATTGGAAATACAGTATTGACAAATTCAAAAAAACGCAAGAGATTTCAGGAGAAGAGAAAGGAAGATCGAGATAGATCGATGCAGGGGGCAGACCATGAGAGGTAAAACAAGAGAATGGAGCGAGTAATCCGATGAGAAAGAAAAGATTTAGAGAGAAAGAGGAAGTTGAGGAGATGGAGAGTAAGGGTGAACGAAGAATCGCTATCACAGTCAATAACTGAACGTTGGGTCAAATCTTGAAGAAAAAAAAAATCAATGGAAGAATGAATATGGTCAGAATAAATTCTCTTTATGACATCTCTGTCATTTTCCATTGGAAAATATCTAAAATAGAGAAAACATCAAGAAACATTTAATTTTAGAAGAATAGCATCATCATAATCAGCAGCAGCAGCCTGTTAGCGTCCATCAATCTTTAGCCAATATTTTGCTATTTTCTAGCCATTCCCGACAAATATAGCCATTTTAACTATAAATAGCTACAAAATTGCTAACAGTGTTCTTATAACGTGTTTGCAAATTTTCGACGTTTTATTTGACAGACCTCTCTATCAGGGGCCTCGCAGAACCAGTGCTTTCAAAATTTATCTAACTTGTCCCACTATCTTACCTTCCATTAGCCACAGTTTCTCATCTGATCTCTGGGGATCGACATTGTGAGTTGTGATGTTCTTCAGTTTTCTCACAACATGTCCAGCCCATTGCCCTAATAGTTTTTCGAACAGTTTCCATGATAAATTGGACCACTGCCATTTTTTTATGTCGTCTTATGATCTCTCAATGTAAGGTTGGACATGATTATCTCATAGGCACGTCGTATGGTTCCTAGATTTTATTCATAAACATGTCAAAACAAGCCCCAAAGGTCGAAAAGCTTCTTCCAGAGTGTGTACCGACGCCATTTTTCAATTGCTTAGACAAAACAGAATGGCCAGGAGCATTTGAACCTCGATTTAACGCGAATAAAATCCTTGAACTGGCACGAATGGGATTGACACCTTGAGTTACCGCCCTGGGTGACACCAACCACAGGGACCCACTGTATCTATCTATGTATATTCATTATAAACCGTCAACCAAAACTTTGGACATAGGTTTCTTTCAGTTTTCAAGTTGGTCTGGCTGCATCAGGCATACAAATTGCACAAATGAAGCTAGACAGCTGAAAATTAACACCTTGTGATGTCTGTTTCCCTTTAAATATTTTTTAGAGGTCGGTTCATTTTGCATTGTAAGTTCATGCTAGATTGGTCCCTTTGTTTTTTACTCATTGCTTTTAATAAATTCAGATATTTTAAGGGTTCACTGTCCAATATAACGGGGAGAGTAGTAAGTTTTTCATCGATCACATCCTTTTTCTATTTTCAAATTGATTACCCCCACATTCCGCCAAAGGACTTTTGTCACGTGAAAATTTCTAATGAGTGACTAACCAGACCTATGAATCTATCTAACTATGTATGGTCTATCTATGGTGATAGAAACTTTCACTTGTGACATTGCTATACACATAGATACGAAGAGACTTGGATAGACATATATAGCTAGATTCCATATCTAATTTTGTTCTTCATCTATCGACCGATGTATTGGAAAGAATATATATATATATATATATATATATATATATATATATATATACAGAGAGAGAGAGAGAGAGAGAGAGAGAGAGAGAGAGAGAGAGAGAGAGAGAAATTGGTATGTGGGCCATTCATTAAATACATTGTTAACTGTACACACAAGAAAACGTGACCGGTTCTTAAACTAGCCTCGATTTGGGATTATTTTGACACTGTGTGATGGTGAAAAAGGGATAGATAGACCTCCATTTGCAATAATAGATTCAACGTTGGATGTAGATAAAAAAAATGCCTTATTCAATAGAAGCAACAAAAGAGTTTTAAAGAGACAAAAGAAGAAAAAAATGCCAGAAGAAAGTATGTTTCCATATGGCAGAGGAAGATATTCACGAAAATTGATTTATCGGAATACAAGCAAAAAAATTCATCAGGAGTGTGACTGATTGATAGAGTTAGGAAGTGTTTACATTTGAAAGACATAGATAGAGAGGTCTGGTTAGTCACTCAATAGAAAACCGACGTCAGACCAACGTCTTTTGGTTGGATGCCTTCTCTGTGGTGATCAATTTAAAAAAAATTGAAAGAATCACGTGGTCAATGAATAAGTTACTTTTCTGGCCATTTGTTCGGTAGTGATCACTGAAAGAGTTCAAATTTTCGAATAGCAAGCGTGAACACTACCTGGCACACCGTAAGGGACCAATCTAGCATACATACGGACTTACATTGTAAATTGTAAGACTTTTTGGGGGATGGGCGGTTAAAAACGTAAATGTTTTGAGGAAATGACATAATGGAGAATATATGTTTAATTTTTCACCCTTATAGCTCCATTATTGTGGCCTGTGCGCGTGACATATATATGGCTAGCCACCAAAATAATACAGTCGACAGGAAAAATTATGTTGATTGTTTTAATTGACGTCCTTTTTTGGGTTATTTTGTTGTGCAGTCACCTCCCTCAACTTTTTAATGAAACTGAAATGATATTTTTCTCACATTGTTTATGCTTGATATTCAACAGCTAGATTTTTAATACTTCGATTGCTATTTATGAATTTTAGTCTAATCTTTTCTTTGTACATATATATATATATATATATATATATATATATATATATATATATATATATATATATATATATATATTACGAAATGGAGGTATGATCCGAGAAAAATAATTATAGATGCGTCATATTACTTTAAAACTCTATTGGAAACGACCTTCTGTTGATACTCAGTAAATGTATCATATGGCGTAGACAGCTTAAATAGAATAAACAATTAGAGAAAATGGGTTGCTGCAGGAACCAAACCTGGGAAGGTGGCCGTTTTAGCGTAGTATAGCTTTCATTTGAGTTAACAGTCCGGCGAAATGGTGAAGGCCAAGAAAGGACTGTTTTATGTCCATCTTTGAATATTGTTTATTCACTATCGATCTGCTGTATTGTTTCTTAACGTTGACAACAACTGTTGTCCACGTTAAGAAACACAATTATTAGAGTAGTCTGATTGGGTTCATTCAAATATTGTTTTCAAAATTATTAGCGTCATCAATCAAATGCAAAATTTTTTTTTCATCATTCACGTATAGAATCTCTCTCTCTCTCTCTACATATATATATATATATATATATATATATATATATATATATATATATATATAATCGACATTACATCCACTAAGTGGGAGTAACTTCTCCTTTTTTGCTGACTTGACCGTCATAAGAGAAATGATTATTTATCTCTTGGAAATTAATTTTAATGTGACAATCTATGGCCCCCATCAACTAAACTGTCACCCGTTGGGATGATATGGCCTTCATTGAGAATGATTGGCATCATCATCATCATCATCATCATTTATTCATCGTCCGTCATTTGACATAGACCTTCCCCAGGATCCACCATATTTCTCTATCATGGGCGTCGCAGAGCCAATATTCTCTGGATTTCTAGTCTATTTCCCCACTTAGACAAATTCAGAAAATACTAGCACAATACTACAAATGTGGTGCACCTACCAAGAAGCAACATCTATGTTAGTAATGATCTGCAAGATTAGCTGACTATACCCTCCTCAAGAATGGAAGATTCTTTACATTATGTTAAGCTTAGTCTGGCAAAGGGTTGCAGTAGAAAAGACATTTTTGCATCTGTATAATTCGCATATATATATGAATAAGTTTTTCATATTTGCTCTGTCGGTATATAGAATCAGTTGAGAGAATTACGGTTTTAGCAACCCGTATATACTCGTGTATAGGTCGATCATTGATTTATAATCACAGAATGATTAATTTATGGTATGAAATGTGTATAAGTCGACCCTGATGTTTTTAGGGATTTTTGCTGCAAGTAAATCAAATATTATAACCTATACAATTTAAGACCATGAGCTTGTTAACCTGAAGTTATTTTTATTGATGGTTGAAATATTTTTAATCAATTAATTATTTGCTGGCAGTAACCATTATGTATCTTTCATTTTTAGAACCAAGGGTTGCTCTCAACCCCCCACCCCCGCCTATCATATTTGAATTACGATCTCACAAAATTATTACTTATGTATAGGTAGGCTTCGAATTTTTACCTGAATATCTGGCCTTCAACACTCGACTTACACACGGGTGTATACGGCATTTGTTTACCAGAACCTCACCAGATTACATAAACAACTCCTACAAATGATAAATGGTAGGGGATGAAGTAGGAACCGGGGAAAAACAGGGTCCAGAGAAGAAGGAAATGCGAATAGGGACAGAGAAGGAGAAGGAAAAGACGAAAACCTTGAGTAGAGTACGGAGAGGAAGAATGCAATATAATTCGCAGAAGATTGGAAGTCAGAATAGCGACAATTGGGAAAATAAAGAGGTTCGCGATTCTATTTGTGTTTAGCGGCCTTGACAGAGACGTTGTTGGATAGCGTTGTGATACACGTCGATTCATTTACGAATAAATCTCAGTCTCTTCGTATCAATCTATCTATCTTTCTATCTATCTTATTGATCAGTCGTCAATCGATTTTCCAATTTGGCTCAAAATCTTCTTACTTCTTGTTTACCTTCATTTGATTACATTCACCCAGAATTTGATATATGCTAACCCCCACTCTCACCTATTACTACACAAATCTTATTAGGGCACACAGACACACACAGACTGCACACACACATAGACACGCATATGCGCACACGCACACACACGCACTCACACACATATATATATATATTATTGTAAATTGCGTAATATTATATGGAAACTCTTATTTGGAATAATCTCTCATTAATACACGGTGAATGTATCATTTCGCCTCGACAATATAAATAGAATAAACAATCGAATAAAACAGGGCTGCTTCAGGAATCAAAGCTGCAGCTGATAAGGTAGCTGCTTCAACGCTGCATTGCTCTCACCATTGAGCTGAACTAACGTCTTTAATGCAAGATAAAAAAAAAAACAACGAATAACTGTTTAGCTTAATGGTAAAAGAAAGGTTAGTTAGCTGGTTCTACAAATCGTGACTAAGTGATGCTGAATGATGAATAGTCTGATTTTTCACAGGTGCCCCATATTTATAGCTTTTCGCTAAACTAAGCTTGGCCTATCATTATTGAATTTGGACTAGTCTGTTATCATATTCTTGTTGCTTTCATCACAATTCACAGATTGATAATTACATAGACCAGGGGTCGGCAGACTACGACCCGCGTACCAAATCCGGTCCGCGTCCTAATTCCATTCGGCCCACTGACTCCATTGAATACGTGACGCTGCGCAGAGATATTCTTTGTTTCCCTAATCAGTCTTTGGTTCGAGAACGATTGGAAAATAGAGCAAATATCTCAAGTTTTTTCAGTAGCCTCAAACGAATCAATGTTTTCTCACTAAAAATAGCAGCCCTGTTGTTATATAAATATACACACATTTGAATCACGATTGAACATCAGTTTTGTCTCTAAAAATGAATTCTATCGTTCTTATTGACTGGTAGTACATCAATGTACATGAAATATATCATCATCGTCGTCACCATCATCAGCCTGTTAGCGTCCATCACCATAACTCTCAATCCGGAGCGTCACAGAGCCACGACTTCTTTAGCTAATTCAATATCTCATATTTCGCCAAGCATCAGTTTCACATATGATCTCTGGAAATCCATGTTACGAATCATGATGTTTATCTGTTGTCTGAATTCTTGCTACATGACCAGCCCATTGCCATTCAAGTTTTCTGATGGATTCTATGATACCTCTGAATCCTATTTTTCCTCTTATATACGGTGCAGTTTTATGGTCTTTCCATGTGATGTTAAGCATTATTCTTTCCCGTGCGCCTATTATTCTTCAAAGTTGAGCTTACTCTATCGATAGCTCATCAACCCACGGTGATTCTTCTTTCAATGATTTCATGGAAAATCGTTATCTCAGGTAGATGTATAGGTCTACTTTCTTCGGTTCTGTGTTTTCATTTTCTGATTGCAGTGCATCAATGATATGAAGTATATACTTCAATGAATAAATAGATGGAAAACTTTAAAAACAATTTAAAAAAAAGTTGTTTGTTCAACCTTCTGTCATCATTGTTGTCAAACTCATAGAGCGTTGACTTTATTATCCGAACTGGTCAGACAGTTTATTGATTGAGGGGGGGAAAGAGTTATTCCATGACGCCATTTGATGTCAGCTTGCGACCAGGAAGAGAAAGACAGAAATAGAAATTGGAATTTTTATGTCATCCTCAGGGAATTCGTTCGTTCTGATCACACGTTATCGCAGAATTTTTTGTTCTGAAAACGCTTTTTTAGCAATTTTTCACCTGACTTCATATTTCTATTTAAGCTTCAGTCACAGCGGAGTTTGACTTTGAAGCTGCCAGTCTTGTTTCATAGTTTGTTCGTTTAGCTCAACAGACAAAAAACATTGCCAACCTGGCCTTCCTCCAAAAATGTCTGCCGACCCCTGACATAAACTATTGATAGCTATGTATTGTAATTAACTATAGAAATGAAAAGGTAAAGATGAAATATCCTCGTACGTATCTATCTCAATTTGTTTATTTGTGGATTTTGTTATAAATCCATCTATCTAGCTGGCTAGCTATCGATTTACTTTTGTTTTTTGAAATTCTAAATCACTCTAATCCCCGAAAAGGTGGCGTAAATGCATGGGAAATCAGAGGAAAAAATGACTGAATAGCGATGCTATGAAATTATGAAAAAAGAAGATTTCGTATCCCCGGTTGATGCTTGGTGGAAATCCTGAAAATCATGACTTTGACGGACACAATTTCAAGTGAAACCAATTTCACCATAGACATATTTGGTTTATGAAGATAGGAGTCATTTGATTTTTTTTAGTGTAGGAATTTTCAACTATCTATACGTCAAGTTGAAAAAAATGACGTAAGTTGCAATTCGACGTACAAATTTTTTTTTCTTATCGTTTATTCACGTCTTTTTTCCTCGAAGACATTATAACAAACATTGAATGAAACGACGTGGATTGAGTTTTAGTACTTTTATTACGGTTGAAAACCGACAATCAAAATCATCAACAAAAGTTTCCTCCGTTCTTAAGTGCATCTCTCTGGTTGGCTGGCTACCTATATGTGATGCTCTTACAAGACACACTCACTGAGCTAGAATGGGGAGAATCTTTTATATTTACTCCTTATGTCTACGAAGAGTTTGTTTTTTAAAACAAACTCCCACTCACTCTAAAATAGGTTTTTAGAGCAGCGTAAATTTACAAAGAGAGTTTCTGCTTAATTGGTCTTTACTTTGTGTCCTATGAAGGTAACACTATTTTCTTTTTATAAATTTGACTTCATTTAGTGATTATTGCAGAACAAAAGGAAAGAGAAGTAACCTTTTCTTTGATCACCCCTCTTTCCGGTTTTTCAATTCATCACCCTGGCATTCTGCCGAGAGTAAGTTAGTAACGTGACAGTTTGCTAACATGACGGTTTTCCATTGAGTGCCTAATCGGAACAGTACGTATTTCTCTCAGAAAACAGGTCAGTATTGGGAAAATGTGACTGTGTACGATTCTTAGGTCTACAACTGTCCATGCAATACGAGGATAGATCAATGAATTGATTGATCGGTGGTCAAATAAGACTCTAGAAAGACGGTTCAGATGAACTGGTAGGGGAAGTAGGGAGATACGGGTAGGTAGTACAAAGGTTTGGGTTGCGTTGATCAACAAAGTATGTGCGTTTGCGGTGGTTGTCATTAAGGGCAGTGATAAAGGAGGGAATTCAATTTGCTCTCTTTGGCGCCGCCGTGACAAGATCATGTTTGGATTTCTCACAGAGAGACGCTAATATGTTTAGAAGTCGACTAATTCGCTCTTTTTACGTACGTATGCCCGAAACAAGTCCGCCCAGATAGTTTAATGGTTAGCACATCTGCCTCCGAAGTAGAAGGTCCCGGGTTCGATGATTCCCTTATGCTAGCCAGCAGCTCATTTATTACACAGTAAGCCTTGTTATTGGGATAGCGGTATCTGTACTTTGGACTTGCTTACTTCAAAAGGGATGGCCATGAAAAGATTTCTTATAAGAATAAAGCCCAGGTCTAAACCAGACATGCAAGGATCATTGAGCTGCTGCATGTGATTGAAACCGGCCGTTTCTGCTCCGTCGGGAGATGTCTCTGAAGAGAGGGACGCTTTACCATTTTAATGTATGTAAATGTTAACATACTTACATGTCAGCACGCGCCAGGAACGTTCACATCCTTATATTAACATATACGAGGTTTGTCCGCAGAGTCTCAAGCCAATTATCCCCTCAACCCCCCAGGTCTGGTTAGTTACTCAATAGAAAACTGTCACATGATCAATATATTTTAGCGGTACGCTCTGGTGAGGATGACCAATAAAAACATCGGTGATTAAAAACCAAGTTACTTCTCTCACCTTTTGTTGGATCCCGATAAAGTCTGCATATTTGAAAAAAAGTGTATGCTCTGTCCGACACCAATTAAGGAACGAATTTAGCATAAACTTACAACGTAAATTGAACTTCAACTAAAAACATGATACGGTCAAAAGAATAGAAAAATCCAAAATATAACGTGTAATTGTTTCCTCAAATTTCGTTGGTGTAGTTTGTACACGTAAAACATACACACATAAATAGCCGGAAAGCCAGGCAGAATCACTTAAAAGGCCAAGAAACCTATAAACGCTCCTAAAAATTCACATAAGACATTGCCATCTTGGTACCTTTCATTGCAGTCCTTTGGGGACCTCATACACTAATTTCAGCGTCCTCTCCAGGTTTTTAAACAGCATGTCTTATGCAATCGCCATTAGTTGCCTTACCAAGTCTCCCCTAATCTCGAGCAGGATTTTGAATCATCTGGGAAAAGACGGAAGTCACAGGGAACCAGGTGAGGCAATGTTTTACTAAAGAACTTAGCGCAAGACGTAAAGAATCGATAGGCTCAGTCATCGTGGATACGAAGGTGACAAATTACACATGCTCACTTAATGTCGTCTCTCTGCCGACTGAGTAAACTCATGGGAGAAAATACGTTCAATTTGCATTAAATCACCTTCTGATTGGGTACCAAGTTACACCAAGGCTATGCAGCTGGTTCTTAAGATATTCAAAGAGGCTTGATACTTTTCAAACTGACTTCATTTACTTTGAGTGATCCAATGCTACATGTTGGTTAGGGAACGTTTGCGCGACAGAAGTCTTCAGAATGCAACCTTGAAATGTCGTTTGGAAAATCTTCATTTCATCCATGGGTTTATGTTGTTCCGATTCCATCAGATGACACATTCGAAGTCCTCCTCAGGGAATTTCAGAACTCGTAACCGTCATTTTGTTTTCACCTATGATACCAAACTGCTTCTCGAAGGAGCTGGTGAATGTTTTTGCAAAACCTGAACAAACTCCCCTCACTCACCAAAAAATAAATAGCTTCACTGCAACGTTCTGACGAGGACAACAAGAACTACTCCCACACCCTAAAAAGTCAATGTATAATAGACTAAGCATAAAGTATAACTTTCATGACCGAAGGAGTTTAGTCCTTATGGCTCACACCAACTTGCATAGTTTGTAATACAATCTACATAATCTCTGTCCATCGTTGTGTTAAACTAGCCAAGGCTCAATAAATAACTATTATGCAAACAATCAAATTATCACAGGGAAAGTTACTGATTCATGTTATTTGAATTCAGGAAAAATAAGCCTCGTTGATTGGCTACTATTTATTGTAACGTCCAATCAAAGTTTTTGTTGCGAGTCTCGTTTAGTTTTTGAATTATCATGATTTTTAAAAAATTTCGAATTTGCTTGGCAACAGAATTTTTTTGTCTGTATGTCTTATACTTTGTGTGCTAGTAAAATTTTACTAGTATCAGTTTGAAGTGAAAAAAAATGTGAAAACTTAATTGATCATCCTCAATTCATTGAGGGAAAAAACGCCCGGGGATCTTCGTCTGAAAAATCAGCCATTCTATTCTCACAGATGTCTAAAGAGAGGAGTCTTTTCATAAGAAAAAAAAATACGAAACGAAATTACAAATATGAAATTATTTGTTGATGGACGTCTTTCTGGTTCAGACGACGACTTTCCCCGTCGGGTGGGTGTCTATTTGATGTTCATATCTTAGATTATTACAACCCACGCAAACGCCTGCACAATTTTCGAATCAACGAGTCCATTTTTATAAACTCAGAAACTGGTGTTGACATTATTATCCTATCATAACTAGAACAAGAACAATACAAACAGCCAGATTGACTAGAACGATGCTCGCCAAAATTAGGGATGTAAGCTGATATGCAAAATCCACATTCCCCTACTGTGATTTGCCATCATGGCCAATTGATAGCCGGGAGGCTGTTTTACTGATTGAGTTGAATTGACAAGTTTTGGAATATTAACGAAAGTTCATCATGTGGAAAAGCAAGGGCTTATTTCTTCAAATCAATACATTTATACAAAAATATATATTTTTGTATTTTCTAAAATCTACCATATACACAATTTAAAAGTTGCAGTAATCACCTTCAGTCGGAAATGAAGTTGGTGTGGATTTTGACCCTGCAGCAGCTTGTTTTGTTTTTCTGGGTATTTTTCTTTGTTTATTTCTCACTCTTCTTCTTTCTTTTTTTTGTGTCTTTAATATCACGTCTCTCTTATTTTTTTTTCTTCCTTTCGTTCTTTCTTTCAAATTTTCCATCTCCTTCGTCCCTAATAGTCTTTTCTTTCATCTCTTGTCTCTCCAAGATCTCTTTATTTATTTTTTTCTACCTTTCTTTGATCTCTCTCGTCTCGCTTCAATATCTTCACCCCTTTGTTTCTGCCTTTCTTTCTTTTTTTTCCTCCTATCTTTCTCATACAATCATCATCATCATCATCATCGACATTCTTTGATTGTATTACACACCCCTATTCCTTTCCTAGTCCCTCATCGTCAAAAGGCCGTCTGTCATCTCCTGGTCATCATCCATTTCATCTTTTCCGTGAGAGACGTTTAAAAAATGAAACCCATCAACGGCTGCTCTTCCTTCATCATTCATCTTGACGATTGTCATCACCATAATTATAATTCCTGCCTAACGTCCGTATTGACGTTTTAATTAATGTGTGCCTTCAACAGCAACAACGGAGTCATGAAAGATAGTCCTAAGTAGAGGTTCTTAAACCTTTTTTTTTATATCTCAAAAAACCCACCTAGACAGCTAAAAATGAATTACGTACCCTAACTATAATAAAACATATTTGGTGTTGAAAGGGTATAATCTTATAATGTTAAATTTAGAAACAAGTTTTGGAGCATAGTTGAAAATTGAATAAGTTTTTTAAAATCAAGGCCAGGAAATCATTATTCAATAAGACTTGCTATAATCTACAAATCCATTGATACCTTTTAGCCCAAAATTTGCAACAAATCCTCCTGATTTCAAGCTCTAATTTAGTTAGCTTCAGTTTTAAGTCTACTCGTTTCAAGACATCTAATTGGCTTCTTCTTTAGGCAAGTCTCAGATTTAAGACTTGGGATTCTTTCTGCTGTCTTTACCCCAATTCCAAATTGACCCCCGATATATTAGAATGTTATTTTCTGATGACGTCTTTATTTGCTGAATTTAAAGAATAATGAAAATATACGAAAAGTGATGAAAACAAAATCAAATATGATAAAAAAATCTGGTTGTTGTCAATAGAACGTTTGCTCCCAAGAGCACTGCAATCAAAATGTCTATTATCAAAATAATGCAAAGTGTATATCCATATATATCATATACGCTATCATTTTCTCTGTTTTTCCCTGAATTTTGATATATTCAAATTAACTTTCACCCTGTTGAGCGTTCACCCCCACTGTTCAAAGAAAAAAAACAAAAACAAACAAAACAACATAAGCGATAATAATAGCAAATATCCACACATGATATTTAGCAATGTTATTTTGTGCATTGCCACGCTACGTCAATCAACTGACGTAGTAGAGTAAATTTTTATGCTTTAATGACGGAGTAAAAATGCCAAATTTAAAGGATAATAAAAATCAAAGAAAGTAGCAGAAATCAAATCAAAAAATAATAAAACTCCATTTGTGGTCCACAGAGAGCTATTCTCCGAGGTCACTGCAATGCAAATCTCTATTATCCACGTATGTAAAATATAATGTGTATCAAACTCTATTCTCCAAACTCACTCTAATGCAAATCTCAAATATTCACGTGTTCAAAATGCAATGTGTATACAAAGCTATTCTCCAAGATCACTGCAATGCAAATCTCTATTATCCACGTTTATAAAATACAATGTGTATAAAAGGCTATTTTCCAAGCTCTCTGCGATGCAAAACTCTCATTATACACGTCTATAAATTGCAAAGTGTATAGAAAGCTATTTTTCAAGCTCACTACAATGCAAATCTCAATTATCCACGTCTGTAAAATGTAACGTGTGTGTAAGGCTATTTTCAAAGCTCATTGTAATCAGAATCTCTATTTTCAACATCTATGAAATGCATTGTGCATAGAAGGCTATCTTCCAAGCTCACTGCGATATAAAACTCTCATTATACACGTCTATAAAATGTAATGTGTATCAAAGGGTATTTTCCAAGCTCACTGCAATGCAAATCTCTATCATCCCTGTCTATAAAATTCATAGTGGATACACTTATTCTATATATGCTGTCAACCAACTTGTATTAAAAAAAGTCAGCAACAGAAAGAGGGTTGTAGCAATTGTAGTTGCAGTTAATATGTTGAAATGCTATCTTAAGAAATATTTCTACATTCCTTGCATAGAAAATACTAGAATTGAAGATTGGTGAAAGATTTGGCAAGAGTTACATTCCCCGATTTAAATTGTCTGCTGTTCGAATTTGGATGATAATTTTTTGGGTCAGGGTTGGGATTTTTAGAGTTAGTGTCGAGTTCTTTTGAATTCATCACCAGCATTTGCTATTCTGCAGCTGGGAGGGTGGCATTTCAGAATGAAAAGATAACAATTGTCAAAGAGCTGAAATCGTTCACATACGAGTCCTTATAAAATCTGTGGGAATATTGAGAAAATTGAATATTTGCTGTCTCTTTATCCCAAGCAATGGTCAACCGTCGAGTTTAGATACAATTAATATAACACCAGCAGACATTCTCTGTGGAGTTGTGTCTATGATTAACAATGAATGTCCGTTCCCCTCCTTGCTCCATAAATGTGACTTTCTGCCAAACCTAGAGTTATTCAAGAAATCATACTCCTGCCATTGGCAGAGAAAGAAGGTTAGCTGTATGAGAAGCACGACCTGAAAAATGAATTTCAGGGAAAGATTGAAATTTAAAAAAAAAAGTCTTTTCACGAGAGTTTTATAAATCGTTAACAGTCGGTAAAGGTATCATGCACTTTCCAGGAGTTTGCTTTATGCTACCTTTTACCTTTTTACGAGAAAAAAAAAACCCAGCAAAGTATCTTGAAAAGTTTCAGAGTATGGAACTAATGAAATATGGCAGAAACATTTTTCTTGAACGACGCATAGAATTTCAAAATTCTTTTTTTTGTTTTTCAATTGAGAAGAAAAAAGATCTTTTTCTGAAACATCGATATAAAGAAAGAAATACGCTGCTAAAATAAAACCGAGCAAAGACTCACCTAAAGACAAATAACTTGAAGATGAATTGATTTCAAAGAATAAGAACCATAGCTCTGGGGGGTAAATTTTCAAACGAAGTGCCAGGTGAAACGAAGGAATTGGGTAATTGTATACATAGCAGGACATTTTTGAATTATCGAAAACTTCAGGGCAAAACTTGTTCCTATTTAGTTTCCTTAGGCGTTTTTCGATTGCTATCGATGAAAACATAATCAAACTATATCCGATGATAAACTAGTTTAGTCGACAATTTGTAAGCTTGATTCTTTAGGAAAAAAATTTAGAAGCGTTCACAATTCCAATCATAACTAATACATACATTCATTGAATCTGGACACATTCCCTTCTATTTAAACTAAAAAGGTTATACAAAAGAATGTCCTTGAACAGGTCTGCTAAGTCATTCAATAAAAACTGTCTGGCATGTCATGTTAAGGGTGATCAATTGAAAAATGGGGAAATAGGTGAATAATGGATAAAGTACTTTCTCTCACCTTTTGTTGGGCGATTATAACTAAAACGCGAGAATTAAAAAAAGAAAACAATAAATGCTGCTGGGCTCTTACTAAGGGACCGATTTAGCATAAATTTATGTTGTAAGTTGACCCCTTAGCAAAAAACTATTCATGGATGAATCTTATAAAGGAAAAAAAATTCTCTCGACAGGTTAATAAGTAAATGTGCAAATTGTCAGCCCCCTAACTCCATTGGTGTGGCCAGTATGTGCGATATATACATACATAGCTTTCCATCTAGAACAACTGGAAAACGGAGGATATATATATATATATATATACATATATATATATATATATATATATATATGAAAGCGAAAAAAATGAAAAAAGAGAGAAATACGGAAAGCATCTGTAATGATATAAATGGATACCAATATAATTAAGGCGAGATTTTTGACTCGAATACAACAGTTAATTCAATCCGTCATATACCAAGAACATAGAGAGAGAAACCATGAAAGCATTAAAAAATCATCCAAAAAAAACGGAGTGAATGACTTTTAGCCGTTCGCACCTCCAAAAAACTGACAATTGTCAACTAAATCTAAATTAACTTGTAAATCCCTATTATTCTCATTTGCAAGCCAACATATATAAATACATATATATATATATCCGTATGTATGTATGTATGTATGTATGTATGTATGTATGTATGTCTTTCTCTCTCTCTCCCTCTCTCCCTCTCTCTCTCTCTATATATATATATATATATACATATATATACATATAAACATAAATATATATATATATATATATATATATACATATATATATATATATATATATATATATATATATATATATATATATATATATATATATATATGCTATTGTGTTGTGAGAGAAATAGGTGTTCAATTGTTCATGTGAAAATTTCCGTGAGTATATTTTTGAGACTGATAACCATTGGGCTTAATCATTCGAGAAGATATGAAACAAGACTATGCAATTCACATTTAACGAAAACTGTGTCTCCCAAACTTCGTAACGGAACCTTTGAACATCTTAAAGATTTATCCACTGCTCTATTTCCCTTAATCATTTATTCAGATGTTTTGGCTTGCCCTCAATTAACCTCAAGGGCCCTATTAATATTTACTAAACTTAGCTTAGTACGGCGCAAAGCTAAATGTTTGGGTCACACAGCAGTTATTGAATTCGCTACAGCAGTATTGATCTGCACTGGTAGCTTTCAGAACATTGACCCAAGCTGTTCACTGCAACGGACGATATAACTCGTCTTGCAGGTTCTCAGTACAGATGACCCGTTCTCTCATAGAGTATTATTCTCTTGCAAGATGGCAGCATCTCCTTGTTCAAAGAAATCAGCTTTGATTTGCAACTTGCAGAGTTATCTTTCCTTTGGCAGCAAATAGGGTAAACATGCGACAGAATATTTCCATTATCATCATTTTTCTACAGAGAAATATCCGGCACTTGGTTCAGAACATTAAAAAATACCAATATCATAATCATTGTTGTCATCCTCCTTCTCCTCCTATTCATCATCATCATCACCATCATCTTTTTCATCATCATCATCAGCAACAACAGCCTTTCGGAGTCTGTTGTTGAACATAAACTTTCCCTAAAATTCACCAGAATGTAGGTGATGCAGCGCCAAAATCTCCGGAAACTGTTCAAGTCGTTATGCCATCTAATATCTGTTGGAGAAAATTTCGCATATGATCTCTGGGGATCCACGTTGTTAGTTGTGGTGTGCCGCTGCGAGTACGCCAGAGAGAATACCTAATTAGTTTTTTTCTCAGTCTGGAACCAAAGTTGTGGGACTTATGTCGAGGGTCGAACACTAGTTGATTGGTCAACAAAATCGTAAATAAGCGCCTTATCCAACGGGCTGTATTGGGTTTATTAAAATTATTCAGCGTGTCTGAGAATAATGCTTGAATAAACAGGTATATGAAACATTTTTCACGTATCAGGAAATACGAGAAGCGAAAATTGCACTGTTTGTTCTGCAGAGAGCTGTTATGTAGGCAGAGCAATTTCTTCCTCTTTCCCACATCTCAGAATTCTGCACTTACTACCATCCGAACTCACACAATTCAGCCTAACAGACCATCATTACTACTTTTATGGCCTGGTAACGTTCAAATTTATTTCCATATAAAAGATGATAGTTATTCATTTGCTTTACACTCTTTCGACTTACGAAACATCTTTAGAGGAATGCTCTGCGGTGAGATGCTTGGAAACGTGTGATCCACAATAGTCTCTTTCTACATCGAGAGGACGATGATTTAAAAACAAAGGGAAACATATCTGTGCTTTAATATATATCATCACCTAACGTTATAAGTCCGCTGCTGGAAAAAAGCCTAATCCATCTTTTATGACGACCTTGATTGCGTTGATCTTTGCCATATCTTACCGACAACCTTTCTATCTCATTATTCCATCTGGTATCTGTGTTTTTCGTACTGCGTTTATTGTCCCGTGTAACAATCAGCTAACCTTTTGCTTCTTCTATTGTCAATTCTTCTTGCTAATTGTCCAGTCCATCTCCATTTTTGTTGCTTGATTTGCATATAATCTGTCACCACGGTATGGCCACAGATGCATGTTGATCTTGGTTGATCTCTCAGAGTTATTCCTAGTATTGTTCTTTTCATGGCTCTCTATGTGAATTCAAGTTGGTTCTTAGTTTTGTTGAGTATCATGTTTTGCACCAGCAACTCATAGCTGGTATTACGTATCATTGTATACTTAGCGCTTTATTCATATTTGCAAGTTTCCCTTTAACATGTCAGTATTCATACTAAATTCTTTCCAAAGTTAAAGAAAAACCATGAAAGCAAAACATAACGACGTATTTTTGGATGTATTCGATCCTAAGTTTTTTGATAAAGTTTCTTTCACGAAAATCACACAAAAAATAAGCATAGACATTTCTACGAAGTGTTCATATGGAATAACGTATAATGATATTAAAAAGAGAATTAAGAAAATGATGAGAGAAGGAAATGAGTGAATGAATATTGAAAAATATTGAATTGAAGAATGATAAAATGGAGACCTAATGAGGTACCAGGTGAAGAATGGGGGGGAAGAGTTCGGAAATAGGTGAGGAATTAAGAAAAGAAAGGAGGAGAGGAAGGAAGAAGTCAGGAAGATGGGAAGGGTGGTATGGAGGAAGAAAGAAAAGAAGAGAGGAAAGGAAGAAGGATGGAAGGACGGAAGTATAGAAGGGATAAAGAAGAAGGAAAGGAAAGAAAGGAGAGAGGAAAGAGATAAAGAAATTGAGGAAGAACGAAAAGACAAAGGATCGTAAGAACGAAGGGATAAGAAAAAAAGGAACGAAGGAAGAAAGAAATGAATGAAGAGAGGATTGATGGAAGGAAGAAAGGAAAGGAAGGGGGGAAGGAAAGGACGAACGAAGGGACTGACGAAGGGAAGAAGAAGTGAATGAATAAAGGAAGGAAGGAAGGAAAGGAGAAAAGAAATAGGGAAGAAAGAGAGAGGATGGGAGGAAAGAAGACAGAAAAAAGAAAGGAAGGGAGAATTGAAGGAAGGAAGGGAGGAAAGGAAACGAAGAAAATTTGGAATTAATTCACTGAAGTAGGAAGGAATAAAAGAAGTGAAGAAGAAAGGAAGGAAGGGAGGAAGGAAAGTAAGGGAGGCGGTGGGGATAGTAGAATCTATTTGCCTCTGGAGCTTATTGATTTTAATCGGTGACGCGAGTTTACAATGGAGGTCATCTGTCGATTTTGTGCTGCGATCAATTCTGTCATTTTTACTGAGCAGACCAAATTCAGGCGGGAAACAGACATTCCACCACTCAGACAGATGTCCAAACAGATGTCTCCTGCACTAAGCAAAAACACACGCATGCGCACTCACGCACAGGCACCCACAAACACACATGCACGCACATGCGTACGTGTATGTGTGTATGTGTAGTGTGTTTTTGTGTATACGCATATATGGGTCTATATAGATATCAGCCCGCTTGTACGTGACCTTGTATAGTAAATAACGGTTAATGTATGTTCCAGCTCGTTCCATACATTATACAAATATTCCGCTACTAAGAGAAATGTCCGAACGTATGTCCCCTACACCATCCACACATACATACATGCACTGATATGACTTTTGAGTGTTTTCAATGTCTTCGCGTGTACATAATTGCGGGACTAATACACGTGACCTTGCATTGTTGATATCGGTAAACGTATGTTATAGCATGTTTGCTGTGCAATGGAAAACAAGTTCGTCTCGATAGATCAATTTTGCAAATGCAGTGAGCTCAATCCTCACCGGGTGTCCCGATCATTTTTCAGGAGCACAATCTATAAGGAAAAAGAAGGATGACTTTTTCTGTAGAATTGGTAGCGAACAGATAATAAAGTTTGCAAATGTACTGATCAGAATAGTCCATTCACAGCA
Organism: Thysanoteuthis rhombus; assembly: GCA_963457665.1. Classification (NCBI taxonomy): domain Eukaryota; kingdom Metazoa; phylum Mollusca; class Cephalopoda; order Oegopsida; family Thysanoteuthidae; genus Thysanoteuthis; species Thysanoteuthis major. The sequence continues at coordinate 41,406,823 of OY735229.1, forward strand.
ACGCGTGCAATACAGGCAATTCCATTCTCATCAACCCGTATAACATAGAATATCCCACATTTTTATACTCCGGAATTCTCTTCAATGCTTTCTTTTCTAAGAAATGCAAAATCGTTGGATCCATTGTATTTATAAATGTACCATGACTCCCCGTTCTTATCCTCATCGACAGAGTCGCAGGGTTAAGTACGCACGGGCGATTGATAGTAAGACCCTCTCTCGGCTTACCACGTCAGTCAAAACTTCACAGAAACTGACCTCAATAGACGTTGTTCAACTTCATTGACTCTATGGAAAGAGGTGTTTACAAGGCGATTTTTCCTGAGGGTGAGGTTCTCCTGTCGTAGTCCTTATACCGAGTGTTTAGCAGTGAAGCATTAAATACCATTTTTGAAATCTTTGATATGATTGAAAAGTGGATTGAACCATGGTCTACCGAACTAGAGACAAGCATTCAACAGTGAGCCACGGTGTTCAGTTCGGTTGATCCCATAATTACTAGATTCACACATTTGGCTAATGTTCTGCTGATTTCAATTTTCTCACCCTTCAACAATATTCCCTATTTATTATTAGGAGGGTGTCATATTGTGCATTCTCCCTTCAGGTATGATCTACTATACAGGACTTTTCTACACCACCTTTGGATATGGCTCTTTTTATATTTCTCAAGTATAACTTTTAGGGGCAAGCTGGTTTATATATTGCGAACCGTCGGTGGGAATTGGATGATTTCTATCACCAATTTCCCCTGGTAGCTGTAATTTTTTTAGGGGGAAAGAAATTCTACTTTCCTTCCTCTAGGGATAATTCTACATGCTATAGACTGCTATATTGAAATGAGAAGAATGAAAGTGATAGTCTGAATAGCTATTATAATGATAAACATGTATGTATGATTATAATAGCCTAGAAAATTCTAAAAATGAGGGTACGTAGTTATAGTGCGTAATGTATAAGTAAATGGTGCCCTTCCGCTGGTTACAACTTCTGCTGTCCAAACTTTGACTTCACATATCACATTATTATTTACTCGGCTCGATTTCAAAATGTGAATTAAGTGTAAAAGCGTCGAGAACACTGGGTCTTTCACACCACCAGGCGCTATTTCATCAATATTTTAGGAGGGAAAGATGGATTCATGCCTCTTTGAAGGGCATTAGTGTGAAGTGAACGCGAGCTGTCACAGCCAGTGTTTGAACTCTCCGTACCCTTACCAGCTCATCCACCTAGCAACTCCTGTGTAATGTACACAGATATATTTATTTATGTGTAAGGCTTTAGGCTCGATTTAATCTGAGACATCTGTCCTTTACCAGAATCTATTTTTGTCAAGAGCCTACGAGGCAAATTCCGATTTAATTGATCTGTCTCTTATACATTTTTTTCTCTCCTTTCACGTTTCCTAATTTATCGTTTTTGTCTTTCTCCTTTTCCTGTAAATTTCAAATTCCGTAATCAATTTTTGATCGCTTCTATTTATAAATCTGTCAGCGTATGCAAATGACAAATATGTATAAACATATCCTTCACAGACACACACTCATGCACGCATGAATATATATAAATATATATATATATATACGTGTATTGGTATATATATATATATATATATATATATATATATATATATATATATATATATATATATATATATATATATACCAATACACGTATATATATATATATATATATATATATATATATATATATATATGTGTGTGTGTGTGTGAAAAGAGGACAAAAAGAAAAAAATGAAAAGTTAGTACAACTTCAATAATATATATATATATATATGTGTGTGTGTGAGTGTGTGTGTGTGTGTGTGTGTGTGTTTGTGTGTGTTGGAAAATATATATATGTGTGAATGCGTACATAAGAAATTCAGTACTTCGCGGTGACTCTGAGTCTCATGCCATAAGTGCAATCGTCAGAGTGTTTACTACTCCTACAAAGGAGCTCTCCAGGGAAACACTGATTTTTTTTCTATACGTACATCAATTTACATATGCTCTCCTTTCGTTATTGAACACTGGACATCTAACAAATAATAGCAATAACAATATACGTATGTGTGTGTGTGTGTGTGTGTGTGAATGTGTCGGTGTATATTGAAAATTCAGTGCTTCGCAGTGACTCTGAGTTTTATGCTACTTGGTGCAATCGTCAGTCTGTCTACTACACCAGCATAGATGCTCCCCAGGGAAGCAAATGAATTTTTTATGTAAACTTATTTGCATATGCTCTATTCCCGATATTGAACACTTTTCATTTTTACATAACTCAACCCAAACAAATGATAGCTAACTATATATATATATATATATATATATGTGTGTGTGTGTGTGTGTACGTGTCTGTGTGTATATAGAATCAACCCCTACAAACGATAACAATAACACTTTATATATATATGTCTATGTGTGCATAAAAAATTCAGTGCTTTGCAGTGACTCTGAGCTTCATGCCAGAGGGTCCGATCGTCTGACTGTCTACTTCTCCTGAAAAGGTGCTCCTCAGGGATGCACTGAATTTTCTACGTAAACCTATTAACATATCGAACAGTCTTCATTCTTACAAAACTCAACCCTCGACAAATAATAACAAATGACAATATACATAAATATCTTTGTTTATATTTTGGATGGGAAGGGATCCGATTGAACGTAGATGAAAATGACAATTGGAAGGTGAAACAGAGTAAACTCAAAATATAAGCATTGTACCTCAAATTATTTTCATTATTCCATGGATGTAATCTGATTCATTTCGACTGGGGCCAGGCATCTTTTTCAGAGAAAAAATATTCCTAGCAATTCACAGAGAAAAAGCATAGAAGATTCACGAAACAAACTCCCCCCCCAAAAAAGGGAAAAAAAAAAGACAGCACCATCATTAGACACATCATATCACCCACCAACAAAAACGCCATCAACCTCAGCTTCAACCCAAGCAAAATGGAAATACACATCGCTGCAAATAACGCAGCAACCATCAGAGATTCAATAAACAAACCACCACACAAAACCCTAACACCCGAAACCGGCGTCTTCGCAATTTCGCGTAAGGACTGCAACAAATTATACTTGGTGGGAGACATCAATAAAAGAATATACGAGCGTGAGGGGGGCCCTTAGATAGGATGAATGGAATAATACCCTGGTCGTACACAGAAACATACACGACCATATCTTCAACTTTCACCAAGGAAATTCACGACTCGTCGACATGCCGATACGTGAAATCAGCCCCTTGTATCCCAATGCAACACAATAACACAAAGGTGTGGTCATTTTCAGATTGCACTCTGTAAATACTCTGATTTTAAGACAGAATCTGATGGATCCGATACTTAACAACACCAACATACAAGGTATTGTCTAACAATCGACAGTCAATTCGAAAAGCGGTACGAGCCCACATATACCACCCCTCCTAGAAAAGTAAAAGAGTCTCATTAACCATCATTAAAAAGAATTAAATAAAAGCAACGCACCTAGTTCCACCCTGCTCCACATAAACCAACATTTATCCATGAAATGCTAGACACAATCTTGTAATTAAAAAAATCCACTTTTGCAGAGAAATAACCATTTTCGCCCTTCACTGCCTTTCTTATCTATGGCAAACCAAACACCCGCAGAGACAGGGAGCAAATATCCCGTTACCCCGTCTCTCATAAACCCATCTCACTACAAACCAAATTTTACCCTCATCTACACAGATACGAAAACCTCTCCTCCCGTTCCTACAAAAAAAAACAAAAACAAAAAAAAAAACCAAAGGAAACAGCAATATCCCAGTCCTTTTCTTCAGCCTCAAACATTTGAACAACAAATATTCTCTGTGAATCGTCGGAGATGATAGTTCTTCGAAGAAGATGGCCGGTCCCTGTCGAAATGCATAGAAATATACCCTCAGAATAATCGAAAAAATTGAGATGTAACACTTATCTCCTTTTTTTCTTTCAACTCCAATAGTTACTTTTCTCTCTCTCTCTCTCTCTCTATATATATATATATATATGTATATATATATATATATATATATATATATATATATATATATGTATATATATATATATGTGTGTGTGTTTGTGTATGTGTGTGTGTATGTGTACGCACGTATATGTGTATGTATTCTGTAACGCATACGAGTATTTCAGTTTTTACGAGAACAATTCAAGATTAATATATTGATAGGCGTGTACGTGTGTGAGAGTGTTTGCGTGCATAGGAACATTAGTAAACTTGTAGCCAAATGAGGAAAATAAGATTCATTCCACATACTTATTTTTAACATAATTTTCTTCCTTGTCAATGCACACAACTCGATGGGGAATATCAATCAGAATTCAGATGAAACTAGGCTAGTAATTACGTGTCAGGCTTCAATATTGATCCCTTCTTGTATACACACAAATATACACAGAATTATATATATATATACATATATATATATATATGTATGTATGTATGTATGTACGTATACGTGTGTATGTGTGTTTGTGTGTGTGTCTGCAGGTATGTGTCAGTGTGTGTATGTACGTATGTGAATGAGTGTTTCTCTGTGTGCGTATGTATATGTGCACAACAGGCATTCGAGTTTCATACTTTGATGAGTATAGACAACAGAGAGGTCTACACCCTTATGTATGCATATGCACATACACGTACACATGCACACATGCAGAGCATTGAATGTGTTACAATTTTTAAAACTACTTCTACCTTCCAACTTCTTAGATATGCGATCATTGTAGGACCATCGGAATTCAACTCAAGCATCTTTAGTTTTTAACTATTGAATTTTTGCTTTATTCAAAATATCTATAAGACTTACTGACAGTTTTGGGAAAATATAATAAAATCTCCCCGTTACTTGAAAAACAATCGAGCAGAATTCTTGTTGACAGCTTGTCAACAGCGGTTTTTAAACAACCTCCAAAAAGTAAAATGCTGTTTCATGTTTTGATATATTGGTTGGTTAAAAAAGGACGTGTTCATTTTTGCTTGAAATATACAATTTGATTTGCATACGATGAAAAAAAAATTAACGATTTTTTTTTCATCATGGCAAATGTTTGAACATTTGCTCTTTATTTATAACAGTAAAACATTTAAAATTTTAAAAAAGAAATGACGAAACCAATATCTTTTTTTTTCCCGAAGTTTGTAACAGCGAAAAAATATCCTTTTTAAAATGAGATTTTGTCCAAGCGAGTATACAGGCAGAAGCAATATTAACAAATCTTTCAAAAACGAAAAGCAGGATATAAAAAAAAATAATGTTCTTGTCATGATGTTCTCTGGTCATTGATCAAAGTGTAGCACTGTTAGACAAAAATTTTGGAGCCAGAATGTTAGTGAATGGTAGTAAAATGGTGAGAACTTAGTATAGTGTGAACCATAAATAATTTTCTTATTCGTATTAGTATTTGAGTTGCTTTCCGTCGCAACTACACAGAGAATCAATCAACGCATAATTTTTACTTCTACTGTTTGTGTTATTAAAGCTGAAGAATACAGGGTGAAAATCTAACTAAATAGACATTTTTTTCCAATCACTCGACGTCGTATTAGATGTAATTTTTTAACGTAGCAGTGTTAGTAGAAATAATATCTTCTAATATATATATATATATATATATATATATATATATATATATATATATATATATATATATATATATATGTATTAATAATTTGTGAAGTAAAGCAATTAAAACTAAGGGGAAAGAAGTCCTTAGTAGTATGATAGTTGTTGACAATGATTCAAGTCAAGATAACAGGGCTGTTTGCTTCAGGGTCAAACTCTACCCAGACCAAAGATTTGATGACTTGGCTTACACGTTTTTTATAATATTTCAACTCAAGTATATGTGATATATTCATGCATTTAAAGACACAACTATTTCGACCGCCTTGCCAATTACAAAGATAATGCAAATATTTCAGTAACTCGGCCAAGTTAAAATATATATATATATATATATATATATATATATATATATATATATATATATATATATATGTATTTATATAATGTGTACTTTAGAGAGTGAGACAGACTCGGGAGTGAAGTTTTTGGTGGTAAGGTTTATTAATCCTTATTTGTCAATAGTCCATACATGTTTCGAGATTTCTCTCATCATCAGTGGTGCGTGTTGTGTGAGTGTGAATTAAAATGTACCATGTGGAACCAGAGTCCACTGTCAGCGGCTATGCATTGTGGGTAGGTTTTGTTGTCAGGGCTACAAGAGACCTCATGCTGAATGTAAGAATGACCAGCAGGTATTGGGATTTTGGTAAAGCAGCAGCAGTTGGACTTGGGGAGGGCAGAGTGTGTCAAGGTGGGGGGTAGTGTTGGGGAGGTGGGTTTTTTGGTATGTTTGGGATAGTATAGAAGGAGGGGTGGTGGAGTCAAGGAGCTACATAGGTATCAACCTTAAAAGTTACTGAAGATGTTGCTGAAAGTGTTTTAGCTAAGAATTGGACAGGGGTTGTAACAGGCTAAGGTGAAGTTTTTCCTATGGGTCTAGGTGACTTTGAAGCTTCCATTATTGAGTGTGTCTAAGATGTGGGTGTGAGGATATTAATGGTAGGATTTGTGTGTATTAGTGTTCTGTGTGGTGCGGGTTGTTCAGTTTAGTATTTAATCCATTAGGGTATAGGGTTTTAAGTTTGTTGATCCACATGTCTTCGTGTTTTTCTAGAACTTTAGTTATGTCAATTGGAGTAGTTTTTTCTATTTTTTCTATGATGGTGAAGGTGGCATCAGTGGCAAAATTGTGGTCAGGTGTGCGGAAATGTAGTTCTACAGGGAGTGGGCTACGGTTATTTTTTGACTTAATCCTATGTCTATAATTGTTGAGTCTAATATTAAATTGCCACTCGGACTTGCCAATGTACTGTAACTTACACCTATTGCACTCTAGAAGGTATATAATGTTCTTACTGCGGCAGTTGCTATTGTGGTATATGTGGTAACTCACTTTTGTGGTGGTGCTTGTGAATGTGTTGGTGTGCTTGAGGTGGTTGCAACATAGACTGTTTCTTATGTTGCAAGGTGTGCAGAAATTAATTGTTCTAGGTGTATTTTTGTGTACGACTTTATTGTTAACGATAGTATTACTACTAATCATGTCTCTGATGTTTTTGGGTCTGCGGTAGGAGATAACACATGGGTCTGTGAATGTTTCTTTTAGATCTGTTTTGATCGTGAGAATGTTCCATCTATTATTGATGATGTGTGCTAAGGGTGGGAGTGTGTTGTTGAAGGTTGTTATAAGGGGTATGCGGTTGGGTTTGTTATTGTGGGACAGTAAAAGGGTTTCATCTCTGGGTATTCCAGTCGCTTTTTTTATTTGTTTTTTTGTGTCATCTAGTGGATAACCTCGTTGGGTGAAATATTGTATTAGGTTATGTTTGTGTCTGTTAAGTTCACTATTGGTGGAGCAGATTCTTCTAATTCTAAGAGCTTGTGAAAATGGTAGACTCCTTTTTAAGTGTTGGGGATGGGCTGATTTGGAGTGGAGGTAATTGTGGGTGTCCGTGGGTTTTGTGTAGAGGGTGGTATGGAGGTTTCTGTTGTCATCTATATATATGCGTGTGTCTAAGAAGGCTATGGAGTCAGTGGATGTTGTGAAGTCAAACTTAATAGAGTCATGTGCCGAGTTTAGATGTATAAAGAAGTTATCTAGTTTGGTTTTTTCGCCTGTATATATGAAAAAAATGTCGTCTATGTATCTACCATAAAAGATGCAGTCATTATAAATCTCTGGGTAAATGTAGGTTTCTTCAAATTTACCCATGAAGATATTAGCATAGGATGGGGCCGCTACTGTGCCCATGGCGCAGCCTTTCACCTGGAGGAAGTGTCTATTATTAAAGTTAAAGCTATTTAGGGTTAGAATGTGGTGCATAAGAGTGGTGATTGTTCTAGTGCTAGGTTCTTTAGTAGTTCTATTGTTTAAGGCTTCTGTCAGTGCTAGGATACCTTCATCATGTTTGATGTTGGAGTATAGGGATTTAACATCCATACTAACTAGAAGTGCTTTGTCTGGGATTGCTGTGATGTGTTTGATTTTGTTTAGGAGGTCTGTGGTGTCACGTATATATGATTTGATTTGTGTTGCTAAGGGTTGTATGTAGTGATCTACAAATTTTGATAGTTTAGTAGTGTGGCAGTTCGTGGAGGAGATGACTGGTCTACCTGGGTTATTTGGCTTGTGGATTTTGGGGAGTAGGTAGAACCTTGCGGGTTTTGTGGAAGTGGGTTTCAGTATATTCTGTGTTCTTTTGTCTATCATGTTGCTATTGTGTAATTCTGTTAGGGATTGGGTTATTGTGTTTATGTATTCGTTAAAGGGGTCTATGGGGAGTTCTCTGTAGAATTCTGTGTTGCTTAATTGTAAGTTAGCTTCTGTGAGGTATTCATCTAGACCCCAGATGACTATGGATCCACCCTTATCTGCTCTTGTGATGATCAAGTTTGTGTTGTTTTTTAGTTTATTAAGGGCCTTTCGCTCTTTAGTTGTAAGGTTATCACGTGTTAGGGTTTGTGGTGTGTTATTGTTGATGTAGGTTTTTATGTCATCTCTGACGGCTAGCTCAAAAGTTTGAATGGTTGTGTCTATGTTTTTTGGGGTGAAAGATTTGTTGGGGTCTTTAAGCCTATCAAGGATGTCACTGTCGTGGCCTGTTTTCCCAAAGTGGGCTCTAAGTTTGATCCTTCTGAAGAAGTCATAGAGATCTTTGTTGAGGGTGTGATTGCTGAAGTGTGGGGGTCGGGGACAGAAATTAAGGCCCTTGTTAAGGAGTTTGAATGTGTCCCTAGTAAATCGAAATTTACTTAGGTTCATTACTTTCCCTTCTGGGTCTTCCTTAATTCTGATGGTGTGTAGTAGTGTTTTAGTAAGTTTTCTAAACTGCTTACTAGTGTTGGAATCAGGTTTTCTAACCCCCCTTCCATATTTAGTGGTAGGGGGGTTTCCTCGTTTTTTGGTAGAGTGTGTGTGTGGGTTGATGTAGGGGTTACCTGCTGGTAATGTATTTATATATATATATACACACACACACACACACACACACACACACATATATATATTATTGAAGTTGTACTAACTTCTCATATTTTTCTTTTTCGTCCTCTTTCTTCCTTTCTTTCTTTGATTGATGGCGTAGAAATAGAATCTCTCTGTCTCGGTCTCTCTTTATCTCTCTTTGTCTCTCTGTCTCTCTTTCTAGTTGCCTCCCTTCGCTATTTGTGCATGTATCAGAATTTTTGAATTTTTGGTCTGACCCTTCTGGGTCAGAACTTGGATGTCATTGTTATTAGATGAAAAAAATAAAGTGATCGCTAACAGTAAGTGTTTGACAATGTTACTACAACAAATGACGCTAGTGAAGGGAAAAATAATAACATAAAAGAATATTGCGCCAAGCAATCACAAGAATAAAGGATACGTTTTATAGGTTAGAGTTTATCTTCTGTTACCCATAAGGATCTCATAGCTAAAGCAGTAGAGCAACTGGAACAGAAAAACAGGTTTCCCAAGGCGAGAGGGATGCAAGTATTTATTTCCCATCTGCCCAGCTTACTCATCATAGTGGACTAACGGTCCGGATAGTAGTGATTTAAAACAACTAAATCAAGATGAAATAAATACAAAAAACAGGTCCGGTTAGTCACTCTACAGTAATCATCTTTTGGCAGCATGTTGTGTTAGAGGAGATCAATGAAAGAAATTTACAGAATAGTGTTCAATAAATAGGTTATTCTGCTTACATATTGTATCACTGAGAAGTACGAATTTTCGAAAAGACAAGCCGGACAGAAAAATAAGTGACCAATTAGGATAAACTTATATTGACAATTGAACTCCATGTAAAACATTTTGAAGGCATAATAGCACGTAAATATTTCAAATTTCAGCTGCAGTGACACAGCTTGTATCGCTGATACAGACATACGTACGAACATACATACATACATACATACATACATGCATGTATAGCCAGCTACCTATTCAGACCCACTTGAAAAATGAAAAATATTGTGCTGATGTGGACAATTTCGATTGACAGGTTCTTATGAATACTTGTGAAAATAATAAAAGAGAACTGAACTTGGATGCTAATCTTTCAAATGCTGCACACTTTGACAGAACATTTATAGCTAAATATACTTTATGATTTCGTGAATATTAGTAAAGACGACCAACAGGGAATAAATCCTTCCTGGCAGAGATGTCGTTCATATATATATATATATATGTATATATATATATATATATATATATATATATATATATATATATATATATATATATATATATAAATATATACATACATACATACATATGTGTGTGTGTTTGTGGTAATCCTTGCGAAAGAACGTTCACGAATACATTCAAGTTTATATATATTCAATTAATATATTTTTCTAAGGGAAGAAACTACTGAACCGTTTCGGAAGAAGAGTCGATTGTTTCAATGGTGTGCAAGGGATATTTTTTATTTGTAAACCAGTTACCTTCAAGTGGAAGAATCCATTGTTACTGCCAGAGGGAAAAGAAAACAAAAACAGAAAGTGAAATCGGAAAAGTGAAACAAGAAAGAAAGAGAGAAGGAAAGTTAAAGCCAAGACTCGGAAACCTGTTCCCCCGACGGCCAGTCTTGCTATTGCTATGCAATTTGAAAACAGTGATGTAACAAAATTTCGTGTTCGGATTTAAATCTCATCGAACCTTGGCGGTTCTGATCATTGGATTCAGAATCTTTCACCAACGATTCAGGTACTCATTCCTCCGTATACAATCCGGGGTATCGATCACCCGACTACAAAATCTGGTTGTCCTATTTTGCGGCACTCGACCGTCTTCGATCAGATATTTAGTTATTGATTATTGATTCTTCTAGTCTGTCCTCTTCATCAACTGCCGCACCTGTTCTCCAAGGTAGAGTTTTAAAGCATAGCAATCTACAGCCCATCCTCTCAAAGTTCTTTCACCCCCACCCCCGGCTACTACCCCACACCAGTCCTCTCGAACTTTCCCCATCTCCCCCCCACTGCTATCCTCAAGATTGGTCGTTTTCTTATATGGATCCTGGTATGCTTTCTTCCTGGTTTGTGCCATCTTCCTCTTCTCTACCGTTGAACCCAAAGTCAGCAGTTTGCACTCGCTAACCTTTCTTTGATGATGTGTGACTGGCCATGCCGTCGACTGCACAAACGGATGAATCGAGATGCCAGGTTCAAACTCCGGCAAAGGCGATTCACTTTTCACTATTTTCCTTTGTAAAGATCTGTATCGATTTGTTTCTTTCTTTCTCTCTACGCTAATTGACCGGTGTGACAAGGTGGGCCCAATCATCCCCATTCTTTGGAAAAGCTTACATTGAACGCTGGACCTTAAAAAATCGATAAAGAATTTTTTTGGTGGATGATTTGTCTCTCCAGCCAAGTTCTCGTTTCTTTTTCTCTATAAGTCACTTTATAATTTATTGTCAAACTCTAATCGAAGTTGAAGGCTGAAGCTGACTTTGCTTGTCAAACGTAAACGTAACAATAAGAACAAGAAAAATAACACTTTTCGCCTGAGGAAGAAAAAAACATGTCACTGCTTTTCTACCCAGTCACGTTGAACCAAATTTTTACATAAAATTAACATTTCCCCAACAGTGATTAGAAATCACTACAAAGTGATCAACAGACGGTTATCATATTACTGTTGCTGTTCGAGAAGATAACAAAACAAAACAAAACAAAAAAACAAAGTAAAGTCCAGCATGGACTTGAATAGGAGTTTGGCAATTCCTCATTTCGTCCGAATGACGGCATTAGCAATTCAAATTTCTGTTACCTTCCGACTGAAGATAAGAAATAATTTCACTGAGAATGCATTTTAAAAATACCAACGCAAGCAGTATTCTATATTAGATTCGTTGATTTTGGTGTAAAAACGGTAAAACAGAGGAAAATGAGATTTATAAATATCGCGTTGAGCCAGCTTATTTTTATCACGAGGCAAGACTTGTCGTACTTTATTGAATAACACCATAGCTTGACCTACTAAGTGAACGATTCCGAGACAACAAGAGTCAGAATTCTTCGGGGATTGGTCATAAGATTTTGGTAATGCCTTGAACACCTGGTTAACGTGACATACGGCAGTTAGGAACGGGAATGTCAGGTAAACTGAAATGAAAAACAGGAAAGAAGGATCGGATTAAATAAATCGTTGGGAGAGCAATTCATATAAGCAGAAAGGATTAGAATCGAAGTCTCCTTGAAGGCATAAAAAGGCGGATAGATTTAAAACAAAGAATTATTGGCAACGAGTTAAGGAAGTAAGCTTGATGTAAGCTTGGATCAAATCCAAATCACAAAAAGCCTTCTAGGGATCAATTTAAAACGTAACAAAAAATAAAGACCACTCTCTGTTTTAGAGCTTGAGGAGCCGAGGTAGTAGAGGTTGAGCTAAGGAAGACAAGTTTAGAGATAACAAAGATTGATCTAGTTCAGTTTGTTAATATCTATCTATCTATCTATCTATCTATACCTATATATATATATATTTATATATATATATATATATATATATATATATATATATATATATATATATACACAGACACACACACACACACACATATATATATATGTATGTATATGTGTATATATATATACTAGATGCATAGATAGATAGATATCATATATATATATATATATATATATATATATATATATATATATATATATATATATATACTTGAAACAGCTCATTATCTACCTATTTATCTATGTAACTGATATTATTTACATAGTATTTATAGACCCAGCATGCAATTAATATATATATATATATATATATATATATATATGTAGGTATATATATATAAACACTTGAAACAGTTCATTATATATCTATATATCTATGTAACTGATAACATTTACACAGTATTTATAGACCCAGCACGCAATTAGTATCTATCCATGCATGTTGATATCAAAATATATCCTTCACTTTGTGCATATCTACCTCAGTGGATGTATATGTATACGGGTATATGAGCGTGCGTTATTGGGATATGGTGTATGTGTGTACGTGGGTGGGCGTGTGAAACAACGCCAGTGCCTTTGTATATGTAAAATCGACAGATAGCACAAGTGTAGGTTTGTATATATGCGATCACGTGTACGTAACCGTGTGTTTCTGAATACATGCAGTTTGGGGGGATATAGAGTGTATACTCTGGCAAATGATTGGCATATTCATGTCTGCTGTGATTTAGTGTTTTAACATATACAAGTCGAAATAACTTTGCTGAAGGGCAAAAAAGACCCCTACGTTTTTTTTTGTTTCAATAATTTTTAAGATATAATTCTCGAATAGATTATGTTTCCCCCGTTTATTGTCTTCACACGTTCAAAACTAGTTTGAGTTGAAGTCACGTTCAAGTTGCATCGATTTTGAATACGCCCTCATATATATATATATATATATATATATATATATATATATATATATATATATATATATATATATATATATATATATAGTTTAGGCGAAACTAGGAATGGAATTTGAACGCAGATCCGAACAGGAAGAACTAGAAAATGAAAATGAAACTAAATTTGGATAGTAACCCGATATATCATTTTTAGTTTTACCATTTTATTCTTTCATTTCCTGGTAATATTCTGCAAGCGATTTAAGAAATTTCGTAAGCTGGAAATTCGAAGAACGCCATTATATAGAGGCTAATATAGATAAAATAAAAATTCAAGTCAAGAAAAGATAAGATTAATCAATCAACCATATTGTGAGTGAATGCAGTAGATTAGCCCAGAAGTAGTTCAGAACCAGTCATGGCCAGGTGTAGAGGTTGATCCACTGGGAACTGTGCAAGTGTCTATGTTTTAACTATTCTGACCAATTAACAATGCACAATTGAATAAAACACGTAAAATTTTTCAGAACTTGTGTATCCAAACAGATCATCCAATAGAGAGCAAAGGAGAAAAGCGAAAATGACAACTTAGGTGTCAAATTTTGGATTTCGCTGCCGGGTAGAACTTAGAATGAAGCCAAAATAAAGCAAAAAGCTGGTGATCAGTCTTGAAAACAAATATTGATCATGAAGGTGACAGTGGTACCAATAGTATTCAGAGTTCTTACAACATTTCCAAGGAGTTTAGCAAAGAGACTGGAAGAAGTGAGTACCTTGGAAAGGATCATGAGCATCAAAGCAATAGAATTACTGTTAATAGCAAGAATACTGAGGAGAGTGCTGGATTATTGAGGAGACTTGCTGCTACTTGATGTTTGTCAGTATTCCAAATGTTGATTTTCAGATTCTATTGGGAACATTTACGCAATACGATTTCCTGACCTCAATTTCCCTTCATATGATATTCTGTCAGATCAAACTGAGTTTAGCAATTTTTTTCAGTGAACACACAAACACGGACACACATACATACATATATATGTATGTGTGTGTACGCATTAGGTGTTTGTGTGTGCGTGTGTATATACTATTCATACATAATTAATGATTGTGTTATCCACGAACAGTTTCATTGTATTACAACTCATCAGTGTTATTGTAGACAATCCCATATCCCTTCCAGTACCGCTAGGTAGGGTCGAAACCTTATTCACACACACACACACACACACACACACACACACACACATATATATATATATATATATAATTGGTATGTAAGTATATGTTTACGTATTATGTTATAAATATACGGCCAGATAGGGAGAGACAGGGGAAACGAAGAAAGATATTGCTATGAATACACAGATAATTAGGGAGACAATTTTATTTGCAAAAAGAGAGACATAAGCAATCAGGCAGAGACAGAGAGAGAGAGAGAGAGAGAGAGAGAGAGAGAAACAGAGAGAAACAGAGAGAGAGAGAGAGAGAGAGGGGCTACAGAATCAGAAAGATATAAATAAAAAGGAAGCTAGGGAACAAGATAAATTGGTAGGGAGGGAGAGAGAGAGAGAGAGAGAAAGAGAGAGAGAGAGAGAAAGAGAGAGTGTATTTGTGTGGTGCCATATTGTCGGAAAGGAGCAGAGGACACAAGTCTTACTCGCGACATGAAAACTCTAATCGGTAAATGTCAAAGAGACATGCTATTTAGTCACATAGCCAAGTCACCCTAACAAGGAGATGTGTTCGTCTATCCGGCTATGGGCATAGCGTGCCGAATACTTCACGAGGCTTCCAATTCATTGACGCAAGGGAATTAATAATCCTCACTGACGTCATGAGACGTCACGTCTGCAAGAAGACACAGGCAAATTTATGCACGTGTTGATTTCCGACAGATAAGGCACGTGACGAATCCACGAATTCAATAAATCCACACGTATAATAATTAGCAATGTGCAGATGTCTTCTGTCTCGCTAAAGGGGTTGCAACTGACGCTGTAAAATTGAATTTAATTCCTGCAACCGATGTTATAAAAGAGGACATGCTGTAGAGTCACATTGATAAGTCACTCTCCTGAGCAGATGTGTTCGCCTATCCGGCTCTGGGAATAGCGTGCAGGAAGCAACAAAGCGATGAAATGTTTCACGAGGCTTCCAATTTAATGACCCAAAGGAATCAATTATCCTCGTGGAGGCCATGAGACGTCACGTCTGCAAAGAAATGCAGGCAAATCGGTGCACGTTTTGATTTACGACTTTTAAGACACGTGAGGTATCAACACATCTAATAATTCGTAATACAATGAATAGAAATGTGCAGATGTCTTTTGTCTCGCAAAGGGTAGCAACTTACTTGATCAATAAAAGTTCATTCTTGTAATTAAAAGAGTAAAATTGAATTTCATTTTTGTCCTTTTTATGTAAAAAAATGCTGAATTTAAAGAATAATGCAAAAATTCAAAAAGTAATGAAAATAAGAAATTACCATTTTTGGTCAGCAGAACGCTATTTTCCAAACTCACTGCAATGAATTAACAATGTATATAAAATAATTTTCTAAACATATAAAATGCCGTGTGTATCCATGTATTTCATATATTCTGTCATTTTATGGCACGTTTAAACTAGTATGTTACTAATGCATATAAGTTGACTGTCCGGGGAGTATTCGGTCATTGTATTATTGATGAAAATATATCAACGTAAGGTAATGGCGTCTTAGCCTCTTCATAATATTCACCTTGAAAATTTCAGCTTTTCGAAACAGTCTACAAATCCTTCTTTTGGGATCGCCATCAGCTACTCTCTAACATTCTCTTTAATCTGCAGACTGAGATCTCCTCCTATAAACGGTGGAAAGCCATAAGTTGCAAATCTGGACTGTAAGGCGTGGGGCTGACCTACGTGTGTTGCATGCGTCAGCTCGGTCAAGTTTTAAGTGTGATCGAGAAAAAAACATTATTCTTACAAGTTTTTAATTACCGTTCCCTTCGCCCTAATCACGTAGCTTTAACTCTATTCTATTTGCTGCTGAATGCGAGTGAAATTCGTCCTAATTGAGCCTTTTCCACACAGGTGGATGATACCAGGAATCGAATCCAGGCCTACACGATTATACTATTCAATGGACCTGAATATAGCAGTTTAAAAAAAGCCCACGGATACTCAAGGTGTGACAGAGGGTGGAGACAGTGATCATTCTATTCCGTTTGTCCGTGTTTATTCTTTCAATTTACCTGAGTGATTTATTATAACATATTTCTGGCCGGCTAAGCCTGCCAGAGCTTCACTAAAACTCCATTAATCATACATTTCAAGAACATGTTTCCTAATCTGTCAATTGCCTGCATTTTACGTCGGACATTTTTATTTTGGAATCAGAGTTTTTCATCTCTTGAACGGTTTGTTAACCAAAAATTGAACTCTGCCCCATCAGTAGCTGAGCGTGTGCGTGTGTGAAAAATAAGATCGATCCACCCCTCTCCCAAAGACACAAGCGCAAAGTGAACGCCAACTGTCTCGGTCGGAGTTTGAACTCTGTTCGCCAATTTCATTCCCCGAGTCGTTAACATTTAACCAAGCCGCACCTCAACTTAAATAATTGTATAAACTGATTTGTTTACTTAAAAGCTTTAATGTTACTTGTTCTGGTTTTCGATAGAAACATCACTTTTTCTAACACATTGAAAACGGGCTTGGTTAGTCAGTCTATAGAAACCGTCATGTGACGAACGTGTTTTGGCAGCATTCCGTACTGGGGTAGATCAATTAAAACATTGGAAAAAGCGTTGAAAAATGGACATATTATTTCGCTCGCATTTTTAAAAAACTCCAAATTTTCAAAAAAAAAAAACGTGTGAGGACTGTTGGACACAAAGTAAAGAACCAGCATAGCATAAACTTACATTGTAATTTGAACTCCAATTAAAATCCTATTAGGAAGAGAGAATTAAAGAAAACAACAAAGAAGTAGCCTGTTTGCACCATATAATTATAGCCAGCAAGCTAACCACCCAGAGCAGCTGGAAAACTGAGGAAACCCATGTTGATGCTGGCTATGCTGTTGTTGGCAGTTATCGTTGACGATTCCTTATATCTTTGCAGAGAATTCGATTAGAGCAAATTGTTGATTCGCAACACGAAACTGTTTCTTTGAGAACTTGGCCAAAATTCAATTACTCGAATGAAGGCAGAACCTCTTTATATTTTAGCTTTCATTATGCGGTTAGCTTTTGTTGCTAGATTGGAAAAGGCGCTCCAGGTCTTGGGTCAAGGTTCGCAATGGGTTGGACAGGGTTTCTTTTTCAATACATTTCATTTCAATTTTTATTTGATCAAATATCATTGTCAAATTCCTATTTCAATTTTGATTTTAGTTTCATATGATAATGACCTCACCAAAATCCTGTGACGTCATTATTCAAAAACTTTTGACGAATTCACTCTCACAACTGAGGTCAAATTGCTTTGCGAAAGTTTGTAAATCCATTTTACAGGAAATACTAATTTGACTTGAAATGGAACACGTATTTTGGTATAATTTTGTATGGACAAATGAACTCTGTTTTGTTTACCTTTTAGATTTTAATTAAGTAGGAGAGTTTGACATTTGCACAGCTAAGCATATAAATCCTTCACTTAGGTTTGATGATAAACTAAGATGAAGTTAATGAGTTGTCATTAATTTAAACCCCAGTATTTGTTTTCTATACTGTTATTATTACCTGGAGATTTATTTGGGTGAGTGGTTCGGCCAATTTCTAACTCACCCACGTACTTTCCAGTCATTGTTGAGTGCCAGGAACAAGACCTTTCTTTCACGAAAGCTAGCATTTGAAAGGAACAGTGGATTCTTGTCTTACACGAAGGTGTTGATGCAAAGTAGTCACAAGCAGCCTTTGTTGAAGTTCGAAATTGGTTTGGCAACTCCGAATTCTGTTCGAATAACCTTTTTTTATTTTATATTTTTATCACAATACAACACTTATTTGCAATCATCATCAGCATCAGTAGCTTTTTAGCATCCATAGTTTAACATAGACCTCCCCCAATATTAGCCAGACCTCTCTATCAAGGGGGTCCTACTTTCTTGACTTCGTCATGCTATCTCATGATTTGTGGTTCACGGTTTTATGTATGATCACTTGGAAGGTCTACCCATTTCATAATATTTCCAACATGCCTAGTGCATTGGCATTCACGTCTTCCAATGGTTTCCGTGATATTTCTGACTCAAGTTCTTTCTCTAATATACTATGCTGTCTTGTGATCCTTTCCTGTGATGTTTACCATAATTTTCTCCTTTGCATGTTTCATGCTTCTCATTTTGGTTAGGTACCATGTTTCAGCTCCATTGGTAATTATCGGGATGGGGTATCGAATTTTATGGACAAATTTGATTTTTTAGTTCTAGAAGATTGAGTTTGCCCCATCAAAAGCTTACCAACCTAAATCAATCCTTTGATCTTATATCGACATGTACGATTTTGAAAACTTAATCTCATTTTTTTCACAGAAAGAGTTTCAATGCTCAAAACGCACATCAAGATATGAATAGATTATTTCTGAATCATTAATAATGGAGCTATAAACTCTAGCCATTCTAACTATATCATTGCACCCAGGAATATACGTATTTAACCCTTTCAAATCTAAGGTTCTAGGCTCATGTAATTTAGTTTTATTCGTATATATATATATATATATATATATATATATATATATATATATATATAATATATATATATATATATATATATATATATATATATATATATATATATATATATTTGTAATTTTATTCATTACAATGTGTTTGTCATCTGTTTAACTTCATAGGTCTCTCTCAGAAGCATTCTACGATGTATGCATCGCAGAAAATAAACACAGCAAAAATTTAATGTCTCTTGGGACAAATATATCCCGTTTTGAACTAGGTCCGTCGAAATACAGAACTAATTATTAGAGAATAGATTTCTTTAGACATTGAATAAAAACCAATTGCGTTTGATAGTTGATTCTCGAAAGGGTTAGGTCATATGAATGTGGACACTATGAATGTGGCCTCAGAAGAAGGAATGGTCGTTATTACGTGGAAAAGGAACACCCACGCACGCATCAATTCGATTAATAATCATATATTGGCAACCAGTCACAAAGGAAAATGTCGATCATGGTGGGAATGTCACGAAACTACATCGTCAACGACTGCTGGGATTGGTAGGAAACTTTGAATGGACATGACTTGAAATCTTTAGCATTTGTTCTGGAATTGTCGGGTATGAAGCAATCATTCTCAACCAGATCCATATAGCTCCCTCAAGGGGGTCTGTCACTGACTGGAAATCATAGCAGTTGTTGTAAAAGTTTCAGTCTTAGAGTAATGATTTTCTGTGACTCCTATAACTTCCTTAAGATGTCTTACACATTCCAAATGGACAATGAACTGGAATATTAATTAATTAGCCATTCCATGTGTCCCTGTTGTTTCCTTCTTTGACAGAGGGCATTGGCCCCGAAACGAAAAAACTTAAGGAGGAATGACCCCCAAAAGTTCAGAATGTCCGGATATCATTAAAGTATTTAGACTGATAGTTGAACAGAAGGTTGTTGAAACGGGGTTCTCAAGTTTTGACAAAGACAACAATGTACGGTATTTCGCTATGGAAAGAAAAGAGTGTTTTGCCTCAGTCCCAAGACTACCTGAAAGATCAGAATCCGAGATCTGGACTTCTAGCAAGGCTTGCATACTGACTCAAGTATCTTAATATTTTGATCGTTGGGAAATTCCAAAGATATCTACCTATCTATCTTAGAGACTCCAGATAATGAAAGCTCTCCTGATTGGAGGAAAACGACCTCTGATCAATAAGATATCTTCTGAAATCAATAAGGGTGTTCTCAATTGCATGTAGCGTCCACGTGCAGAGATGGTATCGTCAGCGCATGCGTTACTTTCAGTTACACACTTAATCAGATTTATTTATGACTATTCTAGTTTGAACAAAAAGAGACAAAACTTCAATCATCAGTGTATAATTATGATAATGTTTCTAATTGCTCCTTTAATAAAACTATTATATTTTCTTGATAATGACCAATGTGGGTCGACAGATCTCGAACTTCCAACTTCAAATTAAGAAAAGCGAACTTTGATGCCATTATTAAAAGCTTTGTACGCATGGTAGAAAAATTACGAAAAGAGTTAGTTTGTTAATATAAACAATGACAAAATTATCAATTATATCAAGCACTCCCTTCTTTAGGGTTGAGCACTTTTAGGCTGGGTGCTCGTCCACAATAAACAACTCTGGAATGGAGCACTCTGGTAGATGGGGAATCGTGCGTAAGTGATTATATCGCTTAATTCGGTCCTATTGACCATCCAGTTCCTCTTAGGGTAATGGTAGCGCATCTGCCTCTGAATATGAAACTAAAGGTTTTGACTCTACCTAGCAGGAGGGATATCGAGTCTATAGCCACACTATATATATATATATATATATATATATATATATATATATATATATATATATATATATATATATATATATATATACATATAAAATTGATAATTGTGTCCTCTACGGACTGCTCTGTCTTTGTATTACAAGAAAGAGCAGTCAGTAGAGGACACAATTATCAATTATATATATATGTATATATATATATATATATATATGATTAAAAATTGTGTTAGATATATTCAAACTCTTACTTAAAATGATCCCTCGTCATTACATGGTTAATGTATTACTCGATAAAATAGAAAATAAGTTATTTGATACAAAAATATACGTACCAGTGTGTGCATAACTAAGATAAAAACTTCCATCAAAAAGTTGGTAAATTTAAAAGAAAAAGCTGATAACATACGATTATTATATATGAGATAAGAGGATTACTTTCTCTGATAATGATGAGCGTAATTGCCCTAATCTTTAAACGACGCTTGCATTAATTCCTAATCACTGACAATCACTTTTTTTTCTGATTTTCAATGCGTTTTATAGTTGAATCAATTACAATGCATATCGGCTCGAAGATTATCAGCAATGTAAATTCTGTTCGTAACGCTTGCATTACTTCCTCAATTAATTAAGGAAGCGTCTGTGAAAGTTGATTCTACAAGAAATATATGGATGGATGAGATGTGAAAAAAGACGGTGAGGAAGAGAGGGAGTATCTTCGGAAGAATATAATTCCGATTGATATATGGATAGATTTTAAGAGACGTAGATAAATAGATAGATAGATAAATAGATATATATGAAAAAGCTTACATAGATAGCTTATGAAAAGTCGATGCATAGATAGATATGAGATCGAGATAGATAGATAAATTGATAGATACCTAATGAAGAGTACATAGGTAGATATGAACAGACTTACATGGATAACTAATGAAAAGTAAATGAATAGTTAGATATGAGACTGAGATAGATACCTAATGAAGAGTATATTGATAGATATGAGAAGAGATGGCTAATGAAGTGTATATGGATAGATATGAGACTGAAATAGATAGATAGATAGATAGATAGATAGATAGACAGATTGATAGATAGATGGATAGATAGATAGATAAATAGATAGTCATCGACTCGAAAAAGATTATTTGATGCTTAGTTGGCGTTCCTATAGTGAGAGGAATTTTAACAGCATTGTTGGGATTATCAGTTTAAGGTCCTTTCCTTTCACATCTAGGCAGGGGACTTACCTAAGCTGAGTTAGCTTTGTGTACTGGGTGTTCTTGTCAGGGTTTACGCTGCTTAACTTGGTTGAGAATCATAATGTTTTATATCGAACCGTCTATGCCTTTCTCTTCTGTTCTACTATTCCCCACTCTGTCTGTCTGTCTGTCTGTCTGCCTGCCTGCCTATTTCTCTGTCTCTTTTTTCTTAATCTCTCTCCTCCTCCCCCCTCTCTCTCTCTCTCTTTAACACTCTCTTTCTCTTTATTCATTGTAGAAAGTTTGAGGCTGCAGACTTTTGTTAAGCTCGTGTATATATATATATATATATATATATATATATATATATATATATATATATATATATATATATACTCAATTTATGCCTGTTTATTATCATGTTTCAGGGAATGCTTTCCAACCTGAAGTAGTTACAGATTGAAAATATTTAAAAAAAAAATCAAAGTCACTAAATTCATTGCTAGAGATAGTATTTCCCTCGTTAGCCCTCTTACTTCGCTAGGAAAAAAAACCTAATTACAGAAGGGAAATAAATGTCGTTAGAAGATCGAAAATAGAAAAGAAACTGCGTCAAACACTATTTAAACACGTGTCCCTGTAGGTAAGATGGGAAAAAATATCATGAAACCAAAATATCAGCATTAAGATAAGGTTATTCCATGATTTGACTTGGGATTGGTTATTCGAATTCCAAATATTTCAGATAGCGTATGATATCCCATCGAATAGTATGTGGGATATTGAACAAAAGTTTGAATGCGATTTCGTTGTTCAATATGCTTTCTTTGTTGATAACAACGTGAGAATACGTGTTTGCAAATGAGAAAAAGACAAAAAAAAGGTGAGAACAGAAATGGAAGTGAAAGTGAAAGTTAAAGTACATCAACAATATTTCTCATTTGTAGATATAGATATTTACTCAGCGGAAACCGATCACCGTGACCCAGTGGTAGATTGCTCGTCTCCGGTTCGGTAGAATATGGTTCAATACACTGCTGCGACAAATTGAACACTTTTAGAAGTGGCTCGACTGAGCGCTCGGTACAAAGATTGAGAAATTTCTCCCTGAGGTGAAGGGGTTCCAGCCGATTCATGTTGAATACAACGGTTCTCGGGAGATCACCAAAGTTAAGCAACATCTAGCCTAGTCAGGGGACCATTGGGTAATTATAGGTGCAGTAAGTAGAACGAAGAATCTGTAGACATGACGAACGGAAGTAGATCTCCCTAACAGCTGCTCGTGTAACAAACCCAGAAAGTCCGTTGATTAGGGTACAAACAAAGAACAATGATACGTACATACACACAATTCGCTCACCTTAGTTCCATTTGGCACAAGGTCTTCTAAGGGAGATAAGTATGGATAATTCTCTATTTCAGTTTAACATGCTTTCTCTATGAACTTTGAAAATATTGATGTCTGCTTATTTCTCATCTGTACTAGCGGTTGGCTTTCGTTCCTAGGTGAAATTCAGAACTTTAAATGCTGATTATCATGGTTGGAAGGCCTGTCTCACTTTGAAAATTAACGTAAAACAATTTTATTATCAAAATGCTTCCCCTGATCTGACTTGTGTCTGTCTAAGCCAAGATTTGAAAGTATCGATAGCTACACTAGGTGACTGCATTGGATTCCAATCATGAACGGATCTGGAATACTGATTTCCACGGCATACTTGTTTCCTCATTTTGACGATTGGTGCAACACAATCTTATTGTCCTTATTTCTCGACTCCTTGATCTTATGCTTTATCTGAGGTTATAGATATCTAAGAAGAACTTATAATCAGTATAAAACATTTTTCAAATTCACTGCCTTTTGAACAATAGAATAAAGACAATTTGAAACTTTATGGTTGGTATTTTTGGAATGAATTTATGACTTCAAGCTTCCGTTGTAATATTTTTACACTGCAAATAAGTGTATATATTTACCTGATTGATATCAGCATGGGAAAATTGTATGAATGCCCTTGGGCATCGTACAACTATTTGGAAAAAATACTTCACGGATGATTGCTCTCTGAGTCTTGCGTTAGTAACATCAACTTTCACGATTTGATGCATCAATGTAAGAAATATATGCAAATGGATAACATTCTTTCATGGGTTCAAACTTTGGATATTTCCTTTGAACTGCTTTCTCTTCTTGATCTTTTAATGATATTTGGTAAATTTAGTTCAAAGCACTCACTAAAATGTGAACATAGATTTCTTCAGTTTTCAAGTTGGTTTAGCTGGATGGTTACGTATGTGTCACAAGCTAGAAGGCTTAATAGTTGAACATTTATTTCTTATTGTGTACAGAAAAAAGGCATTTTTTGATTTTCAAAAATATTCCCCAAAAAGTGTTTAGTTGGGTTTAGTTTTCAATGTTGGTTTTTCCTGAATTGTTCCCTTAGTTTATGTCCGGCAGAATACACGCTTTTTTCCAAAAATCCAGACTTTCTTTTAGTGATTACTGCCTCGAAAATGTCGAGAGAAGTAATTAATTTATTCGCCACACCTATTTTCAATCTTTTAAATGAGTATCCCCTAACACAGCATGCTGATGAAAGACATTGGTTATGGGAAAATTCTTTTTGAGTGACGAACCAGGCCTATCTATCCATCTATCTATCTGGAATTTCGATTCTTAATTCAACTTTTTCACGTTTCTACTTTGTTTGTCCTTTTGCTCCTTCTCTGTTTTCCATCATCCTTCGTTGTAAACACTAGACTATCCATCAGACAATACGAACACTTTCTTTTATCACTCCCATTCTCCACAGAAAAAGCGAGCATTTATCCTTGAATAATATCAGTATTTTTTCTTTGTAATTACGATACCCGATAACAGCAGCAGCAACAGCAGCATCATTACTCACAGAACGCAGTTGTGATAAAACTATCAATATTCCTTCATGATGCCTCAAGATAAAAGCATTCATTTTCGAATCTGTTACAAGGAGTTTTAATTTCAATTTTTCCGGTGAAACTGAAAGTGAAAGTAGAACTTGAGTGAATTGTTTCACAACATCTTTTTGTTACACATTCATGTTTTATTCGACTGTTTAAAACCCTTTCTACACAAATGAATTTGAGCCTTACATTCATGTAGCAATACTTTTGAGGGAAACTTTTTATTCTGACGGATATTATCGTCGTCCAGAATGATTCTGCATATTTCAATTTAGTTGTCTTTTCACGACATTCAAATAATCATGAGAAAACTTAAATGAGAAAAAAAAATTAAAAATCGGACTATATCAGTGTTACATCTATTGATGAGATTATTGTATTGAAAAAAAAGTTACTCCTACGTTCTAGTATAATCTTTTTGGTCGAATCTTCCGTGGTCGGTGAAATGCCTTGTATAACGAAAAGGGAAAACTCATCAGTAGTGCACTACATTGTAAGGCAGTGTTTGGTATGATTTCTGCAAATGATAGATACTGTAAGGTGCTACTCAAGAGTATAGTGAATTTTAGTGATTGTCCTTGTATAGAGTTACTCAGCGTTTTTTGTGTCTCATTTGTCACTTCTCTCGCATTTAAAAGTCATTCCACCAGGAAACTAAGTATCTCATTCTCTAACTCTACCTTTTGCTTGAGGAAGTCAAATATCAAATTAATTATCCTTTGTTTGAGGGGTCCAAAATGCAGTTCGTGCTGTTAGCTATTAAATGGCTACTCCAGATTAAATTTTGTAATAAAACGGTAATTTCCAGTTTAACCAAGTGAAAAAAAAATTGTTTTTTGTGGGTGTAGTTAGGGTTATGGTTACAATTAGGATTAGGGTTAGAGTTACGGGTTAGGGTCAAGTTTAAGTTGCTTCCTAAAAGTCAAACTTTTGCGATAAAGAAAGACATCACACCGCAATCTTACATTAACCTGTCACCACATTGTCATATCATGAATCGTAACCCCTTAAAAAATAGATAAGATATCTTCTATGTTAAAACAGAAACGGTCATTTTTCATCGCCAAAGTTGACCAGAACAAGCAATTTTATAGCTAACTGTATAAACCGTATTTTGGACCCTTCAAACCATATATCACCCCTGAAATCTCACTCGGATGAAGCTGTAGTTTTTCACGGCAGGAAAAGGAGAGAAAATAAAATAACCACGTGGAATGAGATTAAATAATCCTTCCTCTCTATATAAAGGTATTTCCTGCTTTTCTGACGTATAACATTAGTATGAAACTTTTGGTAAGCAAAAGATCTCAATAAAGTAAAGCGAAGAGGCAATTACATTCATCTATATCGGGAGAGGAGCCTTCCCAGACCTCAAAAGGACCTTCTTCGGTGTCTGCCAGTTTTATGTTAAGTATAATATCCTTACAGATTCTCTTTGGCCTTTTCTGATATCTTTGGACACTTGTAACGGATTCGAAAAACCCACAGACGTAGACAAAAGAATTAAATCTGTTCTTGACTCTTTCATCATTTCAAAACTTTCTCCTGTCTCTTTCTGCTCTACAATTTTATTTATCACCTTTATTTCCTTCCCGAACGCTCATTCATCGTAAATCTTCATTCATTTACGTTTTCATTCGTAGTCTGCCAGTTCCTCTCTCGAATACATTCTTCTCTCCATCAATATGTTCATTTATTGTTTCCGTTTCTATTCCCCTTTATTATTCCTCAGAGGGCGTTAGCCCGTCAGAGAAGAGCTCCTCCAAGATATCATTATGTCCCGCACTAAGCCCAACTGACGTCAGCAATGACGTCAGTCATGACGTCAAGAGTCACATCGTTTTCCCACTGAAAGCCTCTCTCGCAAAGAAAGTTTATCGTTTGCTAATAAACATTGGAACAAGATGGAAGCGGCTCAATTGATTTTGCTAGCTTAGACACTGAAACGATCGTACACATGTACACACAATTCGTTTTTCTCGAATTTTATTGAACGACCGTAGCCACCGAAGGTGGCAATAAGTTCTATCCTTGTTTAAGAGTGTGCGTGTGTTCTTGCGTTTGTTTATCGCTCTGTGTGTTCCAGCGCTCCCGGCAATGCGTCAATACGCGTAGTTTTGAGTCTAACAAAACACATAAACAAAAACGGCCAGCTATTGAAGAATGGGAATGGTGAGTTAAAGGATTATTTCAACCTCTTTCTACTGTCTTACTCCCGTAATAGACAGCTTTAAGAAACCAAACTTTTCTTGAACCGAATTATTTACAGTCGTGAGCTAAACAACGGTGATGATTGGAAAATGAAATTACCCTGTTTGGGATTTGAACCGACACTCATTGCCATAGGAGCACCTATGCAGCCTAGGTCAGCACTAACCGGATTCTGACAGTAGAGAAAAGTCAATATAATACCCTTCAAGTCGTACCTCAGATTGTCTATTTGCTGGCTGTTTATCTTAGTCTTAGAAATATGGGTGTATATGTATTTCTGTGCGTATAACATTGTTTCTATGTCGACATTATAAGTAAAGGATATGTGTATCAGACAATGAGAATTAGGAATCAAACATTAAGACGGCCAGAGGTCGGAGGATCGATTAGTGGATATCTAGACTATGTAAGCCCCCCAATGGTAATGGGTGTGGGTTCAAATCCCATCAATGCTTATTTCTTTTTTTTTTCTATCATCGTTGTTGTTTCGCCCACTACCGCAAATACTTTCCTTATTCACATTGTCAGATACAAATATCCATTACTCATCATTCACACACACACACACACACACATATATATATATATATATATATATATATATGTATATATGCACGTAGTACAATACTATTTGATTCTGAGTAATACATAAAAACATGAAAGCTAATGTAAAGCTTACTTTAATTGCTTTAACAGGTATTTGAAAATAATTGACTAAAATTAAAATTCCTAAGTGCTTAAAGCTGTAAAGCTATCTAGACTATATATATACACACACACACACACACACACACATATATATATATATATATATATATATATATATATATATATATATATATATGTGTGTGAGCGTGTGTGTGTGTGTATGTGTGTGTGTGTGTGTGTGTGTGTTGAAGGGGTGTATGCATTTAATTCATTTGGCTCTCCACGGAAGAAAATATGATACAAGTTTAGATTTAATGTGGGGCTCAACTCGCCCCTAAATGCTGAGATTTCTCAGTCTGACTGGCTTCTGCCGCTGGGAGCCAAGAATGACAAAAGGTGCCCCATTACGATATATGATTAGCTGCATTTCTTTTGAAATCGTCACAGCACAATATCTGGAAAAGAAATTTCAACTTAGTTGGATTGTGAGCAAGCTCGTTTTCGCTAAACCTATAAATAGCAATATCATCTATCATTCTATTCATAGCAAGGGTCTTTAATATATATATCTCTGAATTTTTTAGACGAGGTATTATTATTATATCTATTATTATTCGGACTATCCTCATCTTGGTTATTTTTCATACAACGTTTCGGCCGTTGTACTCTACGGCCTTCATCAAGTATCATCTGGTAGGTGTGGGGAAGTAACGAACCGAACCCTTTATTTATCCAACGGGGGTATATTGACCGCACTCCCCTTCTTAGCAGTATCAGTATTTTTGAATTATTATTGTCTCACACTGGGATTGAACCTAGAACCAGATGATACCTGATGAAGGCCATAGAGTACAACGACCGAAACGTTAGTCTTCAATGTACTCAGTTCTATAATCACTTGAAAGCCAATAAACATGGCCTTGTGCCAATATGGTTAACGATCTATGTAATCATCTATGTATCTATCACAGTCTTTTCTCATCAACCTATATATCTAAATACATACTTATCCAACCACCTAGCCAAATATCTCATTCAATCTATCTATATATCTATCTATCCGAGTGCATTTCTTCCCCACCTTGTATAATTATGTAGTACATGTAACCTGTCATGTAAATTTTCTCGTCAATATAACTTGATACACAAATACCAAGGAATACCAGAATTCGCTAAAGGCGTCTCACATCATTTATACACCCATCTCGTTACCAAACTTCCTATTCCTGATTTTGTATGTTTGGACCAGATGAAAGTTACTAAAACGACTTTTATAAGATCATGTGTTTTTTTTCCTCTTTTGATGAAGGATAATAACGATAAAAATATCCCGACCTTTCTTGAATGAATATTGTAGATTTTCAATCGCATGTATTTTTTTTACATCACAAGCAGATATACTTCCTCTAGGGAAAAAAAAAACA
Organism: Thysanoteuthis rhombus; assembly: GCA_963457665.1. Classification (NCBI taxonomy): domain Eukaryota; kingdom Metazoa; phylum Mollusca; class Cephalopoda; order Oegopsida; family Thysanoteuthidae; genus Thysanoteuthis; species Thysanoteuthis major. The sequence goes on from OY735229.1 coordinate 41,436,180, forward strand.
AAAGCAAATAAACAATATTTTTAGAAATATGATTTTGAACTGACATCATTTTACCAACCAGAATAGTAACACTGTTCTTCCTATACGAACTCTGTATTTCATTTATGTTTGTTATTAGTACGATTTCGCTTTAGTAACAGTTTTTTTCAATGTTTGTGGAACACTGGGGAATTAAGACTTGGGAAACTAAAAAGAATACTGATATACTTAATCCGCGTAAAAAAAAAGAGTCATGCATACACACACACACACACACACACACAGATATATATATATATATATATATATATATATATATATATATGTATATATATCGCACACACACTCATAGATAGACGGCAAAACACTTGCAATGAAAAGAATATATATATATATATATATATATATATATATATATATATATATATATATATATATATATATATATATATATATATACGTACTCAGCAGAAAATAAAGATAGAAAAATACAGGGGCTGGGATTGGATTAAACTAGATATATATCGCAGAGATTAATACAGTAGAGAAAGAGAAAAAAAAAAGTCGTGACGTCACTACCGTTCTCTAAAAACAAGATTACGCATGCGCGACGGAGAAATAATCTGAAAACGTTGATAGAAACGGGATAGAGGGGGGTAAGCATTGCCATAAAGGGAGAAAAGAGCGTGAATCAATGACGTCATTACTATTTATACGTTTGCCTCATTTTGATCCGCCGCTCTGAGCAGTCAGCGCTCGGCACATCCTCACAGTTCACCAAAGAAGATACGAACCAATTCACTGATGTTGAGCTATCGTTCCTTCTGTCTGCCAATCTATCGATCTCTCATATAATTTTTTTTTTCGCGTACTTAAGCCCTACACTTCTTGCCGTACGTGTACATCAGAACGCTTCTGCTTCTGTTGTAACATCTCGGCCGAAGTTAACACATCGAAAATCAGATACAAAGATGAGAGAGAACGTTTTCATGTACCCCCATCTCCCTGCCAAAAGATATGTAATAAAAGTGAATCAATGGGTCCAAGTTTGTAGTGTGGATTGGGATCAGAAATCGTCATTTGCACAATGTTCGATCTATGCGGTTGATATTCATCATTGAATCGAAAGAATCAACAGGGAAAGGGGATTTATTTAGAAATAAAGATTTGTTGCGTAAAATGAATGTTTTTTTTAAAATCTATTCATTAGGTTGTTGACATATTGTTATATCTATCTTTCTGTCTATCTATGTGACTACCTCAATCTATTCATATCTATCTATCTATCTATCTATCTATCTATTCACCTCTATCTTTTTCAAATCTATCTATCTACCCATCGGCCTATTCATAACTATCTTATTCAAATCTATCTATCTATCTATTTATCTATCTATCCATCCCTATCAGCCAATTCATATCTATCAATATTTCTCATTTCTCGCTCAGATACATACACACTCTCTTTTCACCCCCCACATACACTGACACATACACACAAACATATTTATATATATATATATATCTTTTTGGTATTAATCCTTTTTCACGTCGACAACTGAAAAGTAGTATCTAAATTTTTTGTGACAAATTTAAAAGAAAAGCAGAGAATATACAACAAAAACCAATTAACCTTTCAAAAAATCCAAAATAAAAATCAAAACAATGTAGAATAAGATTAAACTAAAGAAAAAGTAATAAAACAGAAACGATGTTACATTTCCTGAATTTGATTAACTTTCGTTAATTTTAGTTGAGAATCTATCAGAGAAGATGGCAGCAGCCTATTCCCAATATGGCTGACGGATTCAAAATGGCGCTAAAAGTCAAAATAATAGAAAGAAAGAAAGGAGGGAAACGGGCAAGAAGAAAAAAAAATCGAATGGAAATTTCGCGAAAGATTGAAATGTTAAATGGCGGACTGAGCCGGTTGATTAAAAATCTTTCTGAGCAGGTCAGAGAAAACAAGAGAAGGTGATTGCTTATCGATGATTAGAACATACAAAGTTAAAATGACAGTTCGTCCTCTGAGAGTTTTCTCCGCTTCTCAATACGTCTGGCTGCTTTTATTGTCTAAAGAGAATCAGTCGGCACTTGTACGTACTTTTGACAACAAGACGACAGGTTTCGATGGAAAGGAAAAAAGAAACACTTTTTTGTTGCAATTCATGATTTCTGACCTCCAGAAAAAAAGAGGAAATATGGTCAGTCACTTAATAAAAACTGTCACGTGCCCAATGACCTCTGGTGGCATGATGTGCTGGAGTGATCAATTAAAAAATTTGGTAAAGGAGGAATTAATTGGAAAATTTGAAAAAAAGGACGTTCAAAAAATGAGTTATTCCCCTTTGGCAGACACCGTTGAAAAGTTCGAATTTCCCCTCAAAATCAAAAACCGAAAACAAAAACGAACAAGTGTGAACTCTAGCCTATTAGGTCATCAATTTAGCATGCAATTACATTGTAAATCGGATGCCACAGGGGAAACAAAAAATTGTAAACATCATCACCAGTCTTTTTTATCGGCCGTCTTTGGACATAGACCTTCCCAAGGATTCACCTCATCTCTCTATCGTGAGCGTCACGAAGCAAGTTCTTTCTGAATTTGTCTATTTTGTCTCTCCATCTTGTATTCTACCGGTCACAGTTTCGCACGTGATCTCTGGGGATCTACGTGGTGAGTCGTGATTTCCATCGGTTGTCTGACATTATTGCAACATGGCAGGCCCATTGCCATTTAAGTTTTCTAGTAGATTCTATGATGTCTTGGACTCCCATTTTCCCTTGATATACTGTGCTGTCTTGTGATCTCTCCATGTGAGGTTGAGCATGATTCTCTCACGCGTGCATTGCATACTTCTCAGTTTGCAGATCTGATAATGAGTAGATAACGGAGTAGATGGTTAGATTTTCATCCCTCTAGCTCCATTGATGTAGTCTTTTCACGCAATACATACATAGTCAACCGACAAGGCAGACAAACCCCCTTGGAAATTGTTCTGGATTCACTTAATCAGCAACATCGAACCTGGTCAGTGAATGAATGGATGTCCGTCTGAGAATACGAGGCATGCCCCTTCATTGAACACTTCCTTCCTGCAGAAGCCTTCAGCGTAGCCAAGCCTTGGGAAAGTGAACTAGGGGCACAGCAAATCCTCCATACTAAGCGCCAGACATACCAGCTCAAAGCCCTGAAGCTGCTGAGTTAGTTTGCGGATACGAAATGAGCCATACAAACATATAGTTTGATTTTCTCTCATTTGATTTCGAATTGAATTTTATGATCATGATATTATTTGATATTTATACAAAAGTTGCCAGATCATTTTAGTGTATGACTATATCAATCAGAGATAGATTTATAAATTAGTAGGTGATTCAGCGGTGCCTGAATCGTCGATACACAGCTATGGGCGAGAGGTTTAAGCACACACTCAACTCTGCTAGAATACACATCTATACATCACTCGCAGATTAATCAACTCTCCCTTTCACCAGAACATTTACCCCCACCAACCCCCTGATCTTCTGGCTTAATCAGACTGTGACCCACCCCCAAACAAATCAAGAGATGGTATAACGACAAAAAGTCTCTATTTGTCTACCGATTCTCCTTTCTCTCTCCCTCTATCGTTTGCTTCTCTAAAAACGATCCCCCTCTCTCTCACTTGCTCCCTTGCAATGCATGTCCCTCTCTTTACTTCCCTCAGCCAAACTAGTCTTTTCTCTCTCTATTTCTCCCTCTCACACTCTTCTCTGTCTGTCTGTCTGTCTGTCTGTCTGTCTGTCTCTCTCCTTCTATCTATCTATCTCGCGATGTTCATCTCGCCTCCTCTCTTTCCCCCCTCCCTCTGTCAGTCTGCCCGGTGCCAATCCTCTCTCTATTCTTCCATCCATTATACCAAATAGCATCGCCATCTTGAGCGTTACTGCCACCGTATTTCTCTTGATCGAAGAAGTTGCCGACGCCAATGATTTCAACCTTTCGTTCATTGGATTCCGACCTTTGTCACCCTTTTCTGTTTTGCTCCGATTGCTTCACCCCTTCCCCAGTCCCCCCCCAATCACTCTCGACATTTTAAAATCCAGAATGAACAAGTGCCTACCCAATGTCAACCTTTTTTTCAAAATTATCTTAGTGCTCTCCATACTTTTTTTTTTAGTGTTTCTAACTCTTTCAAGTCATTTTAACTCTCTCGTCGCCCTTTTTTTCCCCAGTCACTTTCAGTCTTCATTTTAAACAGGTCGTGTTTTTCGCGTTTCCAACTCTACAATTTTAGCATCAATAAGCTATTTCAACAGGTTTTATTTTTATTTCTATGGCATAAATATATCCCTTTGATGTGAAAAGTGTTCGCAACAACAACAACAACAACACTTCTCGCAAAGCTTTTGAGCGCCTTTCCCCACTTCCCCATAGACTCTTGTCTCCTGTACTCCCCACTAACCCAAAGTTCAATAAAAAAAAAGCCGAACATAACATCATCACTAGTTTTTCAGAATTTTCAGGGATGCTTAAAAATTGTTCACGTATAAATTGATGGTATTTCTTCCTTTGCTTTACGGCACTTAAGGTTACAGAAGATTTTTTCAAGGCACAGTCTAATTAAGGATTGCATGGGAATATATATATATATATATATATATATATATATATATATATAATATAGATATAGTTATATGTGTGTGTGTGTGTGTGTGTGTGTATGTTTGTGCATATTGAACTTCGCCTAATGGCTGAGGTAGTTGTGTAATTCCCACTCATACCAGGGGTTGGATTTCCTAAGCTGATTAAGAAGATAAGCGTGAAATGATTAGCCTAACCACAGCTTTTGGCTTCATGTAACACCTATCCAAGATTATAAACGACCCCCCCCCATATATACATACATACGTATATATATATATATATATATATATATATATATATATATATATATATATATATATATACTGGTGTCAGAATTCGAGTCCAGGCAGATAAAAAGTGGAAAATATGAATGCTCATTTTCAAGGTTGGAGTTCTTGCCAAAGTTGAAAGATTAGTGCAACACAATCTTACCCACTGTAATTCTGCATCGTGTTGCTTTGTACAAGACTAATGTAGGGTGGGTAAATCTTTCAGTCGCCAGAGAAAAATCAAGTTTTCAAATTCGATTTTAGGGACGCTTAGGACAGCCTTTGTCGATCTGTGAAAAATTTGTCTTTACAGGTTAACTACGTAATTTACGGGTATGAATATCTATGAAAGTTTCAAATGGTGATTAAGAAGTATTTTTATCGGCAGAATGTTTATTCCTCAGTGTTACGAAGAGACAATTAAGAAGTTCACTGTTCTTTACATAAGTAGGACAAATTAGCCATTAGTTGGTATCAGACCATCTATACTGGGGGATCTGATAAGGGTCAAACTTACTAACAACGACCTGAAAGATTAGACTGGTGATCATTGCTATACGATTTGCGTCCTGAACTGTTTCAATTTCTTTTTATATCATTTATTAACAAAGCAGTTTTGTATTGGTCAGTCCATAGTGAGAGATCCTATGAGAATCAAATCCACCAACGATGGTGAACAATATTAGCTTGTTAATGATTCTTATCAGACCTGTTGAAAATTGAAATTTTTTTTTCCCCCCATGGAAAAATACTGAATTCATTAACGTGGAAGATAGTTTGCATAGTTTGAAATAGTGAGTAGGTGGTATTTTCCATCGGCAAAATTTAACCCCACTTTCCCAGGGGAAGTGTCAAGTGTTACGGACAGGGAACAAAACGTGGATGGGGTAGGACCGGGGAAAAGAAGATGGTTGCGTGACTTATTGAATTATCTTGAATCAAAGCACGAGCACCCGACGTTTGCAGCTAAAATGAAGAAAAGAGTCAAGTACCCATCGGCACAAATTCAATATGATTTTAACAATGGCGAATACATCACTTCAAGTAGCTAAAGATAAACTTATTTCAAACTACATGTGCAACTAGATGTCATTACAAAATATTTCAAATTTCATCTTGTGACAAGAGTCTCATCTATGTCTGGCCGTCTTCGTTCACAACAACGTAGAGATCGAAGGGAGTGGTTGGGTCTACTCTTATTAAGAAGTAAAAGTTAAATATACATGTATGTTTATATGTATATATGTATATACATATGTGAGTGTGCGTGTGCTTGTGTCAGTATGAAGTAATTCCCACTTTACACTGATTGACAGCACTTCAATAAAGAGGGTATGCTCTTGAGAGTCTGCTAACTCTGGTCGTATTGCCTAGACAATTCAATAGAGTTGAAGGTTATTAAAATTCTTTTTAGATATGTTGCAAGAATCTGATACATACGAAGTCTAATTGAAAGGACATATTGGAAGAATGTCAGACAACCACTGGCTATCACGACTCACATCTCCAGAGATCATATGTGAAATTGTAGCTTGAAAATAATAAGATGCATGACGATCTAGACACGATCAAAAGATATTGTCACTCTAATGCCAACAATCGGGACGCCTTGCTAATCTTGTGCAAGGTCTTTGTCCAAAGACTGACATGAAAAAGGTTATAGGTTTCGGCAAGCTACGGCTAGTAATTCAGAACTTGACTGACCTGGGAGCAAATATTCGGATTCTATGTTTATTTTCATATCTTTTTAAAAAGATTTCTTGTGTACTTTTTGTCGATTTTGAAGATTTTTTGATCGTAACAAATTATGACTCGATTGAGTTCTCTGATTACTAATTGTCATTCTTTGTTAACCGCAAATACTTTTCTTGCATGAGTTATCCATTGATTGTGTTGGGGGGCATATCTACATATATTCATATTCATAATTCCCTTATTCTGAGCATTTTTTTTCATGTATCCAGCTGGCCCAGCGTCCACTCATTAACCAGTAATCCGGCTCTCCGGTGCCATAATGTTTCCAGTCTCTTATTGAGAGGTTTATGGGTGCTCAAACAGTTTCATATTGCAACAGTACAAAGACCAAGTAGCCAAACAAAAGACCAGTAGCGTTTTATATCCTAGTGCAATATTTATATATTTGTTCTTCGTTTAAGTGTCTTAACCAGGATATGTTGATGAACACTGCAAGTGGTCAAGTGACTGACAAGTCTATAAATTGCGATAATGCTCATAACATTTCGAACTGATGCAGATAATGCAGTTACTTGGAAGGGCGTCGGGGACATCAAGCTCCCACAGGAAAGATCGTATTATCACAATAATCGGGGTAAACAAGACAATCCGTGTCCGCAGGGACTATGTGAATCCTCTGCTCCTCCTTCAAAAGAATAATTTGCATGATTCAAGGTCCCTCAGGAATACACTATTATGTCCAAAGCAGGCTAATTCTATTTTCGACTAAATTTGATATTGTCTATAACTTTGGAAAGTCGCTAACATTTGAACTTCTTTTCCGACAATCCAGTCTCTCCTCCCAGGTCATCTTCTTTGATATTATCACGACGTTTCGGCCGAATCATTCTGCGACCTTTATAGGTGATATACATAATATCCGTAATGGAAATGGGGTCACTTTTGTCGGTTGTTGTCTATTATTTAAAAGCGTTGCTGTTAACGTTTGTAATTTTCTATTTTCTGTTTAATACGGTATTTATTTTTATTTGTTTGCTTTGAACCAACGGAAAAAGTGGCAGATATGAAGAAGACGTTAAAAAAAAAAAACAACAAAAACAACGTTCAATAAAAATGATGATGAATATTCTTCGTAAATGTCTGTGAAATATTGAACTCTGAGCAGAGGCCGTTCGTGTTATCAACAATAGTGGGCTGTCATGATAAGTCAAGTCTAGAAGAATTTTGAAAAAAGACTTTGATGCCAAAAAAAATTTAGAAATGTTGAAATGTTGAAAAAAAATTCTGAAACATTTGTCTGGACACGAAATATAAAAAGAATTATTGACTAGAAATTACCATGACAAAATGAATGAAGATAATGTTGAAGAGAAAACAGTGGACTGTAGAAAACGAAGACACCGAATGATACGGGGAAAATGAATGACACACACACACACGCATATATATATATATATATATATATATATATATATATATATATATATATATATATATATATATATATATATATATATGTGTGTGTGTGTGTGTGTGTGTGCTTTTATATACGCACACTCACAGGTATATTTATATATATACTAAGGGGGGAACAGTGATACTGTAGCTGCATAAATAAATAAAATTTCCACAAAAGAATCTGTCCAAAGATATTCATTATCTATTCAAGACTGACATTGGGAGATTGCTCTGAGACACTCAAAAATAAAGCAAGTTTCATTAAACTAAATCTATGGTAGGCACTTTCTTTATTTTGGTATAAGCAGCATGATACACACACATACACACACACACACACACACACACACACACACACACACACACATATATATATATATATATATATATATATGTATTATTAATATATTGAATTGAAGCTCTTTTTGAAATGATCTCTCGCTACTACCCAGCAAATGTATTACTTTGTCTAGACAACGTAAAATAGAATACACAATTGGAGCTGTTTCAGCTTAGCGTTGCTCTTACCACTGAGCAAAATAACCACCGGTAATGCAAAGGCCCATACGACTGCTTCAACTCCAATTTATTTATAATCATTTCCGTCGGATCATAATATATATATATATATATATATATATAAATAATGATTTAGAAGGATCTACAGTTTGTATTCATTTATTTTGTAACTAGTGAGTCCCTGTGAAGTAACTCACGATCCAAAAGTATCGTTTATATGGAGAAAACTTTGTAAGCTGAAATGGCATGAAGCGACGATGAGAATACCATTAATCTCTATGTCATCAAATCTTGGGCGTTCGTAGACATGAAAGATGGCACATGTTAGGCTGAGTCATCCGAAGTTGTGATGGTGAGAGGTACATGAAACTGGATTTGGAAGACAGATGAAGAGTTTGCGCGCTGCTTCTATAATGGCTCGCTGCAAAACAGAAGTTGAACACTGTTTTGACTGTACGCTAATATTGGAAAAAGCTAAAGAATGATATATAGCAAACTTTCGTAAAACGGCGACTACCCGAATTCTGTTAGATGATATTTCTGTAAAAGACGACTGAGTAGTAATAGGAAGATCAATTTTCTCATATATTTGGTAGAAGATACTTTCATCGGTTAAATTGCTGTCTTTGAGTGGAAGAGTCCATGGTTGAGGCCACAGAACCAAGGAAATCACATTGTTCTTCAAATAAGTAGATTCTCTTTTCAAGAGTAATTTTGTCTGTTTGCTTTGTCTTTTTAACCCAGTCTGATTTTTCTTCACACCGCATCCTTCCCCTCTCTCTCTCCGTCCATTCTTCCCGAATTCTCTGACACCCTCTCTCTCTCTCTCTCTCTCTTCAGCTCTATTCACTTTTTCTACCTGGGGAACCAGAACTCCTCCCATCTCTTCTTATCACCATCTTCCCTTTTGGGACTCATCAAAATAATTATCAATATTGTCCTCATAATTACTGAACACGCCTTGGGCATTTCTAGCCAATTATCCCCTTTTAAAGACAGCAAAACAAAACAAAAAAAATTAAACACTATCCTTACCTCCTCTCCCTCCTTCCTCTCCCTCCTCCTCTTTCTTCTTCTTCTTCTTCTTATTATTATTACTATTATTATTATTATTATTATTATTATTATTATTATTATTATTATTATTATTATTATTATTATTATTATAAAGCGTCAACCAAAACGATACTCAAAACTGTCAACACGAGTTTCTTCAGTCTGACGATGTTCACGTTCGTTTTTTGGAAAATATGAACATTATTACTGATCATCACCAAATAAACCGCGAAAGACGTAATTCATTCATTGATCATCTTTTTTTTCCAATTCTCTAATCGATCTTCCCCAACACAACATGCTGCCAAAATACGCTGGCCGGTTTTTCTTGCGACAAAGCCAGACCTGTTACCATTCTTTTGCAGATTTCCCATTCGTCCAATCTCAATTCTTATGTTTTTTACATGGTTCAGAGTTATCATGGCCTCGATACTAATTTTCCCAGATCTTGGACAATGTTCTGGTATTTTAAAAACGATTTGCTTTATTTCATCTTTACCTTGTTGTCTAATGGAGCAGCCAAGTCCACTGTCGAGTAGGTCTTCTTTTCCTCGTTAGCAACTAACAAATCCTGTGTTTTCGGTTCGATGGGATGGTTGTTTTGGATGTCAAAGTTCTGGAATACCTAATATTTATTTTCAGAGACTATCCCTGGTTCATGCTAGAAGCATTTGTCCAATTATTATTATTATTATTATTATTATAATTATTATTATTATTATTATTATTATTATTATTATTATTATTATTATTATTATTATTATTATTATTATTATTTGAAATCTCACACCAGTTGCCTGGTGGTTACCGCTGGAGTTTGAGTGACGGCAAGTCTCCTCAAGTCTCCAGCCCTCCTCTCCTAGTACTCATAGGTCGCAGTAATTCTGCGATTTACAGTTTCACACCGGTTGCCCAGTGGTTATCGCTGAAGGCTGAGTGACAATAAGTCTCCTCAGGTCTTCAGCTAACGTCTCCTCTCTCTTTCGCATATCATGACAGAGCTACGATTCGTTGCAGTACTTATATCTCTAGTACCTTCCTCAGTATCCGTGCAGTTCCCAGTAGTGCTGTGGTCTGTACGGTCTCTATCCTTCCCCTAGCCCTTCCCTCCTAGTACTCATAGGTCACAGTAATACTGTGGTTTACAGTTTCACACCAGTTGCCCGGTGGTCATTGCTGAAGGTGGAGTGACAGTAAGGCTCCTCAGATCTTCAGCCCACATCTTTTCTCTCCAATGGTAGGGCAGTGGTTCACATCTCCGCTTCCATTTTCCTTCCTCTGTTAGGCCACTGCTGAGACTTTGTGTTGCAGTCCTTGTATTTCTAGCACATTTCTCGGTATCTGTGCGGTTCCTAGCAGTGCTATGGTTTGTACTGTCTCAATCCTTCCTTTTATCCCGAGTTCCTCCAGTCTCACCTTCGGTTTCTTTGGGACAGTTCCCAGTGCACCTGCTATTACTGGTACTACCTTGACTTTCATATTCTGCATCTTCAGTTCTCTTGCTAGATCTTGGTATTTTTCCAGTTTTTCACTCCCCTCCCCCTTTTCTCTATGCTCTACAGGTACAGCCCCGTCTATTGTTTGGCAGGTTCTCCTCTTCTTGTCTATGATTACCAATTCCGGTCTTCCTGCCTGGATGATGTGGTCGGTTTGGATGTCAAAGTCCCAGAGTAATTTATGGTTTCCATTCTCCATGGCTGTCTCTGGTTTGAGTTGGTACTACTTTTCCGTATGGTTGAATCCCATTCGTTTACTCAGTTCCCAGTGTACCACCGCTGCTACTCTATCGTGTCTGTGTTTATACTCCTTCTGGGCGAGTTGACTACATTCATTCGTTATGCGATTTTCGGTCTCATCTCTTTCACGTCCCATTCTTGTTTTCAATAAACGTTATTCAGGATATTATCATTTTTTTCAACTTCCACTTACACTCGTGATGTTGTGAGGATGAATAATTAGGGACCATATTTCCTTTAAGAAATATATTGAGCAATCTACCACAATCCACTTCCGGCTTGTCAGGTCCGTCAAAGTTAGATAGACCTCCCTTTCTCAAGTGAAGACATAAGAGGGAGGTGATGGGCCTTACCATACCACTTTGGTTCATGACATATCGGGTAAGGAAAGAGATGAATATATATGTACCTTTCCTGAAGACATTAGTGCAAAGTTCGCTCAAACTGTCTCCGTCGGAGTCTGAATTTCCGTGCTTAAACTGCCCCGTCACTCACGCTTCCGTGATCATTATTAATGTCATAATGGGAATAATTATTGTTGAGAATACTCTGAAAGAAATGCTGAGAGATAAAATGATTGTATCTAACGGCTTATTAGATTTAAGGATTAGGGATTCTTGATGTATCATTTATCAAGATGGTGATTTACTGGAGGCTTTGGGCTTTATGTCCCCCGCCCTACCCTGGCTTCCTTGATCTTAGAACTGATGATAGAGATTCTGATTTTGAATGAAATTAGCAGTCGCACATTCAGGAAATAAACCCTGTCAAAGATTGATTATGTAAGTAAACACAGCTGCACACACACAAGCACAAATACACACGTGTGTGTGTGTGTGTGTGTGTGTGTGTGCATGAAAGAGGGAGAGAGAAATGGAGAGAGTATCAGTATGTCTACATTCCTGCAGACAATATGCTTGAACACACACACACCTATATATATATATATATATATATATATATAGAAAGATAGATAAATAGATAGATAGATAGATGGATAGATTTTCAAGAAAACTTTACAGCTTCGAACACTAAATACACATGGAAAAATTTCATACATCTACGTCATTTAAGTCAATTATTTCTGGTAATCTTTGTAATTTCCTCCATTGTTTTTTCTAAGTTGGACACATTATTTGATATTATTGTATTGAGTGTGAATTTTCTTGTTGGGGTCATTAGTTGCTTACCATGTAAATGATTCTATGATCTAATATATATATATATATATATATATATATATATGGTACATTCTCAGATATGGGAAACAATGCAAATAACGGAACTATCAGCATTTTCACAACCTTCTGACTTGAATCCCAAAGCAGGCTCCTGATTCCAATTCATAATTCATAGTCTTGAAACTTTGCACCTGTGAAGTAGAAAGTTACGTAGTACATCTCTACCCCATTGGGGCCTTTACGCATTTAGTGATAGCAAGATATATCATATGTATACATGACAGTAACATAATTATCGTTGACCAGATAATCAATCAAGTCATGTTAACGTATGCCATATCTTGCTGCCATGTTTTTATATATATATATATATATATATATATATATATATATATATCTTTGCCCGGTGGATTTGAAGTGATCTTACGGAATGTGGATGAAAATGACACTTGGAAGGTCAAGAGAGAAACTCATAAAATAGTTGTTACATCTCAATTTTTTTCATCATTCTGTGAGTGTATTTTGATGGATTTCAACGGGAGCCTGTCATCTTTTTTTTCGACGGTTCAAAGAGAAGAAAAATGCTGTTCACATGTTCGATGCTGGGGGCGAGAATTTTCTCTAAAAAAGATGGCTGGCCCACATGGAAATGCATCGAAATATGCTTACGGGATGATGAAAATGATATGAGATGTAAGAACTATCTCTTGGCTTTTGCCCTTACCTTTCAATTGTCATTTTCATCTATCTATCTATCAATCCATTTATCTATCTCTCATTATACACACATACACACACACATATATATATATATATATATATGTGTGTATATATGTGTATATATGTGTATATATATATATATATATATATAGATTGTGTGTGTGTGTGGAAACATTCACGATTGTGCAGCCTTGATGTAACTATGCAACTCACAAAAGGGACCTTACTGCGCATGTGTGTATAGGTGGTTTCCGCTTTGGATACACAATCGGCATAGAGACGCTACTGAGTTAGCTTGTGTACTCTGTAAATGTCGCATTCACAGTTACCATCCTTATATTTCAAGCAGGGATATTTAGTATCCCACAACACAGGGCTGTCAGCCTAACCTACCACCCAGATTTAGCTTTCTGTGATATCTGTTTTTTCCCCAAGAGAGATTTCTGACCGTAGATAAAATTGATGAGAATGCTGTGAGATAGCTGATGGTGATCCTGAAGGAGGACTTTGCATGCTGTTTTGTAAACAGGGAAAAAACACCGTGAAAATTTTTTGACGTGCCAAAGAGATTATTCTGAAGTAGACTAAGGCTTCACTGCCATTCTTTCTCGTTAATTCCCCCGGCCGAATATCTAACTCGTTCTATGATTGGCAAATCTTCGAAAGCAATTGGATGAAATCGTTACCTGTTCCCATCATTGCTTGATGTCAGTGCCCAAAACCCAAATAAAGAAGGGATTCTCAACATTGAACATCAAGGCATGCTGAACATCTTTTTGGGGGGACCTAGTGTGGCACCATCTTCCTGGCTACATTTCAACAGAGTATGCTACGTGTCATTCAAAGCTCTGTTTGTGAAATATCAAGATCTCACGAGATGCTAATATATCTTTTCGGGTAATGTAAAATAGAACTTGACTACACTTCAAGTAAGGTTAAATTCAATCATGACCATCGGATTATATTCGTTTTTGAATTCTAAAGCTTTTTGAAATATTGATAAATAAAATTATTGTTTCTCGAATTTTAATGATATTTATTTTTATTTTCAGGTAAGTCACTATTTCTTTGCCAAGACCAATTTATATGAAAGTAAGTAACAAAAATTATATACCACTTCATTTATTATAGAAATTGGATCCTACCAGTATCATATGAAAATAAATGTCTTTATACCTACATTTATAAGCAAGTTATTTGATGTAATGGCGACAAGTTGACTCCGTTAATACAGTGTTATACCGTGTTTATACATCTTGTGATTTTTTTGAAGAAATAATTTGCCTAATGAAGTATATACCTAGAAAACATGGTAACTTATACTCAGGAACAGACTTATCTATATCAGCAAACAATTATATATATATATATATATATATATATATATATATATATATATATATATATATATATATATATATATATATATTGCATACACCGGTATCTCTCACTCAACAAAAAGAGCATAGATATAAACCATAAACCATACATACACATCTCTTTTTGGTTATACTGGCGTAATCAGTATGCCAAACAGATATCTACATAGACGCCCATATATATTTGTGTTTGTGTATGCATGCAGCGTAGACGTGCATGAACACAGACGCACGCATGCACGCCCGACAGTGTCCCCCAAAAAACCGAACTTTAAAAAAAATCAAATTTGTATCAGTACCTCCCAGCTTATGACATTCGTACACTTCAAAATAGACTTTATCTACTGTCGATACACTTTTCAGTGTTTTCAGTTCTAGAATGTATTTTGAGGGATAGTGTGCAGGTTTCGTGGCTCATTTTTTTCTATCTCTCCTATCTTCAATAATTGACGACATATCCGGTTGGGAACAAAAAAAAGCAAAAACAAAAACAAAAAAAAAGAAAGAAAAGACAACTGGGACCCAATCCAAAGTGTAAGAGGATGAATGACATGATTTGTCATTATCCATCGTGTCATTTGGACTCACATGGTTCGGTGGCATCCGCAAAAAAAAAAAAAAAAAACTGCCCATAGTCTAATACTATCAATGCTATCCCGTTCTCCAGCTTCCTCTCTATCGTTTCGAAAGAGGTTGTGTATTTAGGACGAGTTGCAGAAAATTCTGGATCTTGTTTGAATTCAGTAGGAAAAGAGGCTGAACCCAATCAATTCAAAGTAAATGAAAAAAAAAAACAAAAAAAAACAAAAAACCAAACAAACTCAAAACATAACAAAGCAAACAGAACATAACATGTCTTCGTGAAGCATCGAATCATTCGACCTTTTGGTTCCCCTCGCTCTAATCCTTCTGTATCGTCGACCATTTGTAGCTCTGCGCATGCGTCGGCACGTGCGCACGTCCTACCCGGGGCGAGCAAAAAGACTCGATGGCAATTTGTTTATGGAAAAGGGATCAGATTGTACAAGCGACAGAGTCAGTGGACATTCAAGAGAAAATGTTAGAGGCTTTTGAGGGCTGAATTGTGAAAGATTAGCTGTCTATGTAACACGCGGCAGCACGAGCTGGATTTATAATCAAACCCCAGTCCGAGTCTTGAGCCGACTTGGTTTTCTGCGACTCCAGCCGAATTTGTTCTTGTTGTTGAAGAAGCCTAGTTGTTCCAGGATGGAACTCCCCTCTAACGTCTATTCCAGTTGAGATTGACTACTGCAACTCTTATATTGTATATATAAAAACAACGAAAAATTGGAAAAAATATACATTTTTATATAAAAATATTCATTTATCAGAAGGAAATAATCCTATCAGTGTTATACATTTTTGTTTATATCTGTCACTTGTAAAGTTAGCTTAATCAGTAAGCCAGTATGGAAATCGGTTGATTTCGCGTTCAAATCATGGTAGGAGAATGCAGGTCTTATATGAATCGGTTCACATCCCTCATTTTGATGAGGATTCTCCTTGTTGTTTTTGTTTTAGTTGCATTAGGAAAAAATAGTCAACTTTCTATCGAAGTTTGATAACTTTTCAAAGAAAGGTTAAATTCTTGAGCAGGCAGAATTATCAAAGACTGGCTGTCAATGGAACATGCAGCTCCATGTGATGGTTTTATAATCTAACTCCAGTACAGGTCTGGAGTTGACTTTGTTATTCTACCGTTACAATAGGAATAACTGTAACGATCCGCAAATGATTTAAGGGGGTTGATTATCCCGTTTATCCGTCCTTTGTATATACCGTGATTTGGCATTTGATAGAATGTCACTTTAGCTATCTGATAAAGTTTTTGGTTTAAGAAAAGAAGACTTTTGGTTTATTTTTGTCAAATTCTCGTCTAAGTCATTGATTGGGTTGGCTTTGTTTCCCCCGTAACAAGAACAAGAATAATATTCGCCTAATTCAGGGGGATAATTTCTTAATCGTTTGTCCGTCCCGTCACTTTGAATCAAACCGATGTATAAAATCATCATTTCGCCATCGAAATTTGAAATAACGACCAAGTGATCTATCAGTGACTCACTTACCAACTGATCCAAATTGACTAGTCTCATATATTAACGAAGATTCAGTGTATAGATACGCCTTATAATCAATGAAATATATTTATACTGAAAGTTTCCTTATCATCAGAAGGAAAAAAAAAAGCTTTTTTTACAAATACCCCATAAGTTTTCAATGGGGGAGGGGGTTCAATTAGCAATATAGGTTTATGTTAGATTGGTTCTTTCTTAGTACCCAGCAGTTCTCACACTTGTTTTTTTTTTTTTTGTTTTTTTAATTCTGAGATTTTTTGGTTATCCAAGCCAAGATAAATAGCTTATTCATTAATCGCCAACATTGCAAAGTTTTTAATTGATCATCATGAGACGGTATGCTGCCAAAACACGTCAGTCATGTGAAGGTTCTATTGATTGACTGTTTTTATAGTGACATTGAGAACGTTATCTATTTGACACATTAAAAATCAGAAAAAAATTAACAATGATCAGAAATAAACAGATGAGATACCAGCAGAATAGAACTATTTTAAGTATGATTTATGGTCTGAGCAGCTAATCGAGTACTCTGTACTTAGCCAAAGGATTGGCCATAACAAATTCTGAAGTCCTGGTCTCGACCAGACTTGAGACTTGCAAGGATCACTAAGCTGATGAATGCAAAGGAAACCGATATTTCGTCACCGGTTGTAGATACTCCAGTTGGAGTTGACTCTCAAGATACGGGGGCTTTAAGGTGTATTCGTTTACAGGCATCAACTGCATTTGCTTGAGGAGTGATGTTTAGCAAAATAGTTGGAGCCCAAATCGGTTATCGTGCTACTGTTGCAAACAACTATTACCCTAGTGAGTCAGACCCTTACTTGTAATCTATCATCAAGCTAAGTCAGTGGTAGAAGAAACCCTTCGCGTATTTTCTTCAATAAGTCTATGTTGAATGAGCGACGCGGAGTCACATGTTTCCATTGTGTTTTGACGAAAAACGCTGGTCTCGTAAACAATTACTTCTGTGCAACGAGTTCGATCCTCACCAACTCACACGTGTGACCTTGTGCCAAACATAGCTAAGATACGTAATTAAGTGAACCACATGAAGGGTAAGATTAAAAAAGATTCATTATTTGGTTATAGCATGATATGCAGAGTGAATGAGAATCAACTCCTTATTAACTCCTTATTAGAATGAATGGCCTGCTCAAAGTCCTGAACTAATGTCTCCATGGCTTATTTCTGTTGGAGTGAGCGGGAAAAGATGTGTACCATACAAAATCATGAACTCTGGATAAATTGGAGGACGTACCAGATATGTTATGGCGAATATTGGTGGACAATGCCAGTGCCTACGCTTAATTTCAACACAGCAGACAAATCCAACCATTTCATTGTCCATAGTTAAGTTTGACTGAGATCAACCTATAAATAATACATTTATTACTTATTTCTAATGGGCAGCTCTTTTTCACACATCCTGTCTTTAGATCGTGAGTATTGAATTATTTAGTATCGCAAATCTGACCATTCTTCCGCTGTAACTCATATTTTCTCTTAATCATGAATTATTTTTTAATCACTTTTGCAAATACATTGTTTGTAGAGCAAGAACAACATTTCTTTTTTGAATGAGTTTAAAATAGAACACATTTCATTCGAAACAAGGAGTAACATCGATTTGGCATTTGAAGAAAAAGAATAGCTAACGGGAAAGTGATACAATGATGGCTGTATAAATCTCTCTTCAGAGATGAGAATATTCAATATAAGCCTCGAGCGAGACTCACGAACGTCTTCAACGAGGACTAATTGAGAAAATTGTGGAAAATAATTCGATAACAACAATTTGTGCTCTTTCAGCAAACCTTGAACTTTCTGCTTTAACTATCTCTCGTTATTTGACAGGGATAAGAAGAATGAAAAACAGGTCGAAATTCATTCCATATTAATTGACTGAAATTCAGAAACTGCGTCGTTTCGATGTGTGCTTATAATTGTCAACTGAAAGATTAAATGATTTCGAACGCCTTGGTCTGTGAATAAACAGTACTAAAAAAAGGTGTAGCTACAAGCACCAGAATAGCATAGTTCACTGGTAGTGAAATTGCAGTTGATACGGAAAACAACAGTAAATTGGAAACGTAAGGCCCGATTCTTCAGAGCTACAATGGAAAGTGATCTAATGTATGGTGCTAAAAACTGGAAACTGTCAAAAGATAGTGAGAATCGCCTTGATGGAAATTATCCTGGACTGTTGAGAATGTCATAGGGCATCTTAAAGAATGAGAAAAAAACAAATAGATATGAATATAGATATTTTGATCGCATCCCTTATATAAGAATTCGCAAGCTGACATTCTTCAGTTATTGTCGGAGAGAAGAAAATCAGACAATGCGCCAAGTGATCCAATAGGGACCCATTCGGGGAAACTATTCTTAGAAAGTCGTCCATGCACAATTTACATGGATCAAACCCGTAGAGATACTACTCTGAAAAGGGAAGAACTCACAAAAACCAGGTCGAGTGACGGAATAAAGTCAGCGAAGTCCGAGTCCACTTGACTTCGGTGAAGTGTAAGGTAGCATTGTTACTTGCAACATCAGTGAGTAGTTTCATCAACTCTATTGGAAAAAGTATAGCCTTTACTTCGAAAGCAAACGCAGACAACATTTTGATTGCAAAGAAGCCACCTTTGTTCTAAATGTAGTCTTTTACATTTCCTTGTCAGATCCAACGTTTCCCGTTGAACGAGTTTAAAGTAAACCCTGCCAGTTGCCAATTTTCAAATAATTATCATTTTTTCCATCGAGCAAAGCACAAACAAGTAGATATTTCAACGTGCAGCAATATATCCAAATATAGCCAGGGTAATCTTACAACTCGTAAAGGGAGGTAATTGAATGTAAAGGGAGATAACTGAGGGCTAGGATATGGCGGATATCTATTTGATGTTGTTCAGACACGTAATTTAAGTTTTTCCCATCATAGCCCTGTCAAAATCTCATCAATAACGTTGGAGTGACGACTAAAAATGATATTAATATTTTGATATTATTAGCATTGAGTTATTTTATCCCTTGCTTCCAGTCATGATTAAATGAGAAAATAAAATGCAAAAAGTTGGTTGGTGTCTTTCAATGGCATACATATTTTAAGGATTTGGAATATTTATATAATTGGGACAATTTTTTAGTTGAAATTCTGTCAAACTGACAGTTGCTTTGATTCCAGTATTTTTCAATCCATCAATTTTAGTTTATTTTTTAACTATATTTGTCAATTTATATACATTTGTTCATATGTGTGTAGTATGCATGCATATATTTATATATCTTAGTCTGTTCATATTGTCTGCTCTTATATATATATATATATATATATATATATATATATATATATATATATATATATAGAGAGAGAGAGAGAGAGAGAGAGAGAGAGACGGATTGATTGAGAGATATAGGTATATATATAGAAAGAGTGAGAGTCTAAAATCCTTTATAGCTATAAACACTAAACAATAAAAAACTTTTTCAAATCTTTTCTTAATGTCACTTCAGTAACTCATTTCCCAATATCTGTTAATGTGATTTTTTTATTCAGTGATTATATATATATATATATATATATATATATATATATATATATATATATATATATATATGAATACGTTTTAATTTTTCTATCGATCTAAGTCTATTTGCATTATCTATCTCATACAAAAATATATCTTTTAATTTACTTATGTGCATATCACAAATATTTTTCCTAATCCCACTATTTGTAGCAAGATTAATAGTCACGAATTGATTAATCTTATTTCCCTTAGATTGTTTCGTTCGATTTCCTACCTAATTACTCGTCAAGTATTCAAATCCGGGTCTGACTCAATCTCACGGATACATCTACTTACATTTTCGATCGATTAACCTCAGGAAGATATGTATCTAAGTTACGTATTATTTTCATTTGTGTAAAAGCTCAACATACACATAATAAGGGCAAGGTGCTAAATGCCCGATAGAGTTGCCTGGGAACGTCGGTTCGTTTATTCCTTAAGTGCTCGACTCTTTATGGCAATCGTACGCATTGTACCAATAGTAGCTTAGTCTGATGCAAGACTAGTTTTAAAGATTGGTTTCTTTTGCATGTCGGTTCCAGTTATTCCGGCCCTCTGGCTATTCGTGTCCGGGATGGTCGACATAAAATCATACATAGCCTCAGGTGATCTGCACCCACCCCAGGTTCTACTTCCTCGTCACGCAAAGTGGGTTTGAGTTAAGGTCAATCCTTTTTCCAGGGGTGGGCCAAAAGGCAAGTGTCGATTTATATCCCTATCCACATATCCGAGTGGGTGGAAAAAAGTCTCAGCTTGAGAAACGATATCGTTTCTTGGCCCCATCTGGTTGCCGAAATATCATTTTGTCACTATACCTGGAAATTTACAAACAGTTGTCTTTTATATTGTAAAGTGCCAATTTGCAGGATTTTTACATTTTTTATGAAATTTCAACTTGTTTCTCGAATATCCCCTTCTTAGTAGGGCCGAGAACTTTTCTGCGCCCACTAGCACGCATGCAGAACCCGATGATAAACTCAGTGCTGACTTACTTCTTACCCTTGTGGGGAGGTGATAAGATCTCCAGATACAAGACTAAAATTGTGGAGCACTCGTTGTTGATCGTAAGCGTGAGTACGCTAGCAAATAGAGTGGAAGACTAAGTTCGTATTAATCGATCTAAAGCAGATGCTATTTTAATATTTCCTTCGGTTAGCTGGGTCCAGTGCAGAGCCAACCTCACAGTGCATCCGGTTGGAAATGAGCTCATTACACCAGCTGTGAGATTGGCTTGTTAGCCGATACGATACAGCAGTGGTCTTTAAACTTGGGAGACCCTTCTTAAATTATAAAATTTCTTTGTGAACCCCTTCAAAAACAACTTTCCCTTCTATACATGCATGTAATTATGGCATTTTGCCCCTCTCCGTGGAATTATCCAAAATAAATCGAAGTAGAGGATTCACACACGAACGGTAACAGCAAAGGTTACTAAGGAAAATTAAAATGACAACCGACTGAAAAAAGAGTCCACGTCATGTAAATAACCAAGATGTCTCTAATTATAAAGGTAGATCGTTGTTCATGTTTTCTCAAATAAAAATGACTGTTCCCGCTGGAGAAATAAGATAAACATTGAGAGTATCTTTTCAGACGAATGAAGAAACTTACAGCACAAGGAAAGGATGTCTATATTGACTTGCATGGGCCTTAAAATTTGCTCAGTCTAGCTTAGCACCAGGGAACCAACTTAGAATCGAACTTGAGTAATCGGCTATCTATAACTTTTCTCGAACAAATGAAAAATTACTACAAGCAAATTAAAAACTTCAGTGAGTCAAATTAAAGACAACACCAAGTGAATAAAAAAAAACAATTGTGAGAAAATCAAAAGTCTACTATAAAAACCCAGATATTTGGGGCTCTCTCAGCAAGAGATAAAATGCAATATCATTTCGAGGGGTAGAGGTGCAGTGATATAGGGGCCGATGAAAAAGATCCATGCATCTTATTAGGGGAGACGTTCCCACTAAATCATCGAAAAAAAATCAAACATTTGGAGCTATTGAAGCTGATATCATTTGATCATTCTTATTTATCGATTCATTTTTCTTGCCGTTGTCTTTACTTTGCTCGCAGTAGTTTTTAATTTGCTTGCGATGGTCTTTAATTTGCTTGCCGTAGTTTTTTTATTTGCTTACTGTATTTTTTAACTATCTCTAACAGCAGATTGTCTGATGATGGAAGGTCACTGAGAGGACTACAAATTGAAATAAAGGTGATGCTTTTTGCGTTGGCGTTTCCCCGCACGTGATCGTTCAGGGATCCGAACCTTAGTATAACGGCCGTAGAAGCTGTCTTATCAGCGGGTGGAAAATACCAGGGTTACTTTCGTGTCATTTCTCGATCCTGCCAGTGAGGCCTCTCGATGCCATGTTGATATTCATTGCCACGACACTGATTTCTACAGAATTTTCCAGTTACATAAAGTCAGAGCTGAATTGTTGAATACAATGACTTGACTTGTGTTCCCTGCAACATTTCGACCTAAAATTTCCTTGAAAAAGTTTCGGCTCTCCAACTCTTTCTCCTCCACAGAAAATTTGAAAAGAAGTTATTTTCACTGGTCGGGAATGGACGCTAACTCAACTAATAGAATAAGTCTATGTGTAATAGAAATGTATTGCAGGTTATTTTCATGATAGCAATGCATTTTTGATGTGAACAATGTCTGCCTGCACCGATGTTGAAGGTCAAAGTTCGTTTTCTACTGTGGCTGATATGGAAGCCTTGAAATATTGCAATATTCTTGTCCGCTTACCCTCACGCATTTTCCAGTCATCAGTTCGTGAGCACGCAAAACATCCTGCAAACCTGCCCTAAACCTGCATGCCCTTTAAAAATTGAAGTCAAACTCTCTGTAATTATTGCAGCTTTGTCAAGCGTGCCAAGAATCTCACGCAATGTTATTTTGGGAGTTTGGGAACCCTCAAAATGTTTTCATGTTGATTCTTCGTTTCACACCCATTTCGGTTTGCAAATGTTTTCATGAGAACGGGGATACTTGCATTCACACGCACACACACACTAACACACACACATATATATATGTATATACACAGAATACACATGGTACAGATGAACTAGTGAATCCATATTCTAATATATATATATATATATATATATATATATATATATATATATATTACAGTGCAAATCGGGGATGCAATATAGCAATATAATATAATGCAATATCTGATGTATGATGGATTTATTACACATAGTACTCGATAAATTCAATTTTGAAAATTAGGTTAAGGCAGAACAAAGCTCAACACGTGATAAGATAAGGGTCAGTTACACAAACACGTTTATTTTTCTGTTCTGTTTGGGCAAAAACAGGGCAGAAACATGAACGTGTTTGTGTAACAAATCCTCATTCTACTATAAATATATATATATATATATATATATATGCGTGTGTGTGTGTGTGGAGAGAAATAAAGGCAGATATGTAAGAGAGAGAGGGAGAGAGAGAGAGAGAGAGAGAGAGAGAGAGAGAGAGAGGTAGGGATGGAGAGCACAATCAGGCGTATTTAGGATCAATGGAACTGCCACCAGGAAGTGAAAATGACGAAAACCATTGGAGACAAAGATGTTGGATCAGGTCAAGGGGTGACGAGGCTCTTGAAATCCATGCCGTCAGTCGAGGCATTTTGCAAAATTTACGGATCCAAATGGTAACGCCGTTAATCTGATATACAAAGTGGGTTAACAAAAGAATTACGCCCCGGGAAAACCTGAGCAGTGAAATGAGCCCCACGTTTGATTTATGAGTAGCTCTATCGGGTAGGATTTGCGAATCATATTTCTGGTTCAATAGGGGTATTGGGGGTCGAGGAAGATTATCGATATACCAGGGAAGATTTATCTACCTATCAGTCTCATAATTTGCATATCTATCTCTGTCCGGTCGTTCATACATGTACCAGTCTTTGTATATTGATATTTACTAAGCTTGGCGTTGTGCAGGACAAGATCAGACGGGGAAGTGGTTTTGCAGGTAGGAAGGTTGTATTACGCCGATCCTACGACTGGGAATAAATAATATCATAAGTTAAACAAACATCCAGTTCTGGAATAGATTAATCCACGATCAACGAATGTTAAAAACCGAGGAATCGACGCGTACGCGAGACGGATTGCAAATCAACCCTGTTAAATTGCTCATATACTGAGTATTCTCTAAATAAAGAAGCAACGGGAGGTCGGAGCAGTTCCTTGAATTCCTGCCAATTCTATTTACAAAATAACAGGGTGCGATTCCAAACGAACAACTTAGAAGCAGTCTTTTACTCTAATTTTATTTGCTGGGGACAACACTAATTTGTTGAGGCATATAAATCCATTACTGGATATTCCGTTCTAGGAAGTGACGCCTCCGAGATATGCCTGACTAAACAAGATTATTCAACCTGGGATTTCGATAAAATCAAATTTGCTAGCCTGCTTTTGAAGACGACGAACGAAGTCAATATAAAATTACTACTATTTCTACTACTATTACTACTGCTCATTCTCAAGGTTGATGGTATGGGTAGCAGCTATTCGCTGTATCTTACTTGGTAGGTTAGATAATTATGGGAGAGTGGTCATCACTAGTGCTCACTTAACTGGTCTTTCCTCTGTCATACATTTCCTTCTCTTCCTCCTCCTCTTCTTTATTATCATCATTTTTTTAATGTTCGATCTTGGACTTAGATCTTCCCCAAGTCTCGCCGGATCTCTTGGGCTTGGGTGTCTCAGTCTCATGTTCAAGCTCCGTAGGTGTTTATCGGGAGGATGTATTAGTTGTTGACCCTTCTTTTTTTTTGTTGAGAAATTGAATTTTTTTCTTCTCGAAGTTTACTTAAACTACAAATGATCGAAACAAGAATTTCCAAGTTTATACGCGATTAATTCGTCCGAAATTCTTACCCGCATAAGACGAATTTACGTTTGCTAGAATAGAAATAATTTCAGTTGGGCAATTATCTGCTTTGGGTTCGAAAAAACTATCATACTTAAATCGTTCAATAGCAATCATTAACGTCGAGCTTTACGGCTGCTGTTCAAGCTCAAATTTCATTGATGATCCAGGACTTTTAAAATGTTTGTATGAGTTTATTTGCAGAAACAATATAAGAAATAACAAGGGAAAATACTTATTGGGTTTTTTGTTACTTTTCAGTTTTATTGATATGATTAAAATATCTTATCTTTTTTGCTGTTAATTCCCCCCACACCCTAATTCTTTCAGTAACCCTAACGTTATATCTAAAACTATCCTGAATCTTGATCTTAAACCCTATCACCAGCCCTGGCCCTAACCCTAATCCTAACCCTAACACTAATCCTTGCCCTAACACCAAATTACATGGAATATGCCAAGAATATATTAGTCACAGCAGCAGCTGCAAGTCAGCGATAAGGATTATCTCCCTTTGGTATTTTGAACGATTTAAGTATAATGGAGCTAAGAAACCTAAAGCAAATATTTACCCCCAACCTCAACCCATTCGTCCAGGTCGCACCGACTGAATAATTACACGCGTAAAACAGGGAATTGTTACTGTTCTCTAAATCACAGTGAGTGAATTTCACGTAGATCTATGTAGCGTATAGTGGGTTGTAGAAGGCACAGCTAACAAGAAAGCTATACTGATAGACCGTTGAAAAATCAAGAAAATCAAAGATAAGCGCTAATTGCTAACTTCTATTGTCGAAATTTTGCTTCGGTTAGATTCTTTGCTCAGAAACCCTTAACATAGATAAGTGAATGGCACAATCAAGTTGAGCATTACATTCAATATATGTATGGGAGAAATCCCGAAACATGTATGGACTATTGACATATAAGGATTAATAAACCTTACCACCAAAAACTTCACTCCCGAGTCTGTCTCACTCTCTAAAGTACACATTATATATATGTATATATATATATATATATATATATATATATAAAATGTAATGCTCAACTTGATTGTGCCATATATATATATATATATATATGTATATATATATCTCCAAAGCGCTGTGTCTAAGTAACAACATATCAAAATTTCAGCTCTATAGGTTTATTTTAAAGGTATTTAGAGCAGAAAAACCGAATCAAAATTAAATTCATGTAAAAAAAAAATTAGCAGTTATCCTTGCTTCCGCTATCTCCTTTTTTTTTTTAGCGGTTTATCAGTTAAACGGTCTCGTTATATGTGCCTACAACTGCTTGTGGGGCTTGCCCGTATAACAAATGGCAAATTTCTACATCAAATATGAGAGCAACAACAGCCAACGATTATTCCTCGGCTTCAACCTTATCTTCCGAAGCAGAAGCCTCTCCGCTTTGTGTCAAGGATTGGGTAGCATAAATCTTAGAACCTTCCTTTTAACCGATTCCGGTCGATTGGGGGAAAGACGCAAGGATAGCTTTCGATTTTATCCTAATCTGATTCCGGGTATTGGACACTCAACTATCTTTTCCACTCCACCCGTAATGCAATTTATGTTGTTACTCGTCCTTTTCTTTTTTTTTTTAATGGTAAAATACGAGGGAAGGACGCGCACATGCTTCGATCAATTCGCTTTCAGAGCGTGTGGAGATATGGCTTAATGGCAGGCGTATTGAGGAGCAATCTGAAAAGGGGGTCGCTGTTATTTCTTGATGTCGTATCTTTTCAAAGGATTTGGGATCCGATGTCACACGTAAGAGCATTGCCTGGATGATCGCAGTTTTCTTTCCCAAAGATCTCATTCTGTGATTATCTGCGACTCAACTTCTCCTACTACTTATTTTTAAAAGCTTTCGTAATACTATTTATCTCTCTATAGTTTTCTCTGTCTCAGTCAATATCTCTCATCTCTCTCTCTCTCTCTCTCTATCTATCTATCTATCTATATATATATATATATATATATATATATATATATATATATATATATATATATATATATATATATGCGTGTGCATGCGTGTGTGATATTATAAAGTACTGATGTACGTACGATTGTACTCTTAGGAACCAAGAGCTACCCACCATAGAGGAATAAAAAGAGCATATTCATGATCAGCTACAGTATACATTTTCAGATTGAAATTTGCAGCAAGATAATTCATATATCTTTACAAAAAATACGTTACCACCCATTTGAAACTCAAATATTTTTATTACTAAAGAAAACAGTGAAAGCAAAAATACGATGAATATAATCGTTGGATCGAAACCTGATTTGGACATTCTTAATGTTCTCCCCTTAATTTCTTTTTCTAGCATTTTCATGTGCTTCTGATCTATTAGACCTTCAAACTCTCCAGGCATTTCATAACATGGAGTTCCAATCATAAGGTAGCGATAATGCTAAACTGCGATCTTATTTTATATTTGTCATGAGAGACTGCGGTTGTGAATTTGTCTTTCTCCCAATACTTATCCAAGATTGGCAGTATCTTTTGAGGAATCTAACCCTGACCTAACGATAAAACATGTTTTCGATAGCAAAAACCAAAACCCTAGCTTCTTATCCTGATCGAAACGAAAATTCATCAATGAAACATTGGTACAACTGAAATCTGATACCCCCCTTAACGATCAAACTACTTATGTCAAAAGTTGGTGCATAAGAAAACTACGAAATTACACAGTTATTGAATTACTCGCTCTGGACAGCGTAAATAGAATAAAAAATTAAAGAAAATGAGGCTGCTACAGGAATCGAATCCGCCACCGATAGGGTTTTCACTTTCAACGTAGCGATGCTCTTACCATTGAGCTAAACAGCCAGTGGTAATATTTATTCTCGTTCGATTTATTTCTTTCAAAGTGACGATTATCCGTAAAGAAATGGATGTACGTAATCCAACATTGAGCTATATTATATAGAAACTAGGAATCGAATCTGTCACTGATGGTGTAGTCGCTCCAACGTAGCAATGCTATAACCATTGAGCTAAATAGCCATCGGTAATTCAAAGACCAAAAAACTACTACTTTCAACCCAATTTCTCGTTTCATTTTTTAAATACATAACCGTTGCGTTGAAAGAAGCGAATACACCAAGAATAAACATGGTGAGGATTTAGGTTGAAAGCAGTTATTTGGGTCTTTGCATTACCGGCGGCAGTTTAGCTCAATAGTAAGGACTTTGCTACGTTGTATCTGCTATCCTATCGGTGGAACGTTCGATTCCTGCTGCAGCCAAATCTTGTTTAAATTGTTTATTCTATTTACGTTGTCTCGAGTGAGTGATATATTAACCGTGTAACGACGCAAGATCATTTCAAATAAGCCTCTATATAATATAACGCAATCTATAACGATTTATACAACCATGTGTGTGTGTGTATATATATATATATATATATACATATATATATATATATATATATATATATGAAACTCATGAGAAACAGTAATTTTGGTTACTATAAGCGGTTGTTTCAGTTCATCATTATTATCAAAGGCAAAGTAACATTATACATTCACTGCAGAATTTCATACTGGGAACAATAAATGAATCATATTTTCAATGATCTAAAGAACCGATTTTGTTTTTGAGTATGTAATGTAGTTCAGTCTTGTCAAAATTTAAAAATCAGATTGCATTTATCGACAAAACTTGATCAGCACTTATAAAAATAGAAGAACGAATTTCTCATTCATTACTGCACTCAG
>OY735229.1:41470323-41485323 GCA_963457665.1 Thysanoteuthis rhombus
AAAATTGCTAATGCAGGCATTATTAGGTCATGCTGCCACCGTCTTACTCCAAGAATTGTACGTTCACCGTGAAAAAGGCACAAAAAGTCGATGAATATTCAACTATTCCCAAGTCGACATTTTCCCCAAAATGCTTGCGTATTTGGAACAGCTTTCTCCCTCCCCCTCCTCGCCCCCCCCCCCATCCATTCATTTTTCACTGTCATTCATTTCAGTAAGCTCCAATTTTCTCTTGATTTCCATTTTTGGTATCTAAAAAGCTTAGCTTAGCTCGATACCACGATTGTTATACACCCAGTGAGGTTCGAATACACTACTGAGAAGTTACAATTCTGGTTAGTCGTCCTGCGTCTTCAGGTAGTATGCCGTGTAGGGGGTGATCAATTAAAAAATTGATGAAAAAGTTGTGATCAAAGACAAATTTACCCCTGTTGCTTTTTTTTTTTTTGACAAGAAGAGCCTGAATATTAAAAAAATAAAGCCAGAATGCTGCCGAACGCAGAGGAACCAATTTTGCATAAACTACCATCAATAAATCACTTCTCTCCCGTTTTGTTGGACAGTAATCACTAAGAAAGAGTCTGAATTAAAAAAAGAAGTACGAAAACTGCTTGAGACCAACTAAGGGACCAATTCAGCATGAAACTAAACTGTAAATTCTACCCTGGCAAAAAATCTATTTTGGTAAGGGGAATTAAAAAGATTCTCTCCTAACATGATAAAATGAGTATATGTTTAAAATTCCAGGCCTTAGCTCCTTTGGTGTGGCCTGTACTCATGGTACATGCAAAGCCAGTCGGCCAGCCATCCTCACTTGAAGACTGAAGAAATGTATATTCAAAGTTTTATTGACAATTTAACGGTTTTTAATAGTCTTCAAAAATAACTAGTTAACAATTACTCCCAATGAGTCAAAAAAATCAAGTGCTGAGCATTCAGCAATGATAAAACAATATCTAATAAGCCATGATGGATTAGGAAAAACATCAGGCGGGAGAGGAACTTGCCTAAAAAATCAGCATATGGAATTCTGACTTACTTGGTCTCGAACACTCATGTCTGACATAAGTTAGTGAGAGATTTTTATTTTAGTGGGACTCACGAAGATCTAACTAACTATATTAGTCATAGTCTATGAGATGTAGCAATTTACTTTTGGTGCACGGAGAGGCGCTAGACTCGACTCATTAGTAACTGTCAATCACAACTGGGCCAAAAATGTCACCAGATTTTTCTGTAGTTTCCTGATTGGTCTGGTCTGATAGATTCGCTGGCTGGCTGGCTGGCTGTGTATACGTATAGGGCGCTCAAATAGAGTTAGAGGGTGTAAAATTTAAACAGTTCCTATTTGGTACGTATTTCTCGAAAAACGTGTTTTTATGGGGCGTTTTCAACCCCATGCCCCCTGAATGGGTTTTTGCATATTTTTTTTCTTAATTGTTGCCTAAGTTTGTGTCCAGTTGCATTCACGCTCGTGTTTTTGCTTTCAGTCTTTTATTGTGATCAATACACAAGAGAGGGTTAGAGAAGTAACTCATTCATTGATCACTCCTTTTCGTATTTTTTCATCGATCACCCCAGCACCACTTACTGTCAAAAGACATTGGTCATGTGACAGTTTCTATTGAGCGACCAACCAGATTATGTTTACGAAATGCAAACACCTCATATACTTAGCTTTGAATCTAGTCATGATTCTTCTTATCTAAATTATTAGAATAGCGTGGAAATGCTGATGTGTAAATGTTTGTGCATTTGTGTCTATATGTATATGCGCATGTGTGCTCATTTGTGTATCTGTACGTGTGTATTTGTACTTGTGTATATGTATTATATGTATGCATACGAGCGTATTGTATACATGTATGTTTTTATGTATACACATGTGTAAAGGTGTGTAGGGGTATATGTGTATGCGTGTGTGTGTGCGTGTTTATGTGCTCATCCTTGTACACGAGTGTGTATGTGTGAATGTGCATGTGTGAATATGCATGTGTGTATAAGTATGTATGTGGGTGCATGTGTGTGGACGTGTGTATGTTTTCGTACGGATATTTGCATGTGTGTGAGAGAAACAAAGAGATAGTGTGTGCATGTATGTTTGCAAAAATATAGAGAGAGAGAGAGTATGCTTGTGTGTAGTTGTGCTACGGAGTGAATTGGGGCGGTTGTTTCGTGGGAGTATCGGCTCCGCGACGCCTATGATAGAGAGGTCTGACGAATCTTAGGGGAGTGTTCATGTCCAACAACGGACGCTAGAAGTTTGATAATGATAATGATGATGATGGTGTTTTATAGGAGGCCATTGGAGATATTGTTGCTCCAAATGCTATGGTGTCAGGATTTCGGCTGTTTTCAATAAGGGACTCTCAGTGTTTGTGCATAACTGCCCGAGGCAGCACACCAGTAATTAGACCAATAAGATGGACAGGAATAGGTTAGGCGAGTGAATCGATAGACGTAGATACGAATCGAATGATTTACGCACAGAAACTGGTCTGGACAGTCACTCAATAAAAACCGTCATGTGACCAACGTCCTTTGGCAACAAGTCGTGTTGGGGGTGATCAATTGAAAAAAAAATGGGAAATAGAGGTGATCAGTTGATAATCCACTTCTGTCGCCATTTGTTGGGCAGAGATCACTATGAGAGTCCAATTTCGCAAGAGACACAAGCGTGGGTGCAACCGGACATATAAGGGGATTTACGTACGCAAACAGGTCTGGTTAAAAAAAAACATCATGTGACCAATGTCCTTTGGCAACATGTCGAGTCGGGGGTGATCAATCGGAACATCAGAAAAAGAGGCGATCAATGAATAAGTTACTTCTTTTATTAGGCAGTGATCGATGTAAAAGTCAAACGAGCATGAATGCTACCGGACACAAATCGGACCAATTTAGCATACATTTACATCCCAAATTGAAGCCCCCTCCTCACACACTGTAAACGTATTTATGGGAGGAATTGAAAAAACCTAGAACATGTGTATTTTTTCTAGATTTTGTAAAGAGTACACGTTTTAAGTCCCCTGTACCCTTTTGTGAAGTCTGTACCCGTGATACATACATACATGCATGCAAAAAAAAAATAGAAAAATCAACGAATAAGTTACTTCTCACACCCCTTGCTTGGCAGTGATCATTGAAAAGTCAAAAGGGCCAATTTAATGTGAAGTTACATTGCAAATTGAACATCCCACAAAATACCAATTTAGAGGGGATTAAAAGAAAAGATTTTTCTTGACATAAAAAGTTAATTTTCGAATTTTCCGCTTCAACTTAGCCAGCAAGACCAACTAGGAAACTGAAAAAAAAACCTATGTTGACAGTGTTGGTGACAGTTTTGGTTGACAGTTTCCAATATCTAAAGGCTATATGGCAAAGAACCTCAATGGCTTGATACATCGATATACTGTACAAAAAAAAGGATGGAAATAGATTCCACCGGGTTGGCATATAAATTCGATTACACCAAAGCTGATAGGCAAATCTTAACAAGTATTCACTCTCTGTAGTTCATGTCAGATACAAGGCCACGATAACGGGGTACCGAGTGAGGATCAAGCTCACTTCACTACCGGATAGCTGATCAGAGCACTAGACAGACATAGTTCTGTGTGCAATCTGTTTGTATGAATGCACATGTGCGTATACGTGTGTAGGGGATGCCTGCGTGCGAATGTGTATATGTCTTCGTCTGCATATATGTGTGTATGAGCACACAAGAAACCCTTGTGATATTACAAAAATTGCTGTTTTTACCTTACAGCATAGAAGCGCCAGGTCTCTGTAAGTACTTCCTCAACTGATCATTGGAAATAATATTTTTTTAAGGAAGGGGTCAATTTACAATGTAAGGTTATGTTAAATAAGTCTGTGACCGCTGGTTTTTCGAAAATTCAGATTTTATCGATCTACCAAAAGGCGAGAAAAATTAACTTATTCATCAATCAGCCCCCTTTGTAATTATTTATAGATCGCTCCCCAGCACAACATGCTGCCAGAGGGCGTTGTTCATGTGATAGTTTCTATTGATTTACTAACTAAACCTCTTTCTCATTTCCCCGGAACGCTGGGGCCCCACCATTCGATGGTTTTATGTTCACATACATCAACTGTTGTGATAATAACAATTCCCAATTCATCATCTCATTGAAAAACCGTAGCTATCAAAGATGGCAAAGGATTCTATTTATTTTTTTATTACGCGTTTATGTTTGTGTGTTTTTGTGCTCCCGGTCATACCGTTTTGTCAACAGATTTGAAAATTGGCCCCAGTAATCCACTAGGCCTGTGTCGTGGGAGCCCGTGGTGGATTAATGATCAGATATCTGGGCATGCTAGTCATGACTGGTGGGTAATGTTCGATCTCCACAGACTGCCTCATTCTGGTGGCTTTGTCTCTAAATTAAGCTAAACTAAGTTTCTTAAACAATAACTTTCAGTCCGTTTCTTCGAAAATAAATTAGAGTGACCTTTGAAAGTGAAAGAGAGCATGTCAGTTTTCATGCATCTCTGTCCTGACAGCACTTATAAGTCCACTCAATCATTTCAATTATTCAAAATGATGAATTTGAACCCAAGAAAAAACAACAAAAAAAACTAAAAAAAAACAAACGCTGGAATGTGATTTTGAACACCTTAAGAAATAATAAAAAAATTTCCTCACTTGAGTTCCACAATATTTGTAGACATGCGATAAATTTTTTTCACCGGTCATTACAGTTGACACTCCACCAGTATAGGAGATGTCCAATGGCAATAAAGAACCACAACCACTAGCCATTTGGATTCTGATTTTTACTGTATATGAAAAATCACCTGTAATTAGGTACCGTTGAAAAAAGCCACAAGGAGAACAAAAAGACCAAAGGACGCACATTAGTATCAAGAGTAGTGTCCCTTGCACTAATTAAAAACTAATGTTTTCAGGCCAGGAACATTATTAATATTAACTCATTTCGACATTCATTAACTGATAAGTTGTAAGTAAGTGCCCTTACACTGGCTACGACTGTCCCTGCTTTACATCTCATAAGTTTCTCCTTGTCTCAGAGGTTTTTGCGACCTGTGAAATAGACGCACTTCACTTTTTTATTCACCATATACTATTTTACCCATAGCTGAGGAGAAGAGTCGGATTCATACCTTTCTGCAGGACGTTACTGCTAGTGTCAGTCCCAATTCTGGGATTTGAACTCGGCTTGCTTAATCCATTTTCTGCGCTGTTAACCGATCGGCCACCGGCACTTTCCTATTATCTGATTGAGAAACTTATATACTGTCGCTGAAATAAAAAGCAGTTCGATAGCAGACACCAACATTTTTATAGAGATTTTTCTAACAAGTAGAACTTAGAATTATCGTCAGTGACGAAAGGGTTAATACGCATGACAACAAAGTCGTTAATGCTGACAAATCATAATAACTGCATTATGAAACTAGGGTATCGTCAGAGCTCATTGTAGTCTTGGTGTTGAAAATGTTTTTTAAGTCATTCTAAGGTATTCAGTTTTGAATGCATGGAACCCTCCGGGGATCAAGGATGTTCCTTTCGTCAGTTTTGAAAGAAAACTAGGTTATGAAAATCGAATTTTTTCCTCTGGTTATAAGCTGTCCTTGTCAAATCGATCTCCTGACATTTTGCTGAGGCATTTATTTTGAGAATCAATACTTTTAATCATTTAGCTAAATCAGCGATAAATACCAAATCTTCTACGTCACTTCTTCCTTTCATTCATTTTTTTTAATAAGATTCTTTGTTTGTATGTAATTGTTTCTTCTCTTCTCCCCATTTCTATTTCATTCAGTCTTACTTTCCTTCTCTCTTTCTTATGTTTGTTCATTATTTCATTTTCTTTCTTTCTTCTTTCTTACTTTTTTTTCTCTCATTTGTTCATTTTTCGAAAAATTCTGTTCGTTCTTTCTTCAATTATAATTTTCTTTTTGTCTTTCTTTTTTTTTCATTCCAGTCTTCCTTTTTTCTTTATATCTTGCTTTCTTCTTTGCTCCTTTTCTTTATTTGTTTGTACTTTCATTTTGTTTTTTCTAAAATTCGTATCTTTTGTTTTCCTTCCTTTTTCCTTTTTTTTTCTCCGACGTTTTTCTCTTTCATTCTTTCTTTTTTGCGTTCATTCCAGCTTTCTTTAACGCTCTTTCTTCCTTTCTCCTTCCTCGAACTTTTCTCATTCTATCTTAACGTATTGACTCATTTTTTCTTTCTATCATTTATTTTTCATTCTTTTCCCCCCGGTTGTTCTCTTTTTCTTTCCCTTTCAATTCTTTCTTTCTTTCTTTCTTTCTTTCTTTCTTTCTTTCTCTTTCTGTCCTTCTTTTTCCTTCCTTTCTTTCTTTGAAATCTGCCAACATCTTAGATACCCTTCTATCTCACCATTCCTTATTTATCCGACCCAAAAGATCAATTCCTTAATAGCAATCGCTCACGTTTTAATTGACCCATTTATGATATTCTTTAGATTTTTTGCATCTGTTTTATTGTTCACCGGCACTGAAAATATCAAGGCGACAGCAGTTTTTTCCTGTTCACTCAACCGTATTACCTTTTTCTTTATTCCTCCAATAAAAACTATATTCTTATGGCTCTTTAGTTATAGATTATTAAACCAAGAGGTTTATATCGATAGCGCTTGCTTGGATTGTTTTGTTTCGACGCTTGAATCGTTTAGCAGATTTAACATTCAATAAGGTGAATGAATTAATATATTTAAATATGGGTAAATTGGCATTATTGGAAGTGGTCTCTCTTCAATTTTACAACTGTTTTGAATGAAGTACTCTTTCAACTTGAATGCTATGACATGCGAATTATTAAAATTGGAATGAGATATATGCAAAAATGTCTTTGCTGGATATGAACAGATTTTTAGTAACTGTCAACCAAGACTGACACTAAAGCTGTAAACAAATGTTACTTGACTTTTCAAGTTGGTCCGGCTGGCTATGTATGTACCATGCACAGAGACCTCAACAATGGAGCTAGAGGGTCTAAACTTCCAACATTTACTCTCTATTATATGAAGAAAAAAAAAGCCCTATTCTGCTTTTATGAACCTCACTAAAAATGAAAAGTTTAGTACGGGGGTTGATCTGCAATGTAAGTTTATGCTAAATCAGTCTTTATAGTTCGTGTCCAACAGTCATTACGTTTGTTTTTGTATGTTTGAAAATCCAGATTTCTTTTCTTAGTGATGACTACCAAACGAAAGACGCAATAAATAACTCGTTTATTGATCATCCCTTTTCCCGGTTTTTTAACTGATTGCCCCTAACACACAGCATGCTGCCAAAAGATATCAGTCACGTGACAGTTTGTATTGAATGACTAACCAGACCAGCTTTAACTTGAATGATATGGCAAGTGAATTATTGATCAGCTGGATATGGATATATCTTTTGCTGTGCATAGACGGTTTTCAATATTTTTGTGGTAATATTTTTTTTCATTTTTGTGTAAATCAGAACGAGGCAAAATGGTAGCAGCCATTTTGTACTTATTCATATCAAACACGTTCGCTGTTACCTTGAAGAAGGCAACATAGAGAGGAGCGAAATAAGCACGTCCTCAGTTCAGTGCCGCTAGGGAAGAACGGGATCTGGCACCAGTGTTGCCAATTTAGCGCTTCACGTGCTGAATCCTCCGTGTTTCTTTTTCTTTCCTTTTTTTGGCAGTGCGAAGAGGTTCTGAATGAGCCCAAACATTTGACCATCTTTTGTGCATTTTTAGCTATTTCGAGTATATTTTGGGTGTTTGGGATCTGTTTTGGTATTTTGGGCTATTAAAAAAATAAAAAAACAAAAAAAACTAGCTGTCAAACTTGCACAAAAATATTTTTTGAATAGTCCAGACTGTCTGATGTGTTGCAATGTTTATCTTGCTTTGAATAAAACCGTTGGACACATTTTAATCAGAGACAATACACAAGAGAAAAAACAAAAACAGCATCTGTGAAACTTAAAACCATAGATGAACTCAATTCAGAAGGGTTTGCTGGTAGATAAGCAAATTTGACCATCCAGCCACATTGTGTCCTTTATGTGTCCATATTGACAAGGAATTTTCTTTCCTTCTTTTTAATAAAATGTTTTTACTGACGAATATCTTCTCCCAACTCTTCTCTTTTCGGGTTCTCTAATCTTGTTTATTTTACAAGACCAGGAGAAGAGAGATGAACGTAGTTGAAGTGATGGCATTGATGACTTCATACGTATCATCTTTTTAGAGATGAGGTGATCAAATGTTGATTCTAGACCCAAAAATTGATTCAAGTCAAAAGTTGAAATTTTCAGATGACTCCGTAATCCAAATCTAATTTGATTTAATTTATTCGGAACAAGTATGTTGTGATATCATTACACCACAATTTCCCTTTATGCTGATAAACAGAACTGAATTTTATATTTCAATCACTTCTTCATTTGACTGAATTAAATTTTAATCACGGTGCAATCTGAAAATTTGCGTGTTTTACTGGAATAAATTTCGACGTCTGATTCTACGTTTGATCCGATATTGTTTACGTTTCGCGACTCAAGTCCACGGTCAAGATAGGGGGGTTATCAACTTCTATTTGAATCTTAGTTTCTTAAGAATCTTTCTCGACAACAGTCCTTGGCCGGTTTTTATTGTTTTGGGGAGACAGGCTTTGTCTTCACGTTCAGTACCGGACTGATTTTGTAAAAAGATTTGCTACAGCAGGTGACAAGCGACCAGAGAAGATCAGTTGATGAATTTTGATTGTTATCTGAAGTATTGGAAAATCTATTCTATATTTGGCGTTCTTTCTTAAGATTGGCTTATTCCCGTGAGCGGGAAACCAGACAGATATTGTTGAAAAAGACGAAACAATGCAATGACGTTTGGCGGTCATTGTTTAGGGCTGGACTTTTCATGTACAGCAAATAACCAAAGTGCACCAAAGTACAATTTAAATCACTCACACATACACGTACAGAAAAAAGGGAAAGAGAAAGAGAAGGAATGGCACATATATCTATATATGCTTACATAGAAGACAATGTTATCAAAAGGCTAACGACTACTTGATACAGAATTGATCGAGACAGAGAGATCATTGGAGAGACCACATTACTGAATGAATCAAACTTATAGGTGGTCAATGTTTGACGAAAAAGCCACATCAACTTGGTGTATGCATAGTTGTCCACGTGATTCGCGACATGTACCCAATTTTCAACGAGTTTCGCTTTTATAAACAGATACAAGAGATTTATCCTTCAATCACGCCAGCAATGATCCTCTTCAGTCACTACATTTTCTGAGTACAATACACCATTCTTATCAATAACTTGCATAGGTGAAACTTATAAAAAGTGAACGAAGACTGTATGATCAAAGTCCATTCAATGTGGAATTGCCCGTTTGGCATAAGGCTATCGGTATTTCTAATGAACAGTTGTCAGTTGGTTGCAGATATAGATATTTAAACTTTTATCTTCATAGTGATACTGGTTGTGGGAAGGAAACACAGAGTGTAGGATTTTTATAACGGAGTGCGCGTCAACCATCTAAGTGAAGGTTCATAAATTCATTGATAAAATGTTTTTCTTTTAATCCACGCTGAGTAATGCTATAGGCAAGAGATTTACTGTTCTTCGATGAATAAATGTAAATAGAAATATACTTTGATATTATCAGATCTTTTCAGCCCGTAACAGCCATGGAGTCTCCTAATGAAATTTGTCTAATTTTTAAGTACGATTTCAAATTAAAGCGTACAGCAGCCAAGGCTCCTGATAACGTCAACGAAGTATTCATTGTAAACACTGCTATAGTGCGAACTGTTCAGAATCGATCTTAGGTTCAAATCTGGAATTTGCATACCTGTATTAAATTTCAATGGAACCCCAAATCTATTCTTAACGATGGAGATTTGTCTACATCAGTGGCCAACAACCAACGAACAACAGCTAGAACTCTTTCAAGGGATTTTATGACTTCAACATATATTATATCGTATCATCCAATGGCAATAACGTTAGGAAAATGGGTCCCATATAAACTGATTGAAATGCTCCATGACAGTGCCACACCCCTCAACTGACTATCTTGAAGCATCTTTTGAATTTACCTGATATTTTTACTTCGGATTATTATCTTTCTAAGCATTTTGAACTTCTTATCAGTAATTAAAGGTTCAATAAGATTCAATAATCCCAAACCCATAACTTCTGCATTTACTGCGATGTTTTGATTAAACATACATTCTTTGTGTTACTATTCAAACATGGTATTTCATACGTTGCAACCTAATACGACGTAGCTGGGGCCAAAATAGGAATGTATTTGATTAGGTCATAATCAGAGCAGTGCTGTTCAGGATCGAAGTTTTCTCCTTTTTCATCGAACATGGATAATCTGTATTTGGTTCAGTTGCTACAGATACCATGACTTTTCGTCTCCACTCCGCCATTTTTTATTGGATTAACTCGGTGTCGAAATGCTGGATGGAAAAGAGCAGCATTTTTACTCAACCGTCATTGTTGCCAAAATTGATCCGATGACAAGGATGGGGGTGAATAATTCGATTTTCTTGTAACAGTTTCCCTTACTCATGATCGAAGCTTTCTTTCCTTTCTTTCTCTCTCACTATCTTTCTTTATCTCCTTTCCTCTATCTATCTCTCTTTGTATATACATCAATCACCTCTTTCTTTCTCCCTCGGTCACTCTTTCTCTCCCAAACTTTCTTTTCTTTCTCTATATCATTTTTTTTTATTTCCCTCTATTTTTTCTTTTTTTCTCTCTCACTATCTTTCTTTCTCTCCCTCCCTCTATCTCTCTCTCTCTCTATACATACATACATACATACATACACACACACACACACACACACACACACACACACACACACACACACATATATATATATATATATATATATATATATAAACTACCTGTTTCTCCCTCGGTCACTCATTCTCTCCTATTCTTTCCTTTCTTTCTCCCTCTCATTTTTTATTTCTTTCTCTCTCTGTCTTTTCTTTATTTCTCTTTCTCTCCCAATCACTCAATCTCCCCTCTCTTTCTTCCTTTCTTTCTTATTATCTCTTATCATATTCCAATATTTCTTTTTTGTCTCTATCATTCTAAATCTTTCTTTTATTTTCTCTCTTACTAAATCTCTTCCGTCTCTCTAAAACTCTCCTTTCTTTCTTGCTTTTTTTATCTTTCATATCTCATCAACCTCCTCTCTGTCCACTTATGTCTATCCTCATCCACCTCCAGCTATTCTCTCGTCCCCTCTCTGACTCCCCATCGCGCGGACCTTCTGCCTCATTCGTTTTGTTAAACATGGAACGTTTGAAAAACATCCGGTACTTGACAGAGCAAACTTGATTTTGGAATCATTCTTTGCAAATGGCGCGGCCACTAATCACCACAAGTTATTTTATAAATCGCCCACTCGGACACCACTTAATTTACGGGATCAAACATCTGACAGCCTCCGCGATCGGATATTTTATTAAACTAGTAGTTCTACTTGTAATGTCAACCAGTTACCTGACATCCTTACAACATGATTACTCCATTGATATTTGAATTTTCTAATGGTTTCTATGATATTCATGACTTCTGTTTTCTGTTTAAGATACCGAGTTATTTTGTGATTTCTCCAAGTGATTTTGAGCATGATTATCTCCTGTGTACATTACACAGGACTTCTCTGTCAAGAAAACTATTATTAGAAAGGAGTACAGAGAAAAGCGATTTTTTTATCTTACACCAAGGCGTAAATGTGAAGTAGCCAAGATCAACCTCTGTTGAAATTCGAACACGGTTTGGTGATTCTGCGTTCTGTTTTGATAACCATTTTTATATAAATGCCTTATCTCTATTCAACATTTATTTACAATTATCACCATCATCATCATCAGCAGCAGCAGGAGCAACCTTTTAGCGTCCGTCGTTGAAGATAGATCTTCCCCAGGATTTACTAGACCTCTCTATCAAGGATGTCATGGAGCCAATACTTTCTTAAGTCTAGTTCACGTTGCCATCTCAGAGTTTAGGGCCATAGTTTTTGCGTACGATCTCTTCTGATATATACCGATTGTCCACCCATTTCCAACATCCCCAGCGCACTTGCATCTAAGTTTTCTAATGTTTTCCATAGTATCTCTGTCTCATGTTCTTTCTCTGGTATACTGTGCTGTTTTGTGATATCTCCAGGTGATATTGAGCACGATTCTCTGCTATGTACGTTGCATGGTTCTCAGTAAAAAAAAAAGAGAGAGTCCATCTTTTGGTTAGGTGTCATGCTACAGTTCTGAGGGGATACGTTGGTTGCATGTCTTTCGTTTAAGAGCTAATGGGGTTTCTTGTTCTTGAAGGTTGAGCTGGCTCCACTGAAAGCTTGCCAACCTAGAATAATTATTCTCTCGAATTCTCTTCTTTCGAGGGTTTCATGGAGATTTGCTAGATACACATTGCATTCTATGGCCATGCAAATAGAGATTTGCGTTGCAATGAGCTTGGGGAATAGCCATTTATTGACCAGAGATGGATTCCTTGAAAATTCTTTTTACTTTTTTATATATTCTTTTAAATCAATTATGAAATCCAGTATTCGTAAGACGTGTTTTATATTCATATACTTATATATCTAGAGTTTTTTTTCCTTTCTGGCGTAACCAATTCTACTTTTAGAGATTCATCAATCAATCCTTTTGAGGAATAAACCTTCTCACACTCATGTTCAGCCAAACCCAATTTCCTGCTACTAAGATGATGGAGAAAATCGTGATTTTATAGCTAACCGTTTTCTTTACCCTTGGTCATCGTAAGCAAGACCTTTCGACCACTTCTGACATCAAAGGGTTGATAAAAAAAGAGAGTCATTTCTGCAACACAATTTAAGATCTATAAAACCATGTTGAAATTTCTTTGATGTTAAAATTATAAAAGTTGGAAACGATAAAAGATAACGCCTAAAAATGACTTAGAAGGAATTAGAGTTTTAGAATGACTTACAAGCAACAAAACTGTTGTTAAAATGACTTATTGATGTTAGAATTATATAAATTAGAAACACTTATTTTGATATAGGTCTCTTAATTTCTCTTAATTTTCAAACTTAAAAAAAGGAACTTGCCTTATTCATTTTTGACTAGACGTTCTTTCATCAAATATCTGGTGCCTTTTTTTTTTTCATAACAACTCTAAGATGGTAATAACGATATGAGAGTTCTTTTAGAATATCTCCTATTTTTCCTCTTATTCTCAAGATCTTTCCTCTCTTCCTGCTTCACTTTATTCCTCCTGTTTGTTCGTTTCTAAGACCTTTTAATCATTTCGGCTTTTTTTCCTTAAATCTTAGACTTACCTCCCTTTTTATTGCACGCTTCTTTCCTCTTATTGTCACGTTTGCTATAAGCTCTTAACCTTTCGCCCAAAGTCTACTATTTTTGTATGCACGCTTCTATTCATATCTGACTCTTACCCCAATTTCTTGTGCTAATTTTATTCGCTTCTCTCTCTCTCTTTTTTGCCCGTTCTATAAGATCAGAGCATCTCAGAATTTTTTTTTTTTTTGTATTCATGCCCTTCTTTTATAAGTCGAAATCTTGGCGACCCTCAAGCACATGTTTACTGCATCAAAATCTACAAAAACCCGAGGTCACAGTCAAAAACTTTAGGTACAGACATCCACCGGGCCGAGAAAAAATTCTTCTCCACTCGAGTGACGAAAACCATGGAATGCACTCAATAAAGAGAATTTTTTTCTTTCATATCAATCAATGCATTGAAAAAATAATTTATTGAATGATATCGGAGTCTATAAGTTCAACTATCAGTTTTCCTATTACCATAGTCCCAACCTCTCTGCCTGGCTAGGTAATCTCGATTGGGGGAACAGCCTGTGGTTTTATGACTCTTTTCAGTTCTCACTACGATATATTTGAAGGTAATAAAAGTATTCACTT
Organism: Thysanoteuthis rhombus; assembly: GCA_963457665.1. NCBI lineage: Eukaryota > Metazoa > Mollusca > Cephalopoda > Oegopsida > Thysanoteuthidae > Thysanoteuthis > Thysanoteuthis major. The sequence continues at coordinate 41,484,291 of OY735229.1, forward strand.
ATTGTCATGAAAGCAATAGGTACAAAAACCTTATATAATCACGGTATTTATTACAAGAAATGTAACTTCTGAAATCCATTGCTACAACGTAGTAAAAACGATATTGATTTTTACCACATTGATGAATAGCAATGAGACATTTTCCAATAAGGACGTAAAAGAATTTTGAAGAGAGATACGAGAAAAAACAACACATAATTATTCTTTTAAAAGAAATTTCAAATATTTGGCGACCAGAGTTCCTCAATACTTTCTTCCTTTGCGACCTATCTTCATGAGATAGATTTTTCGGGACATTTCACTCGCTGTCATAAGAGCAATTAATACAAAGACAATAATTTTTTCCCTTGCAGTAATCGAGTGGTAAGTTGAAATAGAGTAAAATTCTTTTTTATCAAAATATCATCTAACTTGTAACGTTTTGATGATCTATAGGTTTAATGTTTTTTAACGACAAAAGAATAGTTTCTTTTTTTTATTTTCGTTCCAATGTTCTCAGTCATTTATTCTTAAACTTTCAATATTCCCATTCGTTGACTCAATCACAAAAGCTTAGCATTGCATGCAAGATACTTTCCAAGTAACGAGCGTACAGCCGTCATGGCCAATGGATCTGAAACATGGAACCCAGCCAAAAGAATGGCCCTCAAACTCGGGACCATGTGCATGCAATAATCACATGGAAGAATCACAAGAGAACACAAGATATTCGAGAAAGAACAGGCGTTGTAGATATCTTAAAATCCATGAGAAAGCTCAAATGGCAATGGGCTGGTTATGTTGCAAGAATATCAGACAACGGCTGGACATCACAACTCACAAGGTGTATCATATGCAAAACTGTGATCGGCAGAGAAAAAGGGGATAGCTTGACGAACCAGACAAGTTGATAAATACCGGCTCTACGACGCCCATGATAGAGAGGTCTGACGAATTGTTGCAAGGGTGTATGCCCAACAACTGACGATAAAAGTTTGCAGATGAAGATAATGAAAGAGCATTCAGGAGGGTAATGCTTGCAATAGCCTGGCAC
>OY735229.1:41490323-41535323 GCA_963457665.1 Thysanoteuthis rhombus
GAGGAAGTTCTTCTTCTTCTTCTTGTTCTTCTTCTTGTGATGATGATGATGATGATGATGATGATGATGATGATGATGATGATGATGATGATGATGAAGTTGATGATTAAAAATGATTCAACAAGGATATCACATGCTTGGTGCTGTTTATGCATAGAGTATAACATACAGTAGGACACCAGCAAACATCAACAGCATTAATATTTCTTTAATTTGAAAATAAAAATACTTATACCATTTAAATTTTGTACATTGTATTAAAACATAATGTAACTATTGTATGGAATATATAAATAATGTAATCGTTTTATATAACCTGGAAAAAATAATTACGATATCATATATGAGATTTTTTTAGTTATTGAAATTTTAACCTCGAGTTTTTTCCATAAGTATATTATAATGTGAGCACTGCTCCCTTGTTTATGAACCGAATTTCATGAATCAGACGCCATTCTGTAGGGAAATGTGCAAGACACTTCTAAAAGTACATTTTCGATTTAAAAAAAAATGTACCAAGATAAATGAAAACTGTTAAGGCAATTAACCACGATGAAAACAACTGGGGAAATTACAGGAAGCTAAAAAAAAAGGAATTCACCAGATGTGCAACCCTCTTGAGAAACAAAATATTTTTGCAGACTATTATTTGTGTACTTGTAGCAGTGTAACGTAACTTTCCCGAATTGTTACTATTCTAATCGTTTAATATACAAAAACGCCAAAGATATTCGATCAAAAAACCACAAAATTTCACTCAATATTTTTTTAAAAATGGACCCAAATGAACTAACAACGTTTTTTTCGTGGTAATCAACCTGATCAAAAACAACGCTGATAATTACAGGTGACTAGAACAAAGAGATCTATTTGGTGTGGAATTGGTCTGCGGAGCACAGAAACGCCGGGATTCCCGGCACACAGAGATCGGCAAACATAGAGATTATTTTTGATCGATAGACAAGCTCTAAAGTAATAAGCAGTGTTCAGTGCACCGAACGAGCTTATCTGTCCCTGAATTCCGTTCATTTTTCTGTTGGATCCACTCTCTGTGCCCTTTTCTCAAGCGTTGCATCGAACAAGCGATGCGTGATCACGACCCCCACCCTTCTCACTACTGGCTCCTGCCACGCATGAACAACCTTGTTAGTCATGACAACAAGGTCAGAGATTCAGGTTCGATTCGATCATGCAGACTGATATTGATCACCGACTAGTTTTTCTTTCATCTTAATTTCGTTGTTTATCTACAAGTAGTAGTCGTAGTAGCATAAGTGGTTTGAAATCTCTTGACATGAAACATTGTTGATATTTGAATTCGACTAATCTTTCTTTCATCTTTGTGGCGTCATTAGGGGTGATGTTACCCAGTGCAGTAACCCATTGTATCATCTGCAGGAACTTTTACCCTTAACAGACCATACAGAATCATTTGTCTTCGTCCAAACGATACTCGTAAATGATAGTTCTACTATATCATTGAATTTGATGGTAATAGTAATTGTATAAAAGACTACAAAAATTAAAACTATAGTTTCTTATCACAATACCATACGTTCAGCCCACACATATTTACATTTATAGTTCAATGTGGTTGAAGTAGAAATTCCGAAAGAAAATAACAGACCTCTAAATAAAACATTCAAGAACTGAATCAAAATTATGCCCTATCTAACGTTGAACATTCACATTAAATTTTAACCTTAAAACAATTGTTATATATGCCAGTTATTTGCCGATTTTATCAAAGGATAACATGAGATAAGTTTGGTTTTGAATTTCTTAGATGTGATATTTCTTGGATTCTATGAAAACTAATTGTAAAATTGTTCTGGAAAATCTTCCAATTAAATTACAGCTTTGTTCCTCACAACATTATTAGTCACTCAACGAAAGCTATTTATTTCTCTGTATTTGTTAATTCAGAAATTGTTGATATAAATTCGCACGTATCAATTACCAAAACAGTATAGATAGAACATCAGAAAATATAAGAAAGTCTGCAACTGTAAAAAAAAAAAAGCCAAAAGTAATAGATTCGGCTAACATGTGGCTGAAACACTGAACAAAAACCTTATATTTGGTCTGAATCTTTTAATTGAGGGATAATCATTACGTATGAAGTTTTTCCTGGATGTTGTCTTCATCTCAATCTGTCTTTTGAACCCAATACTTCAACCGTTGCATTCTACGGCCTTCATCACTCAGAGGTCGTAAATTGGGGAAGATTTGAATTGTTGGGACTTAGTTTGAGTTTAAAATAAGTTCAAGTTTGACGATTAACTTCCTTTTACGTTTCCAATATGGCTGCTTATACACTCGGCAATCTTTTCGTGGATCCAAATAACCCCTAGGAGAACGCTTTTTGGCATCAGTTTCTGGTCATCGACTTGACTATGACATCAAATACGATCGAAAACATCAGCAATAGACGGCGAAAAGAGGACTCCCTGCCCCAAAGATCAGAAGGGGCCCTACAAACTAGCATTTCGAATCCTTCACATTCCGAACGGCCCCATTTGAGACTCCACTAACCGAATAAGTTTTCAAAAGATAAAAATGTTCCATAAGGAGTCTGTTCAAAATTTACTTTCCTTCCCTGCAAAAACACGACCTATTGAACCAAAGGCTGACACTCTATCACTGCACCACGGTGTTTGGTAACATACACAGACGCATACATACAATTACAAGATCTTCTAAACTTATACAAGAACTCATACATAAACTTCTGATTAACCATGCGTTACACCTCCTGCGTCATTAACCTCCTTTTTTCGGAAAACATACGTAAATGAAGAGTTTGTTATACTTCGTGCTACTCATTGGTTAAGAGGAATCAAAGAGATTCCTCGAAGTGTTTATTTGTAAATTTGCCGAATATTTTCCGTGTTTCATTGGATACTTCAAATCGAAATCGAAATAAGTCCAGTAGGAAATAAGAGCAGAATTTTCTTCAAACTTTTGCTCTCTTTCAGAAATCCTATTCTATGCCTCAAGTCGTCTCATTTGAAAGAAAAACAAATCTCCCAGTTGTACTTGAGGTGTCGATGAGAAGTAGCGACTACGCTCACGTTATTTATTCGTCTTCTTTTCTCGGGCAGTTTATCATTATTCACTACCGGTGTGCTAGTCCCAACAACTCTTTGCTAGAGCCCTGTCTTGAGAACACATCCCCAACTCTAACAATTTCTTGCATTTCAAGGAAAAAATATGAGTTTTGACTTTTGTGATTTGAATTACAAGGTTTTCTGTTTCCTGGATCAGTTGCGAACCAAGGCTCAAGAGCCAAGTCTGCCTTCTATTTACTTATAAAGGAGGAAGAGGAGACAGATTAATGCCTTTCGCAAACGAATTAGTGCTAATTGAATACAAACTCTACCAGGAAGAGATTCAAATTTGCCGATTCAATTTCTGCTAACCATTAGGTTACCCATATCTCGAACATATTTTTGGTAGCATCTTATATCGGATCAAGTGAGGTCTATTGCCAAACTCCGCCACCCCTTACAAAACATACACAGGTTAAACAAGTACTCGTAGTAGCCAGAATACAGATACTTATAACTTCAAACGCTCAGACAGTCAAAATAGTTGTAAACCGCCAACACTTTGAAGATACACAGACGATTTGGTTACGCATTTACAAATCTTGAAAAAGCTTTTATATAGTGGTAGTTTCTGTACTGCATATCATCTTTTTTTTCTCACAAGACAAGATAGACAAACAGAAACTGAGAACGAATTTGGCAAAAATGTGTATCGAACTCGACAGGTGGGACACATTAAGTATCAGGTACATTAAGGAAAAGAGAGCAGCATAGTGGTAGATGGGTGGCGAGTGTGCAAGGTGCAGTAGGTGATAAAAGCAGTTGAACGTACGGTGGTAAGGAAGAAGAAAAAAAAAACTCGATTGATTGACGGTGTACTTCCTGGCGCGCTGGGTGATATTTTACACGCCGCTGATTGCCTTGTCGACGGCTGGTGTCTTGCTTAATCAGTAGTGCGATGCAGTCGTTATGAAGCCGGAATGAAACGTGTCGGCATTTGCGATGGCAGTTATAAGGAGTCTTGTAAGGATTCGTTAAAGAGCTGAAGCCGAGACGAGCGGGAAAAATAAAGAAAATGAAAGCCAAGAAGATCTAGAAGGAAAATTAACATGATAATAAGCATCAGGAGGAAAGGAATTAAATCAACAAGTAAAAGTAAAAAAAAAAAATTGATGAATGCACTTAGGAAAGATGATAGTAGAGAAAAGACTGGAAGAGATAAGGGAATGAAATTAAAAACGAAAGTGAAAGTGAATCTACAAAGATGTAAAAAAAAACGTTAGGAGATAAAGTGAAAGTAGAAAATGAAAAACCAAAAAAAACAAATAACAAGCAACATTAGACTATAACCGTAAGTGCTAAAACTGTCTCAGTAAGTGCCAGTCTTGTTTGGGATTAAAATCAATTGGTTTATCTATGGATTCGCTCATAAGAGGTCTTTTATGTCTGTCGGCAGGGAATCGTAGCCTTTATATGTTTTTGTCTTCCTTCTCAATTAACAATCAATTATTTATTTCACCAGTAAGAGCATGCTGTTTCGCAACTCAGCGTGAGGATTTCTATTCAAAAGAGTGCAAAACAATCCAGGTACTGTGATGTAAATAAAGTTATTTCGCTTAACTGTCAGCAATTTTTTTTCTACGACATACACTCGTAAATAAAGCGTAGAAATATTATCCCAAATGAATTAAGTATCAGCGGGATATAAGCTACGATATATTCGTATTCATCTTGCTTGTTATAGACTGTTTTTCTAGTCTGAGCGTTGAACAGCGTTGGAAATGGATTCAGAAATCCGAGATTGTACATTTGGAGAGGAACGCTCAGTTTATCACTAGAGGCAACATGGAAAATGAATTCATTAGTTCGATGTTGTTAGAATGGATACATATTCCTGTTTCCTGGTTTTCTATCAGTCTAAGCATGGTTTAGATAATTTCAACTTCTTTTCTTGTTGATTATTGCAGGTTTAAGCTGAGCTTAGTGCATTTTGACTTCTCTCCCTGTCGTAATAAGAATAACAATACTCACCCAAATGGGGATGGGGCTGTGACTCGATTTGTGAATTTTTTTAATGTCTGAGACAAGCCTTAGATATTTCAGTCATTTTGCTTGCATGTAAAGCAGATGATTACCATAATATTTATTTGATTGGTTTTCTACACATAAAAAAAAAACGAATAATTCAACAACGAAAGGGACTAGGAATTTACTGATAACAACGAGACTAATATCAGAATTGGAATCCAACTTGTTGTGAACAGATGAAAGTGGCGAAATAATCTGCTTATCACAAAAAAAAAATGATTGGCTATAACCGAGCAGGCGAAAATACAACAGTTTAGTGAAATAAGTAGATATGTGATTATCTGCATTCACTATTGTGGTTTGAACTCACGGATTGCTAGAAGGCTGTCTTACTGGTTGAGCTGGATTGACCATGTTATAAGGCAAATTTCTCATATAGGCCTTATTTCATTTTCATAGACATACACACACACTCACATATATATATATATATCTATACACACACACACACACACACACACACATATATATATATATATATATATATATATAATGATTTTTTTCGATATATATATATATATAATACAAAAGTTGTAATATCATTTTCGATCGGAAAAGTAGTTCGAGAGAGTCTATATTTAGTTTAGTTGCTGTTTGTTTGCCCAAACTAAGCATAGTGAAATTCTTCATCTCTTACTGTGGACTTATGCTGGTCTAAAGTGATCTTAGAAACAATCTTTACGCAGTGATACAGTCTTGTGTTAAGACAAGATATGCATAATGAGTACCTCCAGGTGACTCGTTGCCAAATTGAGCTAATATAATCAACCATTCTGCTATACTGCGTAGACTCTCAGGGTGTGGCACATGATATCATATTTTTTGTTTACAGAATGAATTTTATGATCTCATTACTGGTTATTTGAATTGTGTTAAAAGTCATCTTAACCCTAGCCTCCAACAAATACGTACCCATGAATTAGTTGATGTTTTTGAAAGGTTCTATCCATACGTTGTGATAGTGATATTTCAGAATAAATGCCATTGTAGGATCAATAAACTGGTCTAGTTGGTCTAACAATTGTAATTGTCATGTGACCAACGTCTTTTGGCAGCAAGGTGATCAATGAAAAAAAAAAGAATTAGGAGTGGTCAATGAATAAGTCATTTCTCTCACCTTTCGTAGAATCCTTAAAAAGTCCTAAATTCAAGAAGAAAATAATTTTAAAAAAACGCAGCGGGTAACCACCTGAGTATCAATTTAGCATAAATTCACATTGCAAATTAAACCACCAGTAAAAAATCTATTCGGGGTAAAAAAAAAAACAAGACTTTTTTGCTGATATGATAAGGATCAAATGTTTGAAATTTCAGCCATATAACTCCATTTGTATGGCCTCTAAGTATGACACAAACATAGACAGACAGCTGAACCAACTTGAAAACTGATGAAACCTATTTGGACAGTTTTAGCGACAGTTTGGGTTGACGGTTTCTGGTATGATTGGGTCAGGGAATGTAGCTTAGATCAAAGATAGCCAGCATCATGACAATTCCCCTTTCACAAAAGTGTCTTGTCTTATGGTACATTTTTTATGCAATCTTTACCTGGAAATGAATAACAACAAACTGAGCTAAGCTTAGTAGATACAGGTATCATGAGCTTTGCCGAAAAATGCTTGACACCACTTTTTCGTTTTTATGTAAAAAAGGCAAGGAGCGAAAATTGCGTTCTTCGTTTATTTGGCAGCGAGCTGTAAAAGAGGCAGCGTGCACCCATTCCTCTCACACCTTGCACTCTAACCTCATGTAATACTTACTATCCAAATCTCTGACTATCCAGCTTAACATACCATAATCATTATCTTTTTTTGGTGTTCGAATTCCGAAAACATTCACAGATTGAATCAATGCTAATTTCTTCATCACTTTACGTCATTTCAACTTACGAAAGTTTTCTTTTTTTTATTGGAACGCTCCAAGTTCGAATTGTGTGGAAACCTGTTTATATAAGTAATGATACGTGGGCTAATGTTTAGCGAACTGGTTTTGCAGATCAAAAGTACCGAATAGTGAGTTCGAACCCCACTTGATGCCTTATCCTGTAAGCCTTGTGTCCAGACTAATCTAAATATAGTAAATTTTTATGCAAAGTAAAGTGACCCTTAAAGAACTTTTTCCTAGCTGCTATATGATTGGTGGATTATGAAATGTGGGTTAGACGAGCACATTGACAAAATTATCATCAACTGGTCAAATTTCTAACACTCACACGCAAAGCGAGATTTTTGCACCGGACCAAAAATATCTTCACATTAGTTAGAAGACTTTAAGCTAAACGTTTACATAAATACAGGTATCTCCCGTTTCTAAACAATTCGCTTTAGGCTACTATTTTTGCTTGTATGAACAAAAGGGCAAAAAGCGGAAACAGCATTCAACATTTGTTTCCTAACGACCCTCTCCATCCCTCTCATACGCCTCAGTTTCTTGTGAATCCCAACACATCAAGCACCAACAACTGAATTTAACCCACATAAACATTTCTCATCTATTTCCACAAATAAATCCAGTCGTAAGATAAGGAAAATTTTGAAAAATGGTCAGTAATCTTTTTGCTATCAATACAAATCGAAGATTTAACGACTAGGAGATCAGTTAATAACACCCTTTCTACAAGAGCAGTCGATAAAGAATTTTTTTTCTTCTCGATCTGTGCCAGGGATTCTTAGTCTATCGAACTGGCGTTAGTGGAGAGATTGCAAGTTAAACCAAGATTTCAGTTGTTTTCGATTTTATAGCAACAGATCATCAAAAGCAAAGTACAAATTTTAAAAAAAGAAAAAAGAAAAGGTCCGTTTCGAAACGGAGTTTAGCAACTGAAAGGGAGGTAACTTCTTTATTCAAACCAGGACAAAGTAAAACTTGAAAAAAAATCTGTATGTTTTGCAATTAGCCTTTTTTCACTTGGTCTTTCTCATGAAAGACGTTACTTCTATACTGTGCTTATTTCTATTTATCACTACGAGGTAGCGTTTTCTACGGTTGTCCAATTATTAATTGTGATGACGAGTTACTTTTTTAAAACCATAACTATAAGTGTACAAAAAAGTATCTTAATATATTTGATTGTCAGTATAACTGATTTCACAGTAGACCTGTTTTAAGTTCGATTGTGAGATTTGTGTTTTATTATGAATTCATGTTGATTCAATTATGATAAATTATTTAAATCAGTTGATCCATTTTTCTTCCAATCAGAAAACAGGAAATTATTTGAATTCCAACAAGCTCGGCTGCAAAATCAGCTTTTCAGACATACGACTCAATACATAAGGGGGTACCAATGTGTATTCGCCCCCTTACCCCTTCATTACTATTTGTCTTCCAGTATCCCCTTCCTTGAGATTCTCAGCGCTCACAACTTGATGGTGGGGCCAACTTTGCGAATCATTGGTCGCCCAGTGGTTCCAAACTGGGAGGTGGGGGGTTTCAATCCCAGGGGGTCTTAGATGGTGCAAGTGGCGGGAATAAGGTTATTAGGTAGTGATATAAAATCGGAGTCGAGGTCGTGTTCTCAATCTTTTTCATGGCATTCAGCGAGCAACAAACACACAGCAGCTGAACAATTATAGGAATGATACTAATTCTTATTATAAAGCTGTCTGATTATACGCAAAATTTTTCACTGTTGTAAATTACTAAGATGGAAGGTGGGGATTAGCAATCTTAATGACTAAAGTGCGTAAAAACCTTGACATGGTTAGGGACCTAGGGTCCTGTCAATCGTTCCCGTTTAATTTCCCCAGAAGTTGGATCGAATTCAGAGTTGGAAAGTTATCTGAACCAAAAACCTGATTTAATAATAAATCTGAATCATTATCTCACATGAGTTTTAAATCACCTTGTCTCGAAGAAATCATACGGAATCTCATTAATGTAATTTTTGTGCAATTATCCCGAGGGTAAACGTGTTAAGCACGATAGAAAGAAAAGAGAAAAAAAACAAAACAAAAAACCCAGGTCTGGTTAGTTGCTCAATAGAAACTGTCACTCGATCAACGTCTTTTAGCTGTATGTTGCAGTGGTGTTGATCAGTTAAAAAGTTGGAAAAAAGGGGTGATCAATAAATGAGTTACTCCTGTCGCTTTTTTGTTGGGTACTGATCACATTTTTTCAAATTTTACTCTATGGATAAGGTTCTTTAATCTTGTGGTCTCTGAGGTCCGTCAAGGCCTACTATTGATTTGTGGGTTCTATAACAAATCATACAGGTGTTCGGTACCGCTGTAGTCTTTCTATCCTGTATTGTAACTGACATGTACTGTATTAAGATGCCTGGTCACAGCTGACTGTGAAGGGCAGGATTTGTTACACATTGGGCACAACAAAAAGTACGTCCATCTTGTACGAGCTTCTAAATGACTTACTTAAATGCATACATAATCGGCAAGCCGGACCAGCTTTAAAAACTGAAGAAACCTCTGATGACAGTTTTAGTTGACGGTTGCTAATATAAAGGCGCTCACCTTTCTGATAGCAGATATCGAATTTAGACAGAGAGTTGAAACAGAAGCCAAGGTTTTGATTCTCGTGACAAGCTATTCCATTCTCAGGAAATCGATGTCACACGATTTTCCAAAGAATTCTATACGTGCCAGTAAATATATAAGCCTCTTCTCAATTAACAATATGTTGAATCTATCTATATCTCTAAATATAAGCACATTTACTCACGCATATATATAGCATGTGCACACACTCACACACACACACATATATACAAAAGCATAAATATATATATATATATATACATATATATATATATATATATATATATATATATATATATATATATATATACATATACATATATATATATGCACATAGATATATACACATAAATATATACAATAATACTCTAAAGGAAACTAGAGATATTAACAATGTTTCACGGGAGATGCTCATCAGAACTGATTTGGAAACAGACAAGCAAGGAGGATTTGAAAAAAAGTCCTTTATTTGTGTTGCTTTAGTATCATTCATAATAGAATAACACATTATTATCTTTTGGGTTCATGTTTTCTTTTAGACTCAGTAGATGGAAAATATATGTACCTATATATCTATAAATCTATCCATCTATCTATCTATCTATCTATCTATCTCTCTCTCTCTCTCTCTCTCTCTCTCTCTCTATATATATATATATATATATATATATATATATATATATATAAATTAAAACTCTTATTTTGAAATGATCTAGCGCCATTCCACAGTTAATGTATCACTTGGTCTAGACCATGTAAATAGAATAAACAATCACAAAAAATGGGGTTGCTGCAGGAAACAAAACTATAACAGATAGAGTGGCTGCTTCAAGGTAGCATTGCTCTTATCGTTGAGCTAACCTGCCACAGGTAATGCAAGAGCCTAAATAACTGTTTCCACTCCATATCCTCATCTCGTTTATTCTCGATCTATTTGGATCTGTCAACGCAACAGTTATGTATCAAAAAATAATGATCCGACAGAATGATCATGAATTGCGTTATAATATTGAAATATGATTCCTGCTGCAGCCTGGTGATTATTAAATGCGTAATGATGGGAGATCATTCCATATAAGACTTTCAATATAACAACGAAATTTATGATCATTCTATCGGATCATTTATTCATTTCTTTACATATATATATATATATATATATATATATATATATATACATATATATACATATATATATATATATATATATATAGAGAGAGAGAGAGAGAGAGAGAGAGGGGGGTAGATAGACGGATAAATAAATAGATGGACAAGTGGATGGATACATGGATGGATATTTACGGTTTTGTTGTTACCGATCAGTTTCAAGCTGCAATCAACGGACAACTATTTACTTGTTTTCATTCTACCTTTATTTACAACTAGAGTGCTTTTGAGGGGGTTTTCTCCTATATTCCTGCATTGTTTTTCATGTGTTGAAGTCATGGATGGGCTTTCGTTTATGCTAATGCTCAATTTCTGATTAAAGTTCAGCATATACACACACACACACACATATATATGTATGTGTATATATATTTATTTATATATATATATATATATATATATATATATATACATATATATATATATATAATATATATATATATATATATATATATATATATATAATATATATATATATATATATATATATATGTATATATATATATATATATATATATATATATATATATATATATAGTCACTGGTGGATCAATAAATCTTTGGCTTGACATGTGGTTATTGGTTGAATGTTTATCTGAAATACGTGCAAAAACATTAAGGTTTCTCTATGGTTCGGTACGGGTAGAGGTTTCATCAGAGTGACCTAACATATTGCTACATTGGGTGACATTAACATTAGTATCTATGGTTCTTTTTTTTTAAGATTGAGTAAACATCAAACTCATTTTCCTTACCTTTACTTGTAAACCACTGAAGATTCTTGTTGACGTCTCAAACACAAAGACCAAACCTGAAAATAGAAGACACTTATGTGTAAATAAATAAATAAGTAAATATAGCCGGACATCTCGCTATGTAAAAGTATTTAGAGTATATATTCGTGTACAGACCTAGTTTCGGAGACCAAATATTTTGGCAACAAATTGGTTTCGACCAATAAAAGAGTAATAATTTTGTTGAGTTGAAATCCAATGCATAATAATAGGAATGGCAAAGAGTAACCATTGATTTTTTTTAAAAATCCAGGATCTCCCTATACCTAAGATTGACTTACACACGAGTATATATTGTATATTTAAATAAGGATGTATTTGACTCTGAGACCTAGGTCAGTGTTCAAGCTCAGTTAAGAGCAAGAATTTTTAATACTGTTTTTTCCCTCTCTCAGAGAATTGGCGGAATAAAGTACATTTCTTCATTTTGCCTCGTGCTCTACTAAGCCTCATTAATCTCTAAAAATAGATAACCTAAAGAGTTTGGTATGTTTTGACTTTGTAAGGGGTTCGTGCCTAATGTCATTTAGGAGGTTTTTGCATGTCGATTTTCTAAGTCAGCCTAATTGGGAAGTTGGTGTAAAACTATCTCCCAACCTTTTGTCAATGCTCTATAGATCAGTGAGTAGTTCATCCAAGAATGAATAAAATTATTTTAAGATGAATGAAACTATAGAGATGAATGAAGGGCAAATTTAAAATTAAAGGGTGAATGACATACTTAGTTGTTTATAACCTTCTGCACTTCAGAAAGGCATCACCTTTGAAGCAGTTTATGTGTTCTTATTGTTTTCAACAGCAGTGGTGCTGGGAATTTTGAGATTTTTCGAGTGATTTTTTTTTTCTATTCCAAGGATGCAGACTATTTCTTAGATTTGCTGTAATATAACCTTTTTGGAGAGACCCCGAGATAGAGAGAGAATTATACATGAGGAAATATATACAAGGGAGAATATGACGGGGAAAAAATTGAAAACAAGCAATTATAGTCGCGATTGAACATAATTTCGTGATAAAGACTCGAGGTCAAATGGGATGAGAAGAGTTCGGGGAGCATTTTCTTCCATCAACTTCCTCTCGTTCTCAAAGTGCACTCTTTGACTATTTTTTCACCACTGGGGCGACTAGGAAACTCGCTATTTTTACAGCTGCGACGATTTACGCATTTTTATGTCTATCGAAAGGACAGAAAGAAGCAAAAAATTGAAGAAAGAAAAATGATATAAAAACCGAAAAAGGAGATTCCGGAAAAAGTCTTCAGATTTCCGATATCATTCCGGATTATCGGCAGGAAAAAGTCGAATGGCAACGTCTGGTATAATGAGTGCATACGGTGTCAATAGACGCCATTTGGCAATGTCTCATATCGTCTGCTTTTTGCATTTTATTTTGTTCTTCTTTACTTTGTTTTTCTTTTGTTTTTCTCTTCCGTTTAGTCTCTTAACACAGCGGAGATATTCTATATTGTTTGTTTTATTTTACGTCTTTCTTTTCTCAATTTTTTTTTCTTTTTAGATTTATTTTTCTGCCCTTTTTGTTTGTCTCTATGTTAGAACACCTCTTCCTTTCATTCCTCTGTACAAAATTTCTTTCAAGTTTCCTGCTTTTTGTTTTCAATGTTTCATTCTTCATGACAGTTTTCATTCTTTCGACCTTTGGTTTTTCTCTCTTCGATCTGGAACGGCATACTCCATTCAATTTTCTTGTCATTACACAGAAATGTTTGAATTCATTCTTTTCACTTTATCTCTCAAACCTGAAAATTCCGTCCGATTTTCTCATTTGATTTTTAGTTTCGTTTTTACTTTTATTTTCAATTTCGTTTTTTGATTAGTTCATTCTTATCTTCTGTTTCTCCGATTTTTTTACCTCCTCTTCCTTTCTTTTCTCTCTCATATTTTCTGTCCTTTCTATCTTATTTTTTCTTTACCACTTTCTCTTTTACCTCTCTCCTCCTACATTGTTTACCTCTTTTCTTTCTTTCCTCCTTTCTTTCTTTCTTTCTTTCTTTCTTTCTTTCTTTCTTTCTTTCTTTCTTTCTTTCTTTCTTCCTTCTTTCCTTCCTTCCTTCCTTCTTTCCTCTTTCTTTCTTTCTTTCTTTCTTTCTTTCTTTCTTTCTTTCTTTCTTCCTTCTTTCCTTCCTTCCTTCCTTCTTTCCTCTTTCTTTCTTTCTTCCTTCTTTCTTCGTTTACTTTATTCATTTCTTCTCCCTTTTCCTCGCTTTCTTTGATTTGTTTACTCTCTGTCTTCCTAGCTAATGCTTCCTCAGTCTATCATTGTTTGAGATTTCGTTAACCCTCTTTCTTCCGTCGCCTTTTCTCATTTTCTCTCCTCATTTATTTCTCTTAATTCTCTTTCCCTCCCGGCTCACTCTCTTCAATACCCCCTTTTACCAGCTGTATCCCTTACCCCATTCTCTTTATTATAGTTCAAATTTTGCTTACTCTCTCCATCTTTCCCCTTTCATCCTTCCCTCACCCTCGCTTTTTTTCCTCTCAAGCTTTGGCTTATTCTCTTCCTTCATTCATGTTTCCTTCGTTACTTATCCTTCAGGCTGTTTTCATTCTTCCTCTGTTCCTTCTGTGTCTTTTCATCCTCTTTCTTTTCCTCTTTTACCCCCACCTCTGTTTCCATCTCATCCTTTCTTTTCCTCTTTTATCCATCCCTTCCTTCCTTCCTTCCTTCCATCCTATCGTTCCGTCTTCCGTTTCTTCTCTCTCTGTCATTCGATAGTTCACCTTCCCTCCAGTCTTTTTTCTACCTTCTACACTCATTACAGCCAGGTAAGCCCGCAATTTACCCCTTTCTCCGTCTTTTCCAACTTAAAAAAAAAACAGTAGCTCTTCTTGAAGTGATTTTTTCACTCGATTTCCGTGTATCTCAACATTTCTTGGGGCTTCTCGTAATTAACCGACAAGATGTAAGTCTCCTCTTCCAAAAGTCGTATATGGTGCACTTGCAAGAAGTTTTTAAAGAAACACTTGAAATTGAAAAACAAAAAAAATAATAGAAAATCACATTTCACAGGTACACAATCTCTGATCCGACACCCTTGGGACCAGACACTTTGCGGAAATCGGAATTATTCGGATTTTGAAATAGTAATACATGTTACAAATCGATAATGACAGATGCTTCTTTTGTGGCTCTTCACTGTTACCCATAGGGGAATCTTCCGCTCTTTTTGAGATTTTTGCTGTCTTCAAAGTCAATAAAAATCATCTAAGATAAACAAATATCCATGAGCGACGTAGGCATATCTAACTAGTTGGAGCGTGGCATGGTTTAAGCTAAGGCCGTCTCGAAATAATAACTACCACTATGCTCAGCAAAACCTCGTGCAAGGCATCAGAAGTAAATAAGATAGCCTTTTCTAAGCATGGGTTACATCAGATTTGGTGCCAAAAATGAGCTTTGGTTTACAGAATAATCATCATCATCATCTGCCTCTTAGTGTCCGTCAGTAGACTTGATCTTCTTAAATATTCACCAAAGCTCTCCATTGTGGACATTGCAGAGCCAGGTCTCTCTGAATTTATCTGGCTCTATCGCTGTCTTACTCTCTGTCGGCTACAATATCGCATACGATCTCTGGAGATCCACGTTGTGAGTTGTGATGTCCAGTAGATGTCTGACACTGTTGCAACATGTCCAGCTCGTTGCCATCTGAGTTTTCTAACAGTTCTTAAGATATCAATGACCTCTGTTTTTCTCTAATATACTGTGCTATCTTGTGATCTTTCCATGTGAAGTTTAGCGTGATTCTCTCATGTGCTCGTTGCAAGGTTCTCAATCTGAGGGTCACTCCTTTAGTCAGGTTCCATGTTTCAGCTCTGTAGGTGACTATCGGGGGGGATGCATTGGTTGTTTACTCTTCTTTTTAGGCCCAGTAGGATTTTTGTGTTCTTGAAAGTCAAGAATGCTCAACAGAAAGCTTGCCAACGTTGCTTGATTCTTTGTTTTAACTTTTCTTTTGTTGATGACTTCGTGGAGATTTGCTGTCTAAGATGCAGCTGTTAATTTTTTCTAGCTCTGATTTTTGGATTTAGATCATTGTTTCTTTGTGCCCAACATGTTTGTTGTACGTGGCATTTCTTTTGCTGGAATTCATGTAGAAGCCAACTCTCTTGCTTTCTTCGTTTAGTTTGTTTTTCATTATTTGGAGATCGTGAAGACTCTTCGCAAATAGGACGATCTCGTCAATGAATCTGAGGTTTACTTAGGTATAAGTCGTCTATTCTAATTCTTTGTGTTTTAATCCCAAGTCCATTTAAATTGCTCAATTTTCAGAACTTTTTCAGGTAAGAGATGTCTACCTGCTTACGCAAAGGAAAAGAAAATGGATATAAAGTCTAACAGGCATTTTTACTCATTATATTCGCATTCTACAATGATCAAATGCGTAAGATTAATGTAAATTGAACAGATATAACTAGAATTATATCTGATTTCGTGTTATGTGAAGCAAAACTTTATAAATATTAACTAATAGACTCAAAATGAAAATACAGAAGAGGCTTATTGGTTCAGATAAACAGGTACAAAATCAAATATATTCATACGACAGAATAAGATGAATGAGACAGATTGATTGAATCAACCAAGAGATATAAATGGTTAGGATTTGCCTTGAAGGTTGTCTGATGAAGTTTGTTCAGTAACTAGTAATGGACTGAGAAGAAGAGATTGTGTACAGTATACGTTAATGAAAAATAGTTATGAAGTTTGAGGGACGTTTCATCTCATGACATTGGCATTGTACAACAATCGTGTTAGCGATTTATATGGATTGAATGGTTATAACTAGAATTAGGTATGGCCCCCTGACAAACGAAACTACTCCTGGTAAATATCAAATAATACACATAAGCACAAATAAATAGTAACAAAATCAAATATATTAATACTAACTGAACGGAATTAATGAAAATGATTAGAAGAACAGATAAATATATGAAAGAATAGAAATTGGATGATTACTAAATGGCTTAGACGACTGAGAGAGTTTTGTAGCAAGGAATGATTAGGCTGAAACTTGGTAACGAGAGCGGGCTATGTTGAAAGTGCTCCTTAGCTGGCTACCTAGTACTAGACAGATGGCTTGGAAGATTTTGGGTTTTTTAGCCGACAGAGCTTGTTAGATAGCTGGCGAGAACTGGACTGGACTGAGCTGAATTGATAGTCGCTAAGAAGGACTTGGCTGAGAACTTGTTAGCTGGTTTGCTAGAACTCGACTGAGATAGCTTCGTAGCAAGGAGAGACTCGACTGAGAGAGCTTGTTAGCTAATTAGCAGGAACTGGACCGAAGGTACCTGGGGAAGACTCGACCGACAGTCTATGAGCTATCGAGGGAAAAAAACTGGACACATGGTAGCTACGTAGGACTGGGATGAGATAATTTACTACCAATGACCCTACTGATGGTAGCTAGGAAAAAACTGGACAGAGCTTTTTAGCTAAAATTAGACTGAGAAAATAGCCACGAAGGACTCGACTGAGAGAGCTTGTTAGCTAACTATCGTGAATGACTGATTGCTTAGTAACTAAAAAGGGCTGGGATGAGATCTTGTTAGCTGAGAAGCAAGAACACCAGATAGCTTAGTAACTAGGAAGGACTGTACTAGCAAGTGAGAACTGGATTGAGATAGCGTAGTACCTAAGGAGAGCTTGTTAACGATAGCAAGATGGGCTGGTAGCCTAATAGTTACGAAAGGCCGGGGTGTGGTCAGCTAGCTAGCGATAACTGGACAGAGTTGCTAGGAAGGACTGGATTGGGAGCTTGTTAACCAGATAGCGGAAACTGAATCGATAGCTCATTAGCAAGAGAGAGCTTGCTAGTTAGCAAGAGTAGCTCTGTAACCAGGAAGGATTCATCATCATCATCAACATCATCATCATCATCATCATCATGTCTTTTACGTCCATCGTTGGACATAGACTTTACCCAGGATTCGCCACAAATCTTTATCATCAGCGTCGCAGAGCTAGTATTTCAGTTCATCTCTCCATCTTGTGTTCTGTTGGCCTCGGTTTATCATGTGATCTCCGGGTATCCATGTTGTGAGTCGTGATGTCGATTGGTTGTCTTTCATTCTTGCAACATGACCTGCCCATTGCCATTTGAGTTTTCTGATGAATTCCATGATGTCTCAGACTCCCGTTTCCTTCCTTATATACTGTGCTGTCTTGTGATCTCTCCATGTGAGGTTGAGCATGATTCTCTCATGCGCACGCTGCATGCTTCTCAGTTTGCGAGTTTGTCTCTTGGTTAGGTTCCATGCTTCACCTCCATAAGTGAATATTAGGGGAATGCATTGGTTGTATATCCCTCTTTTTACTGAGCTTAACTAAATAGCAAGAACGGCTGAAAAACTGCGGGGTACTAGGCTAATTAGCGAGTATTGCACTGAGGTAGTAGTAGTCTGGAAGGACTGGGCTGAGGGCTTGTCTGTTAACGTGAGAATTTGTAAAGCTTACTCACTGAGAAATACTGGATAGGGCTTGTTAGTTAGCGAGAACTAGACTGGGAGCTTAGTATACGTTAAAGATAGCTGAGTAGTTAGGGAGGACTGGACGGACAGAGCGTTAGCTACTTAGCTTGAGGCTTGATAGCAAGGAACAACTGGGCTTGGATAGCTAGCTAACTCGGCCTGTTTAAGGTAAGGGACTTGAGTGATTTACATACCTAGAATTGGGATGAGTTAGCTTGATACTTGCTCAGGTAAGTAAAAGCAATTTACAATATCTTATTCAAATGAACTATAAGTGTGTTCATAGCTTTCTCTCTGTTCGTTTATCATGCAATTAGTCCCAGAAAAAAACACTTCAAACCCCCCTGTTAAATTGCTACTTGTAGTTGGCTGTCACTATCTGATTACAGGCACCATAAAACTTTCTCAGTGATCAATTTGTACCAATCAAAAGCTTGTATTATAATTGTGAATGTCAGTGAAACCACCTTTAATTTACGCCTATAGCTGTCAAAAATTGTATGAGAAAAACGGTTTTAAGAATTTGGCATAAGTCCATCCTAATTTGCTTTACATATACGTCATACATATGTGCATAGATATACATTCTACACATTCGTACATAGATACGCGTATAGTATTCTAATTAGACTAATTTGTGTGTTCAATACATATTATCCAAAGTAAGTTTCTCTTTGTCTCTCCATCTCTCTCCTACACACGTGCACGCGTACAAACACACACTTATATATATATATATATATATATATATATATATATATATATATATATATATATATATATATATATGTGTGTGTGTGTGTATGTGTGTGTGTGTGTGTGTGTGTATTGGTTCTTGGCTTGCTATGGGGGATTATCCCTGAGATACTCCTACCTGGACAGGTACGATATTCATAGAGAGCTGGTTTTGCCAAAGTCCATTCTCACATATCTTCCGTGAATTATCGTGGCATACAATCATATATATATATATGTTTAAGGTATCCTCCAAGTTGTCCCCACCGGAATTTGCATCCAACTCACTTCGAAAATTGATCGGATCCTTTTTTTTTTTTTTTTTTTTTTTTTTTTTTTCTCGAACCTTGGTGCTCCGAGCATCCACTCTCGTTTCACAAGAACAGTTTGGATGAGTATCAAGAGCCGGTGGAGCTCTTTTGCCACTGACCCGCAGTGGACAATCCACCAGACCCCCTGCCAACACGTCCTGGGCCAGCGTGGCAGGGCATGGCCCATTACTCCCCATGATTTGCACACCAAATATTATATCGGCCGTTCCTGCTGGGACCTCGGTACCAAAAGGCCCAGCCATATCACTTGCTTTGGGTGGGGGTGATATGCTCCAAGGGCGACTACCCAAAAACTACACCACGAGTACGTCAGTTCCTGCTGGGTCGTCGGCCCCAAAAGACTCAGCCACATCACTTACTTTGGGTAGGGGTGATGTGCTCCGAAAGCGACTACCCAAATCCTTCACCAAGGGACCATCTGTCCCTACTGAGTCACTGCACAAACAACGACCATTTCAACAGAACTCTAAGACTGTCAACAAGAAGACAAATTTATACATAGGCACATACAACGTCAGAACACTGTCAACTGACATGCACCTAACTGATCTAGAAAGTGAAATCAGAAATGTCAAATGGGACATCATAGGCATTAGTGAGGTAAGAAGACCCGGAGAAGAACTAATCGAACTGAGAAGCAAGCATCTTCTTTACAGCTACGGTAAAGAGAAAGTAAAACAAAGTGGAGTTGGCTTTCTCATCAATAAGAACCTGAAAGACAATGTAACTGGCTTCAAAGCCGTCTCTGACCGGGTAGCTAGCGTCACCATACAACTTTCAAAGCGATACAAACTCAATATAATCCAAGTCTACGCTCCCACTTCACAATCAACCCAACAAGAAATAGACAACTTCTATGATGACTTGAACTCCCTACTCCAAGGCACCAGAAAACACTTCAATGTTATCATGGGAGACTTCAACGCACAAGTAGGACAAGGAAATGAACATTGCGTCGGCAAATTTGGATACAAAATACGCAACGAGAGAGGAGAAGATCTTGTAAACTTTGCGACGGCTAATGGATTCAAAATCATGAACACCTTCTTCAAGAAGGGACCCTGTAGGAAATGGACTTGGAGGAGCCCCAATCACGAAACAAGAAACGAAATAGATTACATCCTAACGGACAAAAACGATATCGTCAAGGACATCCAAGTCCTAAATCAAGTCAATGTAGGCAGCGACCACAGAATGGTACGATGTAAAGTACAAATAAACACCAATAAAGAACGCAGGAAAATGTTCCATACAAAACCGCAGCCTCTAAACATACCAAAAGAGCACGTTCAATCTTTCAAGCTCGAATTGAAGAACAGATTCAGAATTCTTACTGAACAAGACAGCACCAACATCAACGAACTAAGCAGCAAAATGACAACGTCAATAATTGAAGTAGCCTCTACATTCAAGCCAATGGGCAAACAACCCATTAGCAAAATCTCGGATGAGACTAAAAATCTCATGGAAAAACGCAGAAACCTCAAGCCACCGACAACAACGAGGGAGAAAATTGAAGTGGCTGAACTAAACAAATTAATCAAGAAGAAACGAAGAGAAGACAGAAGGAGATACACAACGGCAGTCATTGAATCAACTCTTGAAAAAGGTCGGGGCTTCAAAGCTATAAACAAACTCCTCAACTCGGGACGAAGGCAAATAACTAGCATACTCGAGGAAAATGGAAACCTAACAACAGACAGAGACAGGATTGTCGAACGCACCAAAGAATTCTACCAAAAACTTTATTCGTCCAAACAAGGACTGCAAAACAATGAGCAAGATACGCAAGACACGGGCAAGCAACTAGAGGACTTCCCAAAAGTAACCCCGTGGGAGGTGAAGGAAGCCATTAAACAGACAAAGAAAGGAACTGCCCCTGGACCAGACAACATCACCATCGACCTACTCCGAAAAGCAGGTAAAACCATCAATAGGAAACTGGCCGTCCTCTTCAACCCGTGTCTAAAACACAGTAAAGTCCCAGACGATTGGAATACTGCTATCATAATGCTACTATATAAAAAAGGAAACCCGAAAGACCTCAACAACTATAGGCCTATAAGCCTACTCAACTGTGTATATAAACTTTTCACAAAGATCATCACCAACCGAATCACAAAAACACTCGATGAAAACCAGCCACGTGAACAGGCTGGCTTTAGAAGAAGCTACTCGACCATGGACCACCTGCACTTGATAAATCAACTGAAAGAAAAAGCAGCAGAGTATAGACTACCACTTGCCGTAGCATTTATCGACTTCAAAAAGGCGTTCGACTCAGTAGAAATCCCTAAGGTCATGGAGGCCATCAGTCGGCAAGGCGTAGATCCGGTATATGTTGAAGTGTTGAAACATATATACAATCACGGCAGCTCATTTATCAGGCTACATAAAGACTCGGACCCCTTCCAGCTCCAGAAAGGAGTAAGACAAGGTGATACCAGCTCACCTAAACTCTTCACAGCCTGCCTCGAGATGATCTTCAGAAGGCTAGACTGGGAGAGTAAAGGAATTAAAATAGACGGCGAGTATCTGAGCAACCTCAGATTCGCAGACGACATAGCCCTTTTCGCAGAGAACCTACATGACCTCCAACTAATGATAGATGAACTAAATGAGGAGAGCAAGAAAGTCGGCCTACACATGAACTTCAGCAAGACGAAGATCATGTGCAACAACCACATTGGAGATAAGAACACTAAGATCGAAATCGAGGACACAGAACTCGAGAAAGTAGACCACTACATCTACCTAGGGCAACGAATCTCCATGAGACCCTCAAAAGAAGAAGAAATCAAGCGAAGAATCACACTAGGATGGCAAGCCTTTGGCAGAGCTAGCTCAACCTTCAAAAATAATAAGATCCCATTAATCCTAAAGAGAAGGGTGTATAACCAATGCATCCTCCCAATAGTCACTTATGGAGCTGAAACATGGAACTTAACCAAGAAACAGACCCGTAAGCTGAGAACCATGCAACGTGCACATGAAAGAATAATGCTGGGCCTCACATGGAGAGACCACAAAACAGCACAACACATCCGGGAAAAGACAAGAGTTAGAGACATCATAGAATCCATAAAAAATCTCAAATGGCGGTGGGCTGGCCATGTTGCAAGAATGGCTGACAATCGATGGACATCACGACTCACAACATGGATTCCCCGAGACCATATGCGCAACCGAGGCCGGCAAAATATTAGATGGAGAGATGAACTAGATAAGTTCAGGAAGTACTGGCTCCGTGACGCCCATGATAGAGAAGTGTGGCAAATCCTGGGGAAGGTCTATGTCCAACGACGGACGCTAAAAGACTGATGATGATGATGATGATGATGTATATGCGTGTGCGTGTGTGTGTGTGTGTAAGGTAATCTGGCAAAATTATGGTAGTAATTTGACAGTGAAAAAGTAAAAGATTCGAGAACAAGCGTGTGTTATATCGCATAAATTTCTATCATCATTAGGATAGACGATGGATTTCCCCAAGCTCTCGTCGGCGTCAAAAAAGCACTTGTAGTATTTAACGCAAAGAAAGCGTATATAGCATCTCTGGTGTCGTCTGTTTTGGATGACAGAAAATGGATAGTTACACTCGATGCTTTATTCATCAGAATATGGATGAGATATTTTGGCTATAAGGAAGTGTAAATGAACATGTGGGGATGGAGTAAGAAGTTTGTTGATGGAGAGACAAAGGTGGACAAGTGCATTTTTGCTACAATTTTTCAGCATCGTCCTGTGCTTCTTTGGAGACTTCGAAGAAATCTTGACAACATTCATTAAACTCAATTTAATGACAAAAAAGATTGTCAAATCTTCTGCATCTATTTTGTCAAATCACGTCTATCTATTTATCCATCTATCTATCTATCTATGTCTCTTTATATATATATATATATATATATATATATATATATATATATATACACATATATATATATACATATACATATATATATATATACACATATATATGTATATATATATATATATATATATATATATATATATATATATATATATATATACAGTATATGTGGTACAAATCAGGTTAGCAGTATAACATAATATTATGATATATCAATGATATGAAGCCACTTCTGAAATGTAATGGATTTATTTCATAGAGTGCTCGATATATACAAATTTTTACTCTTGAAGTTCAGTTGGTTTAGAGTACAGCTGGAAATAATCGCCTGATGAGGCCCGAAGAGGGCAGAAACATGAGTTAGTTTGTGTAGCAAATCCACTTTCTACTCTACATATACATATATATATATAAAGAGGGAGAGAGAGAGCTTGATTTCATTATATATGTATGTATGTGTATATATATATGTATGTATGTATATATATATATATATATATATATATATATATATATATGTATATATATATATATATATATAATGTAATCAAGCTCTATTCTAACTCAAATTAATGTTCAATGTTGAATATATCGAGCACTGTATGAAATAAACCCATCATACATTGAATATTGTTTTATATCATATTGTATTTCTGATTTGTATTATATATATCCACATACATGTATGCGTGTGTATGTGTATTTATGTGTGCTCGTCTGCCCGATATACTAATCTATCCCCTGTAGCACCAGAATCATCCCTCCCGCGCAGGTGTTCTCTAGGATAGACAACGTCATCGTGGACATCGATTGACTGCCTTGAGAAATAAGCAATCATCAAATCATTTCCACGCCTCCCTCTAGGTTTTTCCGTCTCTCTGCCCCTCTTTCTCTCAGTGTCTCTCCCTGTTGTGCTATGCATCCGAGATAGACACATACATTTTACAGCAGACTTATTTATCCGTCAATAAAGAAACACTTAAAACCTGAAGCTGTCAGCGGATTTAGGTTAACGTCCACCGAAGAATGGCCGAGACAAGTTCGCAAAACGAAAATCCTAGTCTATTTTCAGAGTCATGCGCGAATATCAGACCTGGTTCTTTTGTGAACGTGACCTACTGATCTTCGAGCAGCTTTTACCACGGCGCATGGACCAAAAACAAAAAAAGATCAGAAGAGAAAAATGCCCGAAAAGGGGAAAGAAAGAGCACAGGCATTACTACCAACAGTAGAAGTAAAGATTGTATCTTTTTTTTTTTTGTAGAGAGTTTAAAGGTCTTATCTTTCTTTCTTGTATATCATTTCCAAAAATTCCTTCTTTCATCTTTCTTTTGTCTTCCCTCCTTTCTTTTATAGTCCCTGGTCTTCCTTCCTTTTGCCCTCCCTTCTTTCCTTCTTCCGTCCTTATTTTCCTTTATTTATTTATTCCTGCCATCCTCCTTCCTTTCTTTCCTTCCCCCTTCCTTCCTTCGTCTTTCTTTCTTCCTTTCCTTTTCCTTCCTTTCCTTATTTCAGTCCACCTTTCTTTCCTTTTTTTCTGTGTCCCTCCCTTCTCTTCGTCTTCCTGCCTTCCATTTTGGCTCCAATCCTCCCCTACTTCCTTCTTTCCTTCCTCTTTTTTTTACTCAATTCTTTCCTCCCTCCCTCATTTTTTCTCTTTCTTTCTTTTTTCCTTCATATTCCCCTTCCTTTTTTTCCTTCCATCTTCCTTCCCCTCATTCGCCTCCCTTTCTCCCATCCCTTTATTTCCTTCTTTCCTTCCTTCCTTCTTTCCAACCCCTCTCCTTCCTTTTCTTCCATCCCCTTTCCTCTCCTTCCTCCCTTCTGACAGTATTGTAATCTTAGAAACATACTTTTCGATGTTAATAATATCAGGTTTGTCACTTTTGATCATTCAAACTCCAGCTATCCCGTGAAAACCCATCACATTTCAGTAAACTCATCCCATATTTGACCTTCGAACCAAGAAGATGGGTTACAAACACCTGCTGTAAACAAATGTATTAATCACTACGGTCAATAATACTTTTTTCAAAATCGATTTCAGTTTACATTGGATTAACTAATTTTCGTCAAATCGTATATTTCTATGGTGGTTACTCCATTTCTAGAAGATTTTTAATGACAGATGAATATTTTTCTTCTCTCAGCAGACGTCAATCATGGTATAATTGAAGTAATTTCCGTTGACAGAATCATGACAATAGTTGACATTCAAAACAGTTTGGGACCTGCTCCAAGTATGCACAAGTGATTCTTTAAAACTAACTTGATGCTATTTCATTGCAATTAAGACAATAATAAAACTTAAATAATGTATTTGAATTAACAAAACAGGTTTTGATTTTTATGAAAAATTCCCTGATCATTGCAAGAGTTTTTATGTATTTGGTGCCTATCTAGTTGAGATAAGCAACATGTCAATTATAGCATTTTAAGCAGACATATTTTGGGTACAAGAAGGCAAAATATGAAATGAGAGGGAAAGCATCAGCCACGAGATGGTCAGCTTCTATTTATATATATATATATATATATATATATATATAATGTTTCGTTTGGTAAGCATGAATTAAACATAAAGAAGAGGAATTGATTAGGAAGAATTTAAGAAAATCGGACTGGAATCGAACCTAAAGCGGCTACCTAATCGGTGGCAAGTTCGATGCCAAATTTTCTTTAATTGCTTATTCTATTCTTGCTAGGCCAAGTGATACATTCTCCTTATAATAAAGGGAGGTCATTTCGAACGATAGAATATATATATGTATATATATATATACAAGGGGGCTGGACCTATTCTTCCTTGTTCTTGCTATTTTAGTATTAAGTGGATGGAACTAGCGTGAGATCTCTACATTTGCTACTGGATATTAGATGCTTGGACATTCATGACCTTTTTGGATGGAACTTCTCTAATCTTTTACTCTCCTTTATTGCGTCTGAACTAATCTGGAATTCTCCAAGCCAAGCTGAATATTGATAGCAACGGAGAACCTTTAAGAGGTGATAGCAAAAGAAATTAAATTGGGCCTGGTGTGTATATATGTATATACAGCGCTCTCTCCTTATCTGCAGTCGCAGTTACTCGTGGCCGACCCCAGATATAAACAATTCATAATTTTACTTAATAATGCTCCTAACGGGTAGTGGTGCTTGCAGTTCAACTATTCTTAAAAGGAGGCACGAAGTTCTTCATTTAAGTGGGAAGGTCGGATATTTCTACTTCGTAAGGAAAGGGATATTCACTTGCAGGGGTTACTAGGACGTGAATTTCAAAAAACATGATTCTAATTAATATGTTATTTGCTGCTCAGCGTTAATTAACGTCTTCTGGATTTTCTTAAAGTGTTGATATTTTGATGACAATATTACTATTTACAACGTATTTATTTTTCTTTGGTTCTGGTTAATAAGCATTATTTTGTAATTGGTTATGTCTGAAATATGAAGAGACAGACCTGTAAACTGAGAAGTATGCAACGTGCGCATGAGAGAATCATGCTCAACCTTACATGGAGAGATCACAAGAGAGCACAGTATATAAGGAAGAGAACGGGAGTCCAAGACATCATAGAAACTATTTAAAAAAAACTCAAATGGCAATGGGCAGGCCATATTGTAAGAAGGAAAGACAACCGATGGACATCATGTCTCACAGCATGGATACCCAGAGATCACATGCGAAACAGTGACCTACTGAATACAAGATGGAGAGATGAACTAGACAAATTCAGGAAATACTGGCTCTGCGACGCCCATGATAGAAATTTGTGGCGAATCCAGGGGGAAGTCTATGTTCAACGACGGACGTTAAAAGACTGATGATGATGATGGTGGTGGTGGTGGTGGTGGTGGTGATGATGATGATGATGATGATGATGATGATATGAAGAAAATGTGAGTCATTCCCTTTTAAACTTTGCTTTTACCACCAGGACGGTGATATCTTGAAATCTAGTTATTCTCAATTGGACAACGGACAAATTTTCACATTTTTATTCACATGAAGTAAGAAAACAACTGCAAAGTTTGCATGCAGCCATTTTCTATACTTTTAGCACATAAACGATCACAAAATAACACTTACTACCCAGGTACAACGATCGTGTCGCACGGTGTCAGTGGACCGGTTGCAACAGTCCTTTTTTTTTTGTTGAGTTTTCTGTCTTTTTTCATTTACTTCTTCTATTTCTGTCTCTCTCAATCTCTCACGGTATCTCTCTTTCTATCTATCTCATTCTCTATCTATTCATTTATGTATCTATCACGGCACATCTACACATATGTCTGTCTGTCTTTTTATGGCACTTTTTTGTCTGTCTTTGTTTTTATGTAGGTTGAAGTGTGTTACGCCACTTCGGGTATTTGCCACCTCCAACTCTGATATGAGGGACTTTACTAAAGCTGTTGCGAACGTAAAAGCATCACAGCTTTTACTTTCTCTTTATATCTTATTAGAGATAGAGAGAGAGAGAGGGAGTGAGAGAGAGAGAGAGAGAGAGAGGTGGGGGAGAGTCAGTACTATGCATAGTGTTCCATGCTTTTCATTTCAATCCTTATAAATCACATTTTCTTTGTACCTCTCGGCCTCATTTGCATAATATATGCTGCTTCTCCGGGCTCTGTCGGAAGTCAAGCCAACGGACACACGTACACAGAACCTCACGCAACTCTCAGTTCATGTGTACTCAAGCTGCACTTATGCGCAGGCGCACACATATTTAAACAGAATAAGTGACTTCCTGTTTCACTTTCGTTTTCACCTTAATTTGGGATGTAAACATTGTCTCTTCGATTTTTCTCAACTCGTTCTACCATTAGTTTTTCACATCTTGACTTTCCCTCTCGTTTTTTCCTCGTTTTCTTTGACTTCTTTTTTCCCCTTCTCGTTAGAAACCGTCAAACAAAACTGTCAACAGATGTTTCTCTCAGTTTTTAAGCTGGTCAGACTGTCTATGTGTTTATGTATGTATCACGCATACAAGACGCATCAATTGAGCTAGAAGCCTGAAAATCTCAGCATTTACCCCTTGTGTTTAGAATGAACTTTTTTTTCTTAACTTGCCCCCAAAATAGATTTTTAGTGAGAAGCTGAATTCACAATGCAAGTTTATGCTAAATAATGCGATCACTGATTTTTTTTTAATTTGAAAAATTAGGAATTTTTGATCACTGTCCAACGAAAGGCAAGAGAAGTAACTTATTCATCGATCACCCCTTTTTTTTCTAACTTTTTGATTAATGGCCCCCAACATGGTACGCAACCAAAACTGATTAGTTCGGGAAAGCTTTATATTGTGTGAATGACCGGACGGTTTTTCCTTTCCTCCCACCCAAAAATGTTCTATATGGGGTCCAATTTACAATGTAAATTCCTGCTAAAATGGTTCCTCAGTTTGAGCCCGAAACTGTTAATACCTGTTTTATGAAAATTCGGATTTTTCTAACGGAAGGTCAGAGTAGTGATTTTTTTCACTGATCTTTTTTTCACCTAGATAATCACCAACACTTGCATAGTGCCGGAAACGTTGGTGAAGAGGCGGTTCCTATTGAGTGACGAACCATACCCGTTATACTTTTTCAAAACCTTTCCAGTATTCAATTTCCTTCGATGTAAATATTAGCAATTCTTCAGCCTTTATTTATTTATTTTTTTTTTTTCCTTTCCGTATTTCTCATTTTAACCTCTTCTAAGAGTTTCTGACCTGAATCACATTTAATCAATCACTTAAGACCTCGTCTCTACTTGAAGACATCTTGTTCTTGTCCTAATTTCTCTTAAGAGCCTCACCTTGGACTTATGAGATTACATACGCATGGCCTCGCCGACAGATCATTCACACGGTCACACACTGTTGGTCACACGTGCATACGCTGACATCACACATACACACACAAACAAACAAGCAAACACACGCGCGCAGGCAATCACTAGCGTTTCGCTTACTCACATTCACATCACACATAAACAAACACTTATTTGCTCTGTACGTACACACCAGAAACGTTCACCACACAAGCGTACTAACCTCAACCACGGACGGTCCCCTCACAGAGGTACACACGCACGCCCCACACGCAACCAGGTACGGACCCCAAGCCTTTTCACCGGAAGCGCATTCTTTCACACGCTCACACAGGACTCACACACCCTCACTTAACACAAGCGGACGCACACACATACTGACCTAATACAAACATTAACTTCACACGCACACTCACACATTCAGCTCAAATACACTCTCGGCCTACACATAGACGATCAACTCGTACACACACACATAAAAGCTTGATTAACGAGCCCATTTTACATACGCCCATCTCACACACACACAGCAAGCTCACATTTGGATCAGTAACAGACTCAACTCCCAATTCGATTTGCCTTGCACGTACGCACTCAACTGTTACCCACACGCGGACACACGTTATGTAAATATGCATCGCATTTAGATCAACATTCAATCTTTGAAGTAGAGTGTACATGATAAGTAATTGTCGAGTTTATGCAAGCCAGGTTAGTTTTCCTTCCCGGAGAATGAAGTTTCTTATCATTCCGTTATTAAATTGGGCGAGTATCTTCATTTTTGTTGTTTTCATCACGTTTTGAATTCTACTCTCTTCGGTCTTAGGCATTTCTGATTATATTACGTTTACTGGAATGTCGTCAGCGAGACTTGCATGCAAACTCTTGCTTTTCATAAGGGTCTTCCATTCACTCTCTAAAATACACTAACCCCCCTCTCTCTCTCTCATAAATATATATATACGTATATAGATATAATGTATGATATATATATATATATATATATATATATATATATATGTGTGTGTGTGTGTGTGTGTGTGTGTTTGTGCAGAAAACAATTGTGTATACAAGAATATACAACTTTGCATGTACACAAATTATATTTATACGTACATAATTGGGATATAAAAGGAAAAACACGCCCTCTCTGAGAGAGGTATACAAGTCTTAGTGAATGCAAGTATATATATATATATATATATATATATATATAGAGAGAGAGAGAGAGAGAGAGAGAGACAGAGAGAGATGGAGAGAGAGGGGAGGGAGAGGATTATATATATATATATTCATATTATTTGAAAAACCATGATAAAAAAACGATTATGAATTGCTACATGTTACATAGAAACTAACTTGAAATGATCTCTCGTTATGACACGATGAATGTACTATTTGGTCAGACAATGTGAATAAAATAAACAATCAGAGAAACTTGGGATTCTTTAGGAAACAAACCTCTGACCGACAGGGTAGACAGTTCAACGTAGCGCTGCTCTAACCATCTAGCTAAACAGCCACCTGTGATGCAAGGGCCGGAACTTTCTGCAGCAGCCCAATTTCCTTTATTGTTTTTTTTTTCATTCACGTTGTTTTGGCCAAATAGTGCATTCACTGTGTAATAATATGTAATCTTTCCAAATAAACGTTTCCAGATACTCAAGAGAAAGCAGGTACTACATCTCACATTTTCCAATTATTCTTTGGGCATTTTTCGACGGATATCAGCCATCCTTTTAACAGAAATATGCCCATTTCTTCCCTCAGCCCCAAAATGTAATCAGTAAATTTTTCTGTGAACTGCGGATAACTTCTTGTCAGAAAAGAGAGGGCTGGCACCAGTCGAAACACGCCCACAGAAAAATAAAGAGATGTAACATCTACTTTCTCTTAAGCTGAGTCGTCACCTTTCCAATTATCCCTTTTCTCAATATATATATATATATATATATACATATATATATATATATATATATATATATATATATATATATATATATATATATATATATATATATGAAAAAGATTCCTGCTTTTCCAACAGAATCTTTTATTCACATATATTCAGGGCGTCGTCATTCAGTCAGCAATGTATTTACTCTGGCTGAGGTGAGATTTTGGATCCATTTTGTGTTTCATTATGAAAGTAGCTATTCCAGTTTCGATCCCATGAATTCTTCGAGAAATGTTTCAACATCTTGAATTACCTCGAATTGTTGGCCATGCAACAAACCTTACCTTGGGCAGAACGAGGGCAAAAGGTTCATAGAAGATGATGTACCTGGGAGAACTCTGCGTCCCTGCTCCAGAATCGTTTACTGCGTCACATTTCCCACAAGACAGGCGCTTTTATGTAGCAAAATTACCGGTCGACTTCTCTGACGAGGAAATGTCTTTCCTTTTCCTGTACTCCAAACGAAGTAATTGACTGATTCACCTCTAATGTGTCTGCACGTTATGCACCTATCCTTAAAACTTCCTCCAATTCAACTATTTTCAAATTCTGAGCTCTTCCGGAGCGTTCTTTGTCTTGAGCTGAACATGTCACCCTATGTATTTTTTAAAGACTTGGCTTGCATCTACTGACTCATTACCGTCAGTTTCACACATCTATTTCGTAGCTACCGTCATACCCTGTATTAAGTTGAACCGGATACGTGAACTGCATCAAATGTGCATTTTATATTCAAATATGATTTTCACTTTGAAATTAAAGGATCCCTTTTCCGCAAACGATTCTGATTGTCTAACCACGCACAAGCAATAAAACTCTGAATAAACTTCAAAGAAATAGATTGCTAACTATTGACTGAATATCAACATAAAAATGGGAAGAATAATGATTTAAAATGTTCATTGAAAATAGATGGATATCATTTGGACGATTGGATAATAAGTATTATTTTCACACACACACACACACACACTTATATATATATATATATATATATATCTATACATATGTGTGTATATATATATGCATATATATATATATATATATATATATATATATATATATATATATATATATAAAGATTAAGCTGGCGTTTTACGCTTCTTGAATCAGACAGAGCCGGGCACAGCTAACGAAAACAAAAACTGAAAAATTGTGAAAAATTTAGCAGAAGCAAAGACAACCACTAACCGGTAACTTTTATTAGGTGAACTTAGATCAGATTCATTGGTTTGTTTTTTATCTCTAAAATTCTCAGAAAACGAGCGAGCAGGAATCTCAATGCGTTACAGCTTGGACATGGAGCTTCCCCGAAGAGTATGACATGCCAATAACAGATGAGAATAAAAGAGTATGTAAATAATTGAATGAACAAATGAAATTAGGCTTTGGTTCGTATTCAACATACAGTTATATAAGTCTATTTTTAAGAGTTTTAGAGTAAAAGGAAGGGAACAAATAGAACCTAAATCCGTGCAATATAAATTCAGTCGACGGCTTCCGTTTCATTCAACTGAATTTTCAGTGGTTGATCAGTTTAGAGTGTGGCCATTGCTGTTTTGAATTAGTCTTGCTCTTGGAAAGATAGGGCAGTATTTGGATATATTTGCATCTATCTGTCAAACCTGTTTGATTGTCAAGGTGGAAGGATTATTAGAGAAAAAAGAATTAATAAAAAAAAGTTATCCGATTGCTCCTTTTTACATTAATGTTATAGAAAAGACAGCTTTAACCACAGTGTCAAACTTGCTTATCACTTTTCCATGGACTAATATATTCTGCATATATATATATATATATATATATATGTGTGTGTGTGTGTGTGTGTGTGTGTGCGTGTGTATAATCATGTGCATATATGTATATGCATATGTGTGCAGATACACATATACCAGCATATCTATCTATCTATACACATTGTGTGCACATATATATATATATATATATATATATATATATATATGTTTGAGAATTTTCTTCTATAAAATGCAATGTGTATCTCTTTGTCTTCCTCTCCATATAAATATATATATATATATATATATATATATATATGTGTGTGTGTGTGTGTGTGTGGGTGTGGGTGTGTGTGTGATTCCAATGATACCCTGATACTACACTCTGATCATAGGTAGACATGCCGGGAAGTGACGCTGATAAACGATGGAGATAATCTGATCCTAGGTGAGAGCGTCGTACATGGAATTTAACCAAAGAATTGAACCTTGAACTAGAACTGAACTTGAGAGAAACATGATCAACCCCATATGAAGAGATTCTAAGATTGCACAGTATATTAGAGGAAAAAAACTAGATATCAAACAAAATGAAGAAAATATAATGGCAATGGACTGGTCAGGTTGCAACCATGTCAACCACCGAACGTCACGACTAACAAGGTGGATGTCAAGAGATCACATGCGATATTGGAGCCGATAGAAAGTAAGATGGCGAGACAAGCTAGATTATTTCAGAAACAACTGGCTCTGCAATGCCCATGATTAAGAGGTCTGACAAATCTTGGGGTTAGGTCTATGTCCATCAACGGACGCTAAAAGTCTTATGATGATGATGATGATGATGATGCGAATACGTGTATAATGCGCAAGTTTCCGTATGTAATTCTAAGAGTTAGCATTTACACACACACACACACACACACACAAATATATATATATATATATATATATATATATATTTGCATATAAATAATTAATTAAGAGCATGGGAATCATAAGTATCTCTATCAAATTTTCTTCTCGTAAAAGTTGACGTAGAAAAAAAAATACAGACTTACAAATAATCAGCAAATTTTTTTTTTTAATTCAACTGCTAATTTATGGATAGTACACTCTTACCCAACCTTGTCAAAAATGAACTCGCTCGCTTCCGCATTCCTCAGTTTCTGAGAATCGACGTTGCTACCAGCTGAGCAAGGTACCATGTTGCTGCTACCAAAACAGAAGTGTAGAACTGTACATGACATCACTAGTGAGCAAAGCTATGACGTCATCTATCTAATATAGCTCATCTTCCCAAAACATCGATACAAGTATGACGACTACAACAACCTTGGCTGCTAGGAAAACAGGAATCGTTTTATTTACTCAGTTCTGACATAGTTAATTGTTTTATTAGAAACTGTAAACAAAATCTGTCTACATCGATATAGTTCTCTCCAGTTTTTGAAGTATTCTGGCTTCATGTATCACCAATGGTGGTAGAGGGTATGAAATTTTAAAATTTACTCCTAATTATGTCTAGACGAAATGTTTTATTTGTTTATGGAAAATTCATTCCCGAAAGTGGTTTCACGGGTGTTCGATTCACAATATGAATTTATGCTATATCAGGCATGTAGTTGGTGTCTGGCAGCATTGACGGTTGTTTTATCTTGGATATTCCGAGATTTTTGTGATCACCGCTCGATAAAAGGCAAGAGAAATAACAATCTTTGTTCATCCCTTTTCCCTACACGACATGCTGCTAGATAGACGTCGATCACGTGGTTGTCTTTCATTAAGTGACTAACTAGACCTTTTTGTATTTATTTAAAAATTTGAGTTTTATTGTTGGCGGACGAAGGGAAATTGTAAAAACCTCTTTTTTTCTCACTTTCTATACATATTTGACACACACATGCAACTGTGCACACACACACACACACACACACACACACACACACACATATATATATATATATATATATATATATATATATATATATATATATATATATATATATATATATATATATATATATATTGTTGACGTTTTGTCTCAGTCCTAATCTGTTCATCTCTCTCATCTTAGTAAGCTGGTCATTACTCTGTCTCAGCCTGTTCCATCTATCGATCTATCTAATTAAGATAGGCTACTCTCTCTCTCTCAGTCTGTCTGTCCATCTATGTTACTACTGATTATATCTATCCCTTTATCTATCTATTTATCAATCTCAGACTACTGGTTCTGTCTCTGTCTCTGTCTCTGTCTCTCTCTCTCTTTCCTCCCCCTCTCTTTCCATTGGTTTATCCATCTATCTATCTTGGTCGATTCATATGTATCTATCAATTTATCTATATCAGTCGATTCGTGTATTTCACAGTAAATTATCATGTATCTATCTATCTATCTATCTATCTATCTCACTAAGTTCATATCTATGTCTCTCCCTCACTCTCACTCTCTTTCTCTCTCTCTCTCTCTCTCTCTCTCTATATATATATATATATATATATATGTATATATGTCAAATCATATCTATCTTTCTATCTATCTATCGTTCTATCTCAGTCAATTCATATCTATGTTTGCCAGTCTCTCTGTCTCTGTCTGTCTGTTTCTCTATTCCCCCCTCTCTCTCTATATATATGTATAAATATATATATATATATATATATATATATATATATATATATATATATATATATATATATATATATATATATATATATATCAGACAAATCATATATACTGTTCTATCTATCTATCTATCTATCTATCTACCCTAGGATTGCATATTGATCTCCTTTAATTCAAAGTTATCATCATGAAATATTTCGAACACAAACTGACTCACGCTGACACGATTTCACCAAATCTATTTTTGGGTAAATATTTGTTTTGCTAGATAATCTTTTAATCCTCTTTTTTATGATTTATGTTGTTTATCAAATGAGCACTCCAATAAACCATTCAATTTTTAAAATTCTTCCTTATAATTCCGATTAAAAACTATCTTGTTTATCCTACTGGCCGTCATCCTATGGTACGTCCAACACTTGATTGATGAACGCCCGCTTGTTTCACAAGCAATTGATTTTTTTTATATACTTGTGCTATTTCGAGATAACTTTGCACTTAAATATAAATAAAAACACCCGGCTGTTGCATGGTAAAACTCCACTCTTACTTCTATTTGACTGACGACGATTACTGCAATTCTTGTATTGTATGAACAATTAATAAATAATCATAATAAATATTTTTTTCTGTTTAAAATCACGTTCGAAAAACGTTAATTTTATAAGTGTTTCTATTTATTACGATGATTTAAATTGTCACATATATCTTAGACTTGTCAGTTAGACTTAGTTGGTAAGAGAGCCGCCTACTGATCACAATGTCATGATTCGGTTACACGATGGGGGAATGTTGATTCATTGAATAGACAAACAGTGAAGAGTTCATTCCCAAAATTTGGAAAGGATTGTTCTTGAATGGCGGAAGAAGACAGTCGACTCCGGTCTTCGATTTGGACATCAATACCATTGTTTACAATGTTATCAATTAAGGTTAACAGTGCCCGGCTCAAAGGTAAGGGGTACAAAATAAAAACAGAGGGAATATTTTATTTCTATTTTTCTATTTTCAAGCGGAAGAACTTGTCTACTTTAATGGAATTGTCCCTGTTCTGTCTCTACAGACAATGAGAGCCCCCCCCCTCCTCAACGTATGATTGGGAAAAGAGTACGGAGATACTGGGATGCATCAGAATCTATCTCTCGGCCTCTGGTGCAGTTTATAGGAAAGCAGAGATTGATAAGTCTAGAATTAAGTTGGCAGCAGAAGCTTCTGGAAGGATGTGTTAAGGATCCTCCATTCCCTGGTGTAGAATGATAGTTGTCCTCCTCCCCTAACTGGTAGCAAGAGAGTCCAATCTGCTAAACTATTTTGCCCATAGCTTGGGTTGGATAGAAGGGTTGGATTCCTGTCTTTACTGAGGATATCAGAGCAGAGTAAACATTGAACAGTCCCGACCGAAATTTGAACTCGGGACACCGATTCCATTGTTAAGCCCGTTACCGTCGACGCCAATCACACCTCTTGTCTACTTGGAAAATTAGTATTTGGAATTATGACTTCTACCGGGACTTGAAATCTGACTTCTGTTTAATATACATTTTTTGCGTAGAAACTGTCAAGCCATTTAATATCATCGAAAAAAAAAATGATAGCCAGCCAATGATAGCCGGGATAGATCAATGGTGCCTTAGTCCGCCACAAAGTAATTCCCTAGGAACCGCGAACACTTACCCCAGCATTCGTTCCACTATTCAATACAGTGTTCAATCAAATATATCTTATGTGAAAAGGGGTGCAGAGAAGATTCAGAAAGCCAGTATCAGCTACAACATGCGGGTCACTTTTAGTAGTTCTCACATCATGTGAAATTTGCTCACCAAAATGAGTCTGCTATGCGAGAAGAGTCTGGTGAATAATTGTATTCATGTTATCCCTAGTAAATGTGGGAAGATCCATACAGGGGGAATAGCCAGACCTCTCAGAGATCGAATCGATGGGCATAAAAAAGCCATTATCAAAGGCGAAATAGAAAGATCTGGAATGACTGAGATTAACGGAAGAGAGAAAGGCGAACACTACCATCTCTGGGAGGAAGTTCGGATTATAGACAGCAGAAGCTGTTGGAAGCTGAAAAAAAAGAGGTACCCTTTAGCATGTTGACTGAGTGTAGAAGTCAGACAAGTGAAGGTATAGACATCAAGGCCTAACGTTGCAACTGCTTGAAAAAATCTGTTCACCATCATCACATTATGGTAGTTAGCCTAAAGAAGACAGAAGAATGGATCGGCCTAAAATGTCCTGTTAACGACTGAAACAACAAAAAGATCAGTCGTCTTGAAAACTCATTGAAAAATTCCGAACCCTCTCTCGAGATTGACATCAGCTGCGTGATCGGAAACAGGCAGTATTAGATATATACATTAGAAGTGAAAAGAAACGAAATGAATAAAATGGGATATTAAATGGAGATGGGCTAGACACGAAGCAAGAAACGATGGAGCAAAAACTTAATCGATTGGTGCCCACAGGACAGAAAGCGCAACAAGAAAAGACCGGGCACTAGCTGAACGAATGAGATAGCAAGGTTTGCCAGTAAGAAATGACAGAAGTCAGCGCAGTCATGATCGTCATGGAACTAAATAGGAAAGTCTTTTGTCAATCAGTGAACAGCCATCATTAGTATCAGCAGGCTTAAATATATACACGAATAGGAAGTATGGGGCAACTGCAGGAATCAAACTTGCAACTGATAGGGTGATCACTTCAAGGTAGCATTGCTCTAACCATTCAGCTAAACAGCCACTGGTAATGCATAGACCTAATTAACTGTTTCAACTCCTAATTCTGTTTCTGTTTATTCAAGGTCTATATCTTCTCTATTTGTTTCTTTCAACACAGACAGTTATATTATTCAGAAAAAGATATACGATTCGACAGAATGATAATAAATTGCAATATATAATATTGAAAATTATAATTGAAATGATATCCTGTTTTTACTCAGTGAATATATTAATTGACCTTAACAACGTAAATAGAATAAACGTATAAAGAGAATGGGTCTTCTGCAGGAATCGAGCCTGTAACCGATAGGGTAGAGACTCAACTACTACGGCAAATGATAAAAAAATATCTGATTGGTGGTGGAGGTATGAAGCACAGCCCTGCTGTGATAGGTGAGAGAGAGATGAGATGAAAGGAGAGCTGAGGACCTGAGGAGACTTGTTGTCACTCATCCCTCAGCAACTATCGGGCAACTGGTGCGAAACTGTAAACCATAGTACCGCTGTGGGCTATGAGAGTGAGGAGAAGAGGGCTGGGAACTTGAGGAGACTTGCTGTCACTTAACCTCCTGCAGTAACCACCAGGCAACTAGCATGAAATTGATAATAATAATAATAATAATAATAATAATAATAATAATAATAATCAGCTAAGTCCGTTGTCGGTCATAGGCGTTTCCTAACGTGTGCCCTTATTTCATTCCTGGTGTCAATACATTCTGAATTCATCTTTTCATAACGTCACTGATATCTACTTGCTACCTCATACACTTCGTTTCTGTGCTCTTACAAGGTGATGTTTACATGATTCTCTCTTTGGCAAGTTACCTGGCTCTTAGTTTTAGAGAACCGATCTCCCGTTGATGTTCCACGTTTTAGTCCCATATGTGACTCTTGGGAGGATACCTCAGTTGTAGACCATTCTTTGAAGACCAATGGAATGTTCTTGAACGTGAAAACTGGACATGCTCCGTCGAAAAGCTTGCCAACTGAGGATGATTCTTTACTTGACTCTTTTCTCCGTTTGAGGAATTTATGGAGATTTATTGTCTCAGGTAGATAGAGTGATCTACTTTCCCCAGCTGCAATCATAAATAATCAATTTAGAATTGATTTAAAACAATCACTCACATTTGCAGATCAATATACGTAATATTGAGGAAATGTTTGTACGTAGGGATTCAGTTTGAATGAATTTAAGATACACTGCTACTTCAAAAAATATGATTTTTCAATAATCGGTGCCATAGATAAGCAGGGCGGTAAATAATAACGAATGAAGACTATTTTTCGAAAGTGAGGATAGGAATCCAAAAGGGTACATTTTCCTCAAAATGAAATACTTTTATGAATTATCTCCCTTTCATCAGGCGTTGATAACTAAGAAAGCGTTTTTACTTTTCGTAATATTTCCAAGACTCGCAGAGCACATTAATTAATTGAACTGTTGGTACTGGCCTTTTGAGAACCCCACTGAATATTTTTTTGGTATTTATTACGATTTTTGTCCCTCATTTCAATAGATTATTTGTAAGTTCATTCTATGCCTTTTATTCCCTGTTTTCGGTTGATTTTCTAATTCAATCCCGCTTCGTTATGTGTCCGTATTGTTATTTATCTTTCCTTTGATGTCAATTTTCAAAGTAGATTAAAAATCTACTCTGAACGAGTAAATTGGAAATGTACAAACCATCTAGCGGTTACCTTGATTAGCTATCTCTTTACCAGGTAATTGTTCCTTTAATCCATCTGATCAGTTATTTATCTAGCTTTTTATCCATATAATAATACGCCAGCCTGTTCAAACATCTATGTCCAAGTACCTATACATATATGTATGTATATATCAGATAATAGCGATAGCTGCAGTAATAATTGGTATATTTGAGATGATATTGAATTCAACAGAATTTAAGAATATGTAAAGAAAAGCTGCAATATATACTCGCAGAGTTATGTACTCCAGGCTTTAGATGACCCAAGACAAGAGCCGAGGAATTCGGAGCGAAGAACAAAGTAATTAATGACTAAGCTTGAAACCTCAAACAACAGAGACGATATTTACAGACTTTATGTTAAAAGAAAAGACAGGAAGTAAACTAATAGACCTCGAAAATTGGGGGTATAGAACTTCCGACTAGATCACTTTAGTCTAAGTCACTTTGGTCTAAATCACTTTTGTCTGAAATCACTTTTCACCACACAATACCTCCAAAAGCTCTCAATGTATTCAAATGTCATTCTATTGAATGGTGGGTTACGAGTTAAGATAGAATTAGTGAAATTTCAGGATGGATCTAGAGATTTATTTCGATAGACGGATATTTTATTCTATTGAATATTGGAACGGATCCTGCAATTTTCATCCTCTCAATCAAGAGAAAATCCCTGGATCCACCCCAAAATGTCTCTAATCTTTCTTTAGCCTAAGCACCCCATCCCATTTGACAAAAAGTCATGAAATTCACTGACAACTTTTGCAGGTATTATATGGACAGAGGTGATTTTAGACCAAAAGGAGTAAGACTCAATTAAATCTAAACGATGGTTCCTTGACCCGAACAATGTATCAATTTATCTGTCAAATGATTTGAGTTCTACACATAGATGAGATAAAGGAGAATGATTTTAGCGGCCAAAATCAACAAAAAAATTCCCAAACGACAAATCTGGGATCAGAAAATAAAGTAAAATACATCTGTTTCAAGCAAGCAAAATGGATCGGATATGAAGAATAAAGTTCCAAAGAAATTTGATCCCTAATCCTCAGGAGCCTCTTCGAACTATGAATAGCCTAACATAATCAGTGAATCAACAGGAGACATTCAAACTCAGCCACATTTTAATTCGTTTTTAACTGAATCTTTTCTTCACATCATCATCATCATCATCAGGAGCAGCAGCAGCAGCAGCAGCAGCAGCCGTAATCTATTAGCGTCCGTCGTTGAACGTAGACCATGATAATCCCCAACATTAGCTAAGCCTCTCTATCGGACGTGTCGTGGAGCCAGTACTTTCTAAACTTGTATTACTCGCTACGCAATCTTATTTTCTGCCAGACACAATTTCGCTCATGATCTCTAGGGATCGACGATATGAGTTGTGATGTATAGCAGTTGCCTGATATTCTTGCAACATGCCCTGCCCATTGCGATTTGAGTTTTCTAATGGTTTCCATACTATCTCAGACTACTGTCTTTTCTCTAATATAATGAGCTATCTTGTGATCTCTCCATGTGAGGTTGAGCATGATTCTCTCGCGTTCACATAGCATGGTTTTCAGTCTGAGGATCAATCTTTTGGTTTGATTCCACGTCTCTACTCTGTAGATGACTACCGGGAGGATGCATTGATTGTACGCCCATCTTTTCAGGACAAGTGGATTTTTTTCCTGTTCATGAAAGTCGAGCTTGCTTAACTGAAAGCTCGCCAACTTGGTGTGATACGTCGTTTGATTTTTTCTCCTTTTGAAGTTTCATGGAGATTCGTTTTCTAAGGTAGATGTGGTGGCCTACTCGTTTCAGCTCTGCAATTTCGATTTTAATCGTCTCGTCTTTGTCCTCAACATGTTTGTTGCACGTGAAATTCGTTTTGCTGAAGTTCACGCAGAGGTCAGCTTTCTTGCTTTCTTTGTTTAGTTTGTCTAGCATTATTCAGAGATCGTGAAGGTTTCTCGTAGAGAGGGCGGTGTCGTCAGCAAATCTGAGGTTACTTAGTTATTTGCCGTCTATTTTGATTCCTTTGTGTTATCAGTCTAGGTTTCAGAAGATCATCTCAAGGCAGGCTGTGAGGAGTTTGGGTGAGCTTTTACTAATAGTGAAATTAGACGTTATAACCTGAATTCACTTGAATTCCTCGGATGAAACACTTTGATTATTTCAATTATCATTTATTC
Organism: Thysanoteuthis rhombus; assembly: GCA_963457665.1. Taxonomy (NCBI): domain Eukaryota; kingdom Metazoa; phylum Mollusca; class Cephalopoda; order Oegopsida; family Thysanoteuthidae; genus Thysanoteuthis; species Thysanoteuthis major. The sequence continues at coordinate 41,532,097 of OY735229.1, forward strand.
ATGACTAATTTTACTTTAATTTGATTTCGTTATTTTTATGCCGATCGTTTACACATGTATTTTAAGGCAGTTGAGCTAGGAGGATAAATCGGAAACAAATAAGCTGGTGAGCCATGCTCAGGCATTTTTTATTTATTTCAAACATCAGCGAATCGTAACATTGAAAAAATTTCAGAGAATGTTTTTGATTGTAAGGCATACGGGAGTCATCATTACAATTGTCCTTATTACAAAACTGTCGATAAAAACTGTTAACATAGGTTGCTTCAGTTTTTAAGAGGGTTTAGCTGACTGGCTATCTATAGGTGCACGTGTAAAGACCGCCTTTAAAGTGTTAGCAAACTTTTTATTCCCAGAACAATTTTTAAAAAATTCTCTCCCGAATGGGTTTTTCGTGTGGATGTGTGGGTGTGTGGATGTAGTTTTCACCATAATTTTATGCTAAAATGATTGCTTAGTTTGTGTCCAGCAGCACTCATGCTTGTTTTGTTTTTTCCTTTTAATCATGACATTTTACTGATCGCTTCTCAACATATTGGGAAAGATGTGTCATTTATTCGTTAAACTTTTTTCAATGTAATAATTTGATCACTCATAACACAGCATGCTACAAAGCAGTGGTCATGTTTCAGTTTACATCGTGTGACGAATAAGACCTGTCTTTATTCTTTCCAAATATTACAAAACTGGTACGTAAGACAACATTCTAGAACTCAAGTAGTTCGGTCCATAATTGGACCGATGGAGCCAAGACTAAAAAAAAATCTCTGATTGTAGGGCGTGCAGGAGTCCTCATCGGAGTTGTCATTAGTTTAAATATTAATATCCTCTTGGATTTCGTTTAATTGGATCGGACATTTGAAGTTCGGGGACAGTCGAGATTTTTGATCAGCAAATTAGGGATATCCGCTGACTATCAATTAATTAATTGATTCATTAATAATTCAATCAATTGGAAAGTCCCAATTGTCTAATTTGGAAAAGATGAGATTTCAAAGTAGTGAATTTTCTTTTCAATTTATGATTTAATTTTTTTCCATTTTTTTCCCCCATATCTATTTTAAGAACTTTTACAACAATTTGTGTGTGTGTGCATGTATGTGTTGATACATATGATCATGTATCGATGTAATGATAAGAATTATGATTAATCAAACAATATGAGAGTGAAATGACGGTATTGAAACACTTGCTGAGACAAGTGATTCTTTCTTTCGACGATTTTCTCCAAAGTAAATGCAATTCTCAAGACTATTGTGCTACAAGTAACTGGTGTTTTGTGAGCAGAAAATAGTGGGTGATAGGAAGTTGTCTTAGCAAATCTGATATTGCCGTTTCATTCTCACACATACGTATATATATATATATATATATATACACACATATATATCGAGTCAAGTTTTTTCTCAATGACGCATTAGAGATATACGCACTGTTTCACTTAGGAAAGATTCATGAAACTTAATATGAAAATCTTTTCTGAGGAATCAGAATATGCAATCTGTAATGAGTTATTGAAAATATCTTTCATAACCGCTTTAGTTATCGTATAGTGCAATTTCCTGTACTAAGATCTACTTAATACATTAATACAAATACACACCTTTGTTATATAGTTTATTATAGTTCTCTCATATATATATATATATATATATATATATATATATATATATATATATATATATACATACAAATCAGGAATACTATATGACAATATATTACAATATCCAATGTTTAATGGGTTTGTTTTATGAGGTATTTGAATTATTCAGCATTAAACATTAAGTTGGATTAGAGTAGAGCTCAAGACATGACGAAGGAAAGCAATAGCTACACAAGCCTATTTATGTTCCTGCAAATGATTTGATTTATCTGTGTAATACAAGCACACACACGCACACTTTCACGCACACACACAGACACACAGACACACACACACACACACACACACACACACACATATGTATATAATTGAAAGGTACTAGTATTCCACGGGATTGGTCCAATAAGTGTGTGAACTAAATAAAAAGTAAGGAATAGCTACGGTAGTTGTGAATTACGTAATATCTAATAAGTAGTTTATTTCGTAAAAAAAAAACTTTTGTATTCAATCGCCAGATCTCCTGTGGAAGGTTTTGACACAGCTGTCCTATCATGGTTGACGCTGGCATGATAAGGATTGTTTTCTTGCAACTAGCATCATGTTGTTCTGTTAGGAAATGGGCACGGAGTATCGATTCTTCTTACTCTGTGAGATGTCACAGAATCCCAATTCACAGAATTGCATACCATTGAATAGTTAAGAAAAGCAGATTAGATTGTTACAAAAAAAAAAAAAATACTGAAATATCAATTTGAATAATTTTAATAGAAACAGTAGAATTTACTGTTACAGCCCAAACGTGTTTGATACGCCACTTTGCCTATGATCACCGTTAAGCAACGTTAAGCCTGGTCAATATCAATATGAATGACCTTCTGGGAATACCAAATGCCGTAACCAGCTGCAGAGGCATCCACTACAGTCATGATGATCAACGAACGTGTTGAATACTTTCCTTCAGAGGCCTTCAGTACGGCTGAAATCGGAAAGTGGAACTTAGACACCTCACTTCCATATAAAGTCATGCTTAGCTTAGGGGAGCCTGAGAATCAGGAAACTTACTAAACAATGGTGTAAATTATATTATTTCCGTCTCTTTATCTCATCCCATAACAGAGTGGGTCTTTTCCTTTATTTATTGTCTCCAAGTCTGTAATCAGTCCTTATCGTTATCTCAAGACTTCTTCTGACGATGGATATTCATGTTGCCGATGTTGTTACCACGTCCTCTCTGACGATCTATTTTACAGCTTTCTTCAAGTGAATAGAAGAGGTTTAGAATATTACCTACAAAATGACAAACAGAAAATGATAGTAAATACACCACTTGGTTCGATCCATTTCCAGTCTTGGAAGCCAAGGAAACGATACCATTCAGGAGTACCCACAGGGGATTCTAATCAACACCCTGGGATGCACCTCGATTCTCTGTTTGATTTGCGAAGAAAACCTGCTGGCTTATATAGGGTATCAAATTACGCGTCTGACCAACAATTTGTTGTATGGCATTTCTCTAAATCTTCTCACACCCCAGTGGTGCCCTTTCTTATGGACAAATCACAGGGAGGGTATATATACTTTTTTCCCATATATGGTCTGCCTTACCAGATTTTTTTACACCCTT
>OY735229.1:41547823-41572823 GCA_963457665.1 Thysanoteuthis rhombus
AAAGACGACGATTCACGATATTTTAGTAGCGGAGGACATTATCGGTGGTTCGGGGGCGTAGAGGAAGTGACCCAAGTCTCGGCTTAAGAACACGGAATCAGTTAAGACTAAGAAGCTACCCTTCGAAATCCTAGATGAAGTAGCATTTTATCGATATAAGCATCGGCAAGCTGAGAGGTTGCCGACTCGAGGCTTGGATGTTCAGTCTGCTGTAGAGAAGTTGGCTGCTCGTTTAGGCTTAGCAAATTTTTGGTATAGTGATGGCATTTTAGGAAGCGACATGGCATTGATAACACCGAACAATATAAGATAGAAAAGTGAAACGATATAAACCGAACTGTCGGATTAACGAACGGTGTCCATTGAATGTGGCCAACTACCCATCGGTTTTAACAAACTTTCGGCTTTAACGATCTCCCCTCCAAATAGTTCAGTATAGTGAGGGATCACTGTATATATGAAATGTTAACTTGAATTTTGATTTTGAAAATATTACTCAACCAACATCTAGTTTCCTATGTCTCCCTCAGAGTAATTTTTTTGTGAGTCAATATTTTGGTTCAGAAAGCATTATGCTCATCGAGATTTGTCTTTTATTTTCTACATGGGGACGTATAATGATTTTATGTAAGTTGTGTCATGCTTCCACATATTTTAAATGGGTTGTATCATTTTTTATGCGCGGGGCATGTTATGCTTTTATGTGGGTATGTATGTTTTTTTCACAATGAAGAATATCATGGTTTTGCATAGAGTGTATCCTTTTTTACATGAGGACGTATCATGCTCCTTAACATAGGTGTATAATTTTTTACATGGTGGTGTATCATGTTTTTTCACTGCATAGGAGTGTATGTTTCGCATAAGGACGTATCATGTTCTTCTACATGTGTGTATCATTTTTTACATAGTGGTGTATAAAGTTTTTTACTCCATGGATGAGTATCCATTTTTACATGAGGGCGTATTTTTTTTTACATGGTGGTGCAATTCTTAAGGTTGGATTGTTTTTTTTTGCATTGGGCGTATCGTAATCTATATCTATCTATCTATCAATCTATCTATCTATCAATCTATCTATCTATCTATATATGCATATATATCGTATATATATATCGTATATATTTTAGGAATGGCTGAATGAATTTTTGCATTGCGTATGTCATTTTCTTACATATTAAACAATATCATTTGAAAAATCAGGTGGAAAATTACAAAACATTTGATTAGATATATTTTTGAAAATATCTAATACCTTTTCCGCTTGTAAATTCTTTTAGTCTTTTTCGAGTACGTGTTCCTTTTTTTCTACCGAATTTCCCTGGTTTTTACTCCCATCCTAATTTTCAGTTATTTTCAAATAACCTTCAATTCGCACCATCTCTCCTCTTGCAATGAATGATAGCGCAATCGGAAATTGGAGGTTGTGTAAAAACAACTAAAATTGAGATAAAGGTAAAAAAATAAAATTGATACTTCATCCAATATTGATAATAAAGTTTACATTTTCTTTTTTGAACATTCACGTTCCCGGTGTCCTTGTTAATCGTTCTCCCTCTTGCAAACGTGAGAGTTGGTGCAGAGCAGCCTAATAGCCAGTCAAAGGCCCAGGGGAGATTAATCGCTCAAAATATTTTTCTTTTCACACCTTGGTGTTTCTTGGAGAGCTTCCATTTGGGATCCACCGTTCAGGAAAAAGTTAAGAGGAGATTCAAAATCCTCACAGGAGGTGATAGAAAAAATATGCATGAAACACAGCATAAAATGATATTATCCACCCCCATCAGGGCCTTTTTAAGAAAAAAAAAAACATATTAATTCGACTTTTTTCCTAGCAATGGGAGGTATTTGACAAAGGTCAATGACTTTTGCCAGTGTGCAATTTTCTTGATCTTTTAGCTACCAAAAATATTTTAACGCTATAACTATAGAAAAAAATAATTGATATAGAAAGTCTCCATTCCACGTTTGAAACGATTATATTTTCATATAAATCGACTTATATGTACAACAGAGTATCGAATAAATGTAATACATACATAATCGTATGTTATTTACGTGAATGTATGGTAATCCGATCGAAAGGTAGTGATTTGACAATGTGGTAATGAAAAATGCCGGAAATTGTGTGTTACATCTCAAACATCTTTGTTATCATCGAGATGAGACTTTATGTATTTCACCATATTTTTGTGGACGTCTTCAGGAGGTTTTTTTTTTTTTTTGCAATAATATGTCGAGGCATGTGAACATATGGACGAAGGCATGGAGATTTATCTCAACGATGATAAATATGTTTGAACAGTAACATACGTTTATCTCAATCTGTCATTTCTACTCTGTCATATTTCTACCACATAAATATACGTTGGAGAAAAAAAAGTTCTCACTATCGTAAGACGAGTCGTCTCGTCCATTGTACAGGAAAGACGGCTAGCTAAGACGAGTTATCTCGTTCGTGGCAGTGAACAAATTGAAACTTTTGACAGCAGGCAACGTTGGGTTTCCTTTATATTTCTCTTTTGAAAAGAGAAAATATGCAAAAAGCAGATAAACGTAAATACTATGGAACAAATGAGAAACCGTCAAACAAAACTGTCAGCAAAATAGTGAACATTGTTTTTTTTTTGGTTTCCAGGTGATTCTGGCTGATCGGCTGGCTATGTATGTGTCGGCTGTAGAGTCAGCACCAACGTAGGGCTCAAAAATTAGACCTTTACGCCTGTGGAAATACTCCAACCATTTTTTTTTTTTAGAGGGATTCAATTTCCAGAATATATTTATGCTAAAATGGTCCCTTAGTATGTGATTTGATTGCGCACGCTTTTCTCCTGAAAATTCCAATTTTTTAGTGATCGTAGCTAAACGTAAGGCCAGAAAAGTAATTTATTCATTGATCCCCTTTTTTCTAATTGTTTAATTGATCACTCCCAACACAGCATGTTGCCAAATGACGTCGATCACAAGACTAATCTTTTTGTTTGCTCTGTTGTTACTATTTTGTTGTCGTTGTTGTTGTTACAACAAATATATTCAGGCTTATGATTCAGGGGTAGTCGGTAACGGCGCTGACATTGAAATCGGTGACCCGAGTTCAAATTCTAGAAGCTTGGGCTGTTTATATTCACTTCTGCTTAATACCTTTGGTCTATCTCCTCTCTATTAGTAAATTAGCAGGGTTGATTGGGCTCTCTAACCCTGGAATGGTAACCAATCTAAGAGGGAGACAGTTCTGACTCAAACCAAACGAGTAGAGATATTTCAAGGTGGTTTGGCGCCCAATATGACATCCTTCTGATGCCAGACGTACTACTCTATTTTCCTCTGAACAACGGAGAGGGGTCTTGACGAATGGGCATTCCAGGGTCTCCATATACTTTGTACTGGCATGATCCGTTGTATGTTGAAATCGGACAGAGGCCAGTTATGACTTGCGAGGTAAGAGAGGGAGTCAGATTTCACAAGTAGAGCCAACCAGGAAAATGGCCACAAGAAGAAGTAGAGTTTTTATCTAAAAAAAGAAAAAGAACCACCCTCTTTCTATAAGGAAATGCTGTATAAAGGAGGCTGTCATCAAAGACGTTTTGGTATTTTCAAAATTAACACCAGGAATATCTTGGAGTGATACTGACTCGTCTCAAAATTATAGAACATATTTTCTATGAAGATTGCACACCAAAAGGAAGCAATCTTCATAATTGCCGTTATTGGATGAAGTATTGTAACATTTTTTTCATCGAATTGGACTATTTTTTACCATTATCTTAGTTTTCATCTGTTTCTATACAACATTCGATTCGGGTCATGTTTTCTAAGGCAAAGAATGAACGCGATCGGAAATAGAGAGTAAGCCTTCGATGAGAATCAAATTTCCATCTTCATTACGAGACAAGGTGCAGTTTACCCCTGGCTACCCTTACTAATCGACCACGAAGACTTTTGGGGGGACAGAAAAAAAAAATGATTCACACTTTTAAACTGACTCTCGGCGCCATGTTTTCGTTGTTTACGTCTGAGACCTTGTTAGTCTTGGCAAAGCAATAAATAAATGAAGATGGTTTAGAGATTACATAGCAATACTAGGATGATGATTGAAAGTTGAAATAATGAGAAGAAAGAAAAGGAGGAAAAGGAGGGAAAGAGAGGCAGAGAAAGAAAGGGGAAAGGAAAGGAAAAGAGGGCCAAGACAAAGGAAGTGGAAAAAAAAGAGAAGGAAAAAATAGAATAGAAAGATAGAAAGAAAGAGAAAAAGTAATAATACTTAATCATTTATTTATTGCTTTGCTAAGACTAATAAGGTTTCAGACGTAAATAACAAAAACGAGGCACCGAGAGTCAGTTTAAGGGTGTGAATCAGTTTTTACCCCACTAAATTCTTCGTGGCCGATTGGTAAAGGCAGTCGGACGTAAACTGCCCCCCTTTGGTAATGAAAATGGGAATTAGATATAATCTCTTTCTATCATTGTTGCTGTTTTAAAAGTTAATTCATGATTATTTGCGTTTTTATTTTTCTATCTATCTATCTATCTATCTATCTATCTATCTATCTATATATATATATATATATATATATGAATATCTATCTATCTATCTATATCTCCCCCCTCTCTCTCTCTATCTATCTATCTATCTATCTATCTATCTATATCTATATCTATATACATATATATATATATATATATATATATATATATATATATATATATATATATATATATATATATATTCATATATATATATATATTCATATATATATGTAGATAGATAGATAGATTGATAGATAGATAGATAGATAGATTGATTATTTATCTAAATACATTTAAAAAATGTTTGTGCGTTGTCTGAGCCAGGGTTCTAGGGGTCTGGACCAACGGGACCTCCTCCAAGATCTTCGCCAAGGAAGAAAGAAATCAAGCAAAAAAGAAAGATATGAACTGTAGAGAATAATTCTACGTGTTCGAAAGCAGAAGCCGTTCAGCCGTCTCGCTCTCTATCGACGTCTGATTCCACAGGGTTCGAACACACAGACACAGAACGCATTTCATTTACACACGCAGGAGCACCTGCATCCATAACGAGGCGTTCACACACGCGAGTCTTGAAGTTTTTTCGCTCCATACCAAAACTCGTCAATTAAAAAATGTGATATCCCTCTTAATATTGAATCAAGAACCATAAGTTCAACAATTCATTCACCATTCATGGTAGTAGTCGTAGTAGCAGAAGGAGGAGGAAGAAAAGCAAGTAGTATCTCTCTGAGTCACTCGATTCTACTTGTAAAATACTGCGATGTTGAAATATTTTGCAAATATTTTTTTCACTATGAAATTGTAAATGGCCATTTTTGGCATCTTTTGGAGGCCATTTCGTGCTCTTTTTCGATACAAAATCTGGACCTTGGATATTGTATTGTTATGACATCTGGTAATAAAATGATCGAATAGAGTTTTCTTTTAATGACGTCACATTTTAATGACTTTGCATCTTTTAATGACATCACACCTTTTCCTTCCTTCCTACTTCCGTTGTTTAACGTATCTGTGGCCGATTGACTGACTAACCGATCGACTGAAATGCTTCTAATAGAGATATGTTGACAAATCTGAAAAGTAATCCAATTATATATCATGAGGCAAATCTTCAGTAAAATTACTGACGTACAAACTTCACAGCACTTACTAAAATTCATGTCATTTTTTTATTGTGTAGATTTCAGTAACAACTCAACAATTACCTCTTTTAAATCTCTCTAAGAGTTAATCATTACTTACGATGGAATCTATAGTAAAAATTAGTAATCAATCAATAGTACTGTGTAATCAGGAATTAATGTCATTATATAATTAAGAAATAATCAGCTAAGCCTTAAAACGACGTTTTGAGACACAGACTGCGTTTTGCTTCACAACCGAATTCTAAATTACTGCCTTGTGAAGCACAGGGGTACTTCATTATTTTCAGTTGGGCACAGGTATTCCGTTTCGTACAAAGTGAATGTGTAAGCCTCTAATTTGCCGACAGAAAGAGTGTGTAGGCTTAATATTGAAAGAGATCGGTATCGCCGAGTATGTGTATTATCATTTGCTAAAACTCTTTAAAAATGGTGGGAATCGACCAAATATAATGTATTTTAAATGATGGGAGCCTATTAAACAGACAAAAAAACACTATATTATGTGTCTTCAAACAAAATATCTATAAAAATTTACATATACTTTTTTTAAGCTTACTAGATTTAATCGGTTATCAAAGATTTTTATCTGCTTAATTGGAAAGGAAAATAAAAACAGCCTGATCCACTTAAAAAATGGCAAATTTGATAACCCTGAAAATAAATTTGCCGACAGAAAGAGCATCAGAGGGTTTTACACCCCCCACTCAGTACGCCCCTGGTGGGGCATGTACCCCGACTTCGAAATCATGGCTTTCTTTAAAAAAAAAAAAAAAAAAACATTTGCGTGAAGAGGGAGATAAAAACAGGAAGACAAAGTTTTGCCGGCGCGTGCGCATGCGCAACTTGTGTAAACACTAAAATGGAACCTAACATGGCGTCTGCATTTACGTCAGAGGCAGACACGCGAGCACGGAAGTGAGACTGTCAGAGTTAAGTAATACCTTATGTGAAATACTGTTTACTCACAACGTATGTTCAGCTTGTTTCATCAACGTTTTTCCAGACGTTCCATTGATGGCTCACAGTGGTGAAAATACTACCGGGGGGCTAAAATAGTATATATGGTGTCTAAGGATGAATTGCTTACCTACGTGTTGTTTTGTGAACTATTGTACACGGCCAATTTTAACATGTTTTTCCTGCCACACGAAGCACACGAGCCGGTGTAGCGGCGTGTTGCCTATTGACAGATGCACATGAACGTCCATTCCTCGAATTATCAGAAATGAGATAAACAAAAAGAAATATCTGGTCTTGTTAGTCACTCAAGAGGAAACCACAACTTGATCTACTCTTGGCAGCATGCTGTGTTTGGAGTGATCAATTGAAAAAATGAAAAAGAAAGCGGATTGATGAATAAGTTACGCCTTTCGTCTTTTGTTGGGTGGTGATCACTATGAAAATTCGAATTTTCAAATAATAAACTTGAACGGTGCCAGACATGAGCTAAGTGACCAATTGAGCCTAAACTTTCATTGTGAATATAATACCCAAATAATTACCTGTTTTGGGGTGATTTTTCTTCTAAAAAACAAGGTAAAGTTTTTCCTTATAAGAAGGGAATGTTTAGATTTTAGGCCCTCTAGTTCCATTGGACCATCTAGCACATAACCAGCTAGCCAAAATCATTTAAAGACTGGAGGGACCTAAACTGACAGTTTTGTCTGACGATTTCTAAGAAAGCAAAAATAAAACCTTCGGAGGGCTATAATTTTACCTTGGTTTATGGAGCTGTTTTTTTAAAAATCTCTTTCAAGAAAAAACGACTATGGTACATATAATGAAAAATAAACAATAGCTGAGGACGCACGTTAGCATTAGTCTTTATAGTTTAACTAGCTCAGTACCTAAGAAAAATGTATCTATAAAGGATATATATATATATATATATATATATATATATATATATATATATATATATATATGTGTGTGTGTGTGTGTGTGTGTGTGTGTATTATTGTGTCATCCACAGACAGCTGTTTCGATGTATTACATCTCTTCAGTGTGGCTATAAACATAATCCCATCCAGTACCGCGAGGCAGAATTGAAACCCTCACATAGGTAGAGAAAATTATAATTTCGTATAATATATATATATATATATATGTATATATATATATATATATATATATATTTTAAATGAAATCATATTTTTCTCTACCTATACACAGCATTTTCTCCCTCTACCATTTTGAAATATCTGCAGTTTTCACTATCCTTTCAAACACACTTTAAGTTCCAAGCTCTGAAGAAGCCCTACAAGGGTGAAACGTACAGAAGCAATTACACTTTTTGATAAAAAAAATGAGATGTACAAATAAGTCTCTAGTCTTCTTCCATTACCACATTGTCAGCACACACATCTCTTTCTCTCTCTCTCTCTCTCTCTCTCTCTCTCTCTCTCTCTCTCTCTCTATCTCTCTCTCTCTATATATATATATATCACTTTTTTTTATATATGTGTATAAATTTGATTTTATCTACCATAATGAAGCATGATTAGTACCATAGAGTACTCTGTCTTGTTAACAAAAAAAAAAAAGAAATAATAATTGATGGATAGATAGATTTATCAAAACAACGGAGAAAATAGCAGACCAGTTAGCCATTCCATCTGAGAGACGGCCACTCTGACAAAAGGAAACAACAGTTAGGCAGTCGCCTTAACCGTCTCAGATCGCTGATCCACTGAGGAAGGGCGCCAGGCATAAAAAGCGGTCTCACTGTGAGCAAGCTGATCTCCATTTCGAAAAAATAAAATTAAATTAAAAAAAATAACCAGCGGAGGCAGGGAGAGGAAATCAATCAAATCTACCAGTTCTGATAATCCCTTCTCAGCTTTTTTTTTTTCAATGCAGAACATACAGATTGTTTGCCGAAAACTTCATCAATCAATTTTAAAGTCGAATATTTGGAAATTCCATAGGTTTGAATATGCTCTTTCCTGCAATTAGAAAGATTCACTTTGACTGTGCTGGAAATAACAAAAGCTAAAAGAAGGTCTGGTTGATTAACTGTTAGGTCAGTGGACAACGACAAGAAACGTTAAAATATTTCTCACGCGGAACAAGTTCAAATTCAGTCATTACGAGTCAACTTTAAAATACAACAGTTATTATTGTTGCCAAACTCGAGTTCAACTCTGGAGTTGAACTTATTCCACTGCCGAAACAACAACAACAACAACAATCCTCGCCGAATTTAAGGGAGAAAACTTGTCACTTTTTGTTTGAAATCAAACCGATACATAAAATTAACATATCCCTAACAAAATTTCAAATCACGAATAAAGTGATCTGTATGTGACTCTCTGACCGACTGAGCCAAACTGGCAAGTCTCACATATCTACAAAAACTCACGTGACAAATGCACAAGGGTTTATTTCATTCTAATAAATAAATACATTCATCTTGAAAAAAAAATATATTCAGTGATAAATACAGTACAGAAGTTGATTAAAACATTTTCAGTTGGAATGGAGGTAGGAGTTGGATTTGACCCTGCTGCAGACAGGCATTTTTAAAAATTTTTGTTTACGGTCACAATTTGCTGTGTCTCTGTATATCTAATCGCTGAGCACGGTAATAATGATTCAGGTAAACTAGCACTGGTACAAATGGCCCAGTAAAGATGGTACTGGGGAAAATGACCTTGATAAAAAGCTCCGAGTTCACATTAATTAAAAAACAATAATAGGTATATAATCCATAGAAGCAAGCGATTCCAGAATGCAAAACACTTTCAAGCTAGTCCTAAAAAGAATGGTTTACAACCAATACATCCTCCTGATAGTCATATATGGAGCTGAAACCAAGAGACTGACCCTCAAACTAAGAGGCATGCAATGTGCACATTAGAAAATCATGTTCAACCTTACATGGAGAGATCACAAGACAACATTATATCACAAAGAAAACAGGGGTCAGATACATCATAGAATCCATTAGAAAACTCAAATGGCAATGGGCTGGTCATGTTGCAAAACCAAATACAACCGATGGACATCACGCCTCACAACATAGATCCCCAGAGCCCACATGCGAAACTGAAGCCGACAAAAAACAAGATGAAGAGATGAACTAGACAAATTCAGAAAATACTGGCTCCCCGACGCCAATAATAGAGAAATGTGGCGGATCCTGGGGAAAGTCTATGAATCCATTAGAAAACACAAATGTAATGTTGCAAGAATGATAGGCAGCCGATGGGCATCACGATTCACAATGTGGATCTCCAGTAATTACATAGGTAACCGGGAATACAATACAAAATGGAGAGACGAACTAGACTGATTCTGAATGTATCAGCTCTAAGATGCCTATGATAGAGAGGTCTGGTGAATCCTGGGGAAGGTCTATCTCAAACAACGGATGCTAAGAGACTGAAGATGATGGTGACAAAATGCTTGTGTTATCCGCCCAGGTAGTTTAATGTTTGGCATGTCTGTCTCACACGCAGGAGGTCCTGGGCTCGTATCCCCGGTATGCGCTAATAGGGGTGACACTGTGCTGTTTTGACGGCGCGAAACTTCAACATATTTCAGCTATTTGTGCCAATCTTGCCATTCACACGAATCTAGTAATTTTCAACTTCTAAAAACGTCCATAAAAAAGCCACACTGGGAGTAATGCCCTGAATTACAGCCCCGGGTAACACCTACCCTAGGAACGCCTAAGGATGGTCACAGAACTTTGTAGGAATAAAGCCCTGCCCTCGGCCAGACATGAATCTTGCAAGGACCACTTGACGCATGCTACAGAAACTGGGACTTGATCATCGGCTGTCGTACTCCATTTGGGGTCATCTCTTAAGAGACGAGACAATTCACCTAAATACCTGTACTACGAAGTCATGTCACTAATAATTTTTGCAAGCCTCAACTCTTTATTGCTGCCTTTTGTAACAACACACAGGACATCAAACATTTTCGTTCATTTTACTGATGATTTTTATGAGCCTCTAATCTCTATTGCAGCTTACTATCACAACTCACAGGGCATCGAGCATTTTATGACTGCATTTTACGACTGCGAAGGAAGCAGCCGGGGTTGGAAATGAGAAAGGAGTCTCCGCCAAGATTCGAAATAGCGAACTAGGGAGCTTATCTGCCATAAATTACACTTTACAGATTAGACCACAGAGATCAATTATCAAAAGGAATCGAAATTCAGATACGTAGCTATAATCTTACATGTTTCATTCTCTCTACACCATATTGTTTGTTTACACTTAATTGTTGCATATGTCTTAAATTGTCCGAATTCCCGATCCTGCGGTTTGCTTTTACGATTGTTCATGAATAATCTATTATTTGGCATATCAAGGTAGTTGATAATGTAAGGAGTGAGCGATCATATAAAGAAAAAATATCAAACCATTACTACCTAACCAGCCCAATGGTAGCAGCAAAATCTATTATTGATCATTTTCAATCATGAAAGATCAATCATTCATGCATATATACGTATTAATGTCCACACACGTGTACACGTGTCCATATGAAACTACAAGTATATGCATATTTATGCATGCTCGTGATTTAATTGATATATATATATATATATGTGTGTGTGTATGTGTGTGTGTATGTATATGTCTATATATATATATATATGTATATGTATATATATATATACACACACACACACACACACACACACACATATATATATATATATATATATATATATATATATATATATATATCAGCTCACAAAAGATACTGACAAATGTCTGTCTTACATGTAGTTTAGGTGCACAATTCAGAATCCATGAACCTTTGGGTATTTCCAAGTGTACACACACTCACGTGCACACCGTAATCCAGAATTACTGCGTTCTCATGAAATTATTCGTGTGTCGAAATGGTGTAAAACGAATGGTGTAAAACAATTGATGTAAACTGACACTGAGAACTTTGTGTATAGGTTTTTACTAAGAAATATATTTGATTTTATACGTTATACATGCAATTTATCTATATATAAAAAAGTACACATATACGTATATGTAATAAACGAATATATATATATATATATATATATAATATATATATATATATATATATGTATGTATGTATGTATGTATACATTGTAAAGAAATCATCATATTATCCGACTGCTTATGTGCGCGTATGTTGATACAAAATATATAGAAAGCGCGCCATATTTTGATCATCTCTTGTAGAATTTGGTGTGCACGGGACAGACACACGTACAAACTGAACTGCACACCCACAGGAATTGTCACTCACATTATAAAACCAAAATACACGCGCGGATGCCTAATAAACGTACGCATATACATAGACACACCCATTAGTGTATACAAATACATATTTGAGATGAAATTATGCGTATCAAGTATTTATACACTCTTTTCGACATTGTTCTCCTTGCTTTTGGATTTTACATAAATCACAATAAAAACGGCCTCGTTGAACGCCATGTTTGTTTTGAATAGTCGCATCGGCAATCTCCGGAACTTTCCGCTTCTTAATTGTTTTTTTTTTTTTTTCTCGTTTTTTTTTTGTTTTTTTTTTCCGCGGTTAAAGAGGCAGAGAGGACACATCTAGTTTTCACCGAACTTTATATCCACGGCTCAGTGCCTTGACCCAACGTGTTCATGATTTTGATGAAAGGGGGGGGGGCTGAATCAAGGAGAAATTGCAAAAAGGAAATAAATAACACGAAAAAAAAAACATGGCCGGTTAATCTCTCAGCAGAAACCATCACATGACCAACGACTTTTGGCAGCATCTCATGTTGAGGGTGATCAATTGAAAAATTGGGAAAAGGGATGATCAATGAATTAGTTACTTTATCTCAGCTTTTGTAGGATCACTAAAAAGTCCTGATTCAAAAAGAAAAAAAATGAAAAACCAGCGTCAACTCTGGTGGGCACAAAATAAAAGATCAATTTAACATGATCTATCATTTTAAATTGAACCCCAATAAAAAAAACCCTCTGTTTTAGAGTAAAGGGATTTTTAAAAAATCCCTTTTTTTCCTGTACGTAATTAGGTGTGAATGTTTTATTTTAAGCCCCATAGCTCTGTTGGTGCAAACCAAATTTTCAAAATCCTGTTTTTTCTGTGCATCATGAGCAAATGTATAACTTTTTCAGTCCTCTAGCTCCATCAACATGTTACATACAAAGCCAGCCATCCAACCAACCAGACAGACAGACAGACCTAGTGAGAGAAAAGAAACCTGAGGTATTCTCTGTCCATAGTTGCTGCTGAGACTGACAAACATACCAATCACAGGTACATATTCAAACTGAAGCATATTCACTGAGGAACCATGAAACAAGGATTTCATATCAATCAACACTTCCCGAGTGCAAAAGCATGGTCCTTCTATAAACTCCATCTGACCTCAACTGTGCTCAGAAAATAACTCATTGACCTTTTTTGACCCAGCCTTCCCAACAACCAACAAAAATTTGCTGTTTTTACCCCAGTTTAGTATATAATCTGGACATGTGAGGAACTGTGTTGGCTACAGTTTTTTGCAATGCAAAAGAACCTCTGAAGACGCTAATGGAACTAGATAAAATGCATCAAGCTTAATAGGCCTTCGTTGAATGCTTTTTCGGATGTAACATATCTCGAATCTTTCACTTCCACTTTGTCAGATACTACTACAATATATATATATATATATATATATATATATATATATATATATATATATATATATATATATATATATATATATATATGCGTGTGTGCATGAATATATATGTATATATATATATATGTATGTATATATATATTAGTAGTACTACTTTATTTAAAGATAATCTCAATTAAAAAAGTAGTACAGTTGGAGTTTTTAAATTTAATTTAAATTAATTTAATTGATTTTTTATTAAATCAATATCATTGATTTCATATGAAGCCAACAAATGTTTCATGGCTTAACCATGAAACACAATTTTGGTGTTTTTCCTCTTAAGTATATATATATATATATATATATATGTATATGATTATAAATTGCATTATACAATATTGAAACTAAGCCTAATGGTAATAGTGGTGTGTTAGATTATATTGAAACTCGAGCACAATGGTAAAAGTAACACTATGATGAAGTGGCTACCCAATCGGTCACAAGTTTAATTCTTAGCCCTGTTTTCTTCAATTGTTCATTCTACCTAAGTTGTCAAAATTGTGTGATATATCAACCATGTGATAACTGGAGATCATTTGAAATAAGATTGTCAATATGATATAATGCAATTTATAATTGTTCCATCAGATTGTATATACATTCTTAATGCATATATATAAATATATGTAATTCAGATTTTACATCATACTGGGAGTTTATCTACTGACACAGAAATATTCCTAACAAATTTAATTTCATATAATAAGAATAATGGAACAGAAACATATCTGAACCCAAGTACAATGTGTTACATGTTATTTTTCAAGCTACCATGGACCAAGAGTCCTATGGGGAGTTTGATCCCCCAAGGGAGGAATAAGAGTTGAAAACTTGCCATTGAGCAGTGGTATGTCAGTTGATCTCTCTGACCATTATTACTGCAGTGAGTTTGGTCCTGCCTCTGCCCTATACTTGTGGCCTTATTAACTTATCAATAATTGTGTGCCTTATCACAGAGTATTAGTTAACAACCTAGACCTGTATGATATTACTATTGTAGTGAGTTTGGTCCTGACACTTGTGGCCTTGACTAAGATAAGATCAGTGACTATCAACAATTGAATACTTTACTCTGCAACAGGGACTAGCGAGCTAGTTTAGCAAACGATTGTCTGAGTCCAGTTCAGGTTGGAGTGATTAAACCTGCCTGTTGTGGGCACCGCTGATTAAAAGGAAAGAAAAACAGTCATATTGAAAAAAATCCTTTGATGTGAAGTCCAATCTATCTGGAACAAATGATTGTTGAACAAATTTTGTTGCGGAGAAACTAAGAGATACAAATGGCAAAGAAATTCTCATGATCAATAACAAGCTCAACAAAGCTTTAAAGGGTGCTGAATTTCAGTTTGCCTACAGCATCAGAAACCCTTGCACCAGCCCTGATGAGATAGATGTAGTCCTTTCCACAGAGCGCAATAAGTAGGGCAGTTGTATACTGAGAGAGTTATGTATATATATATATACATATATATATATATATATACATATATATATATATATATAAATATATATATATATATATATGTATATATTTATATATATATATATATATATATATATATATATATATTTATATATGAACAATTCATTATAGATATTGAAAAATGGATGTAGATACTTATTAAGTTAATAAAGTATGTATGAACTGAGAAAGCTTGATAAATAAATAGATATTTAGGAAAAGATTGGCAATGATATGTACTTCATGTGATCAATATGAAGAAGTTGACATAGCTACATAGGAACATAAGTATTTAGTAAGAGAGATAAATGTGAATTCACTGAGATAGATAGATATATCAGTAACAAAATAGATATATAGATATAGATGTGTTTGACTGAGAGAATAGATAACTATCAACAGACTGAGATAGATAGATACTCACCATTACAGTCAATAACTGACCAACCATAGCATCAGAATTTGAAATCATGTGAAAAAATTCTATTGAAGAATAAATATGATCAGAATATATATTTTTTCATCACATCAGTGGCATTTCACACTGGTAAACATCTGAAATAGGGTGAAAAATGTCTAGAAACATCTAGATTCTGGAGAATCCAGGTGTTATTATTGAAATAATCAAAATAAGGCCCCAAAAGGGAAAGAAGAATTTTTTCTTCTCAACATGGAATATGAAAAAAAAGTTTTAGAAAGAGTTTGGTGGATGGTAATTTCCAAGTCTGCAGACAAAACAGTATGGCCAGGAGGGACGGAACACTATTCCTCACATTCCCATATAAAAAATATACCTTTTACCATCTGTGATGTCTATGGTTGTTCAATTGATAATAGATACCTTTAATGGATATATGTGAGTAGAATAACAGATACCTTTAATCGATATATATGAGTAGAATAACAGATATCTTTAATGGATATATGTGTAGAATGATAGATACCATTAATGGATATACCTTTAATGGATATGTATGAGTAGAATAACGGATACCTTTAATGGATATAAATGTATAGAATGATAGATACCTTTAATGGATATATATGAGAAGAATAATAAACACTTTTAATGGATATATATGAGTAGAATAATTGATACCTTTAATGAATACATATGAGTAGAATAATAGATATCTTTAATGGATATATATATGAGTAGACTAAGAATGATAGATACTTTCAATAGATACTCATGAACTGATTACTATGAGCAGTCCAAGATAGATAGATACCTCCAATGAGATACCCATGAGTAGAGTGATATTGATAGATTCCTGTGAACAGGGCTGAATTTGATATTGTTGCAGATCCTGTGTATAATCTTTCTGGGGGGTTCTTTTTATCTTTGTATTAGAAACCATCAACCAAATTTGTCAACAAAGGTCTCATCAGTATCATGCACACTGGCCACGCCAATGGAGCTAGAAGGCTGAAAATTTTAAAATTACCCCCTAATCTTGTCTAGAAAAAATCTTTTCTTTTTTCTTCCTTAAAATGGGTTTTAGATGGGGGTGTTGATTTGCAATGTAAGTTTATGCTAAATTGAATCCTTGGTTGTGGTCTAGCAGCATTCATTTTTCTGTTTATTTTGAAAATTCAAACTTTTTTCAGTGATCCACTGCCCATACAAAAGGCGAGAGAAGTAACTTATTCTTTGATCAACCCTTTTTTAAAAACTTTTTTGTTGATCAACCCCAACATGACATGATGCCAAAATATGTCAGTCATGTGACTGTTTCTATTTAGTGACTAACCGGATGTGTTTAGCTTATTACTTTCAAACAAATAATAACAAAAATTGAACATTCAAAAAATTATGATTTTTAAATTAATCCTAAGCCCTTGATGGATTAACATGGTTATTAATGTGTAATATAGTATATCCTCGAACTAATCAAGTCGGGACATCTTTACTTTTTACTCATAAAAGATATAAGATTTTTTCTTGTGGGGATGATATGAAATATTCATTGGGGGGACCTAACATCTTGAGGCCCTACACAGCTACTTTGTTCACACTGCATGGCCATGCCTACAAACAGATGGAGATAGATATATACCTTCAGTAGATATTCATGAACAGACCAAAATTGATGGAGAATAAATACTAAGAGACACCTATTGAAATGATAATAGATACCGAAGGACATCTATGAAGAGACTGAGATAAATGTCACAGGGATACCTGTGAACATATTTATAAAGATGGATACCTCCAGCAAATAACCTTTTGTCATACAATGGCTATGGACTGGTCATGTTGCAAGAATGTCAGACAACTGATAGTCATTATGGCTCACAATGTGAATCCCCAGGAATCATATAAAAAATTTTTGGCTGACAGAAAGTAAGATGGTGTGATGATCGACATAGATTCAGAAAGTATTTGCTCTGCAATACTCTTGATAATAAGGTTTGGCAAATCTCGAGGAAGGTCTGTGTCAAATGATGAACACTAACAAAAGGATGCTGCTGCTGCTGCTGCTGCTGATGATGATGATGATGATGTATCCCTACAAAGAGATATTCAACAAGTCTGGTTGCAGCAGGGGTCAAACTGCACACCTGCTTCTATTCCAACTGAAGATGATTACTGCAACTTTTGTTTTGTATATATATGTTTTTCAGTATAAATGAATTCTTTTCTTCAAATGAAATATAACACTTGTCCACTTAACACAGCAATTAAGAGAACAGTTCTCATATCACAGTAGGAGAATACTGGTTAATCAACACTACCTACAATACTGGTTTAATCACTTTTGTTGGGTTCAGGTCATCCATGTGTTTTGACAAAAATATGTATCTATGTATAAATCTATCAGGACCTTGCCCAGCCCTAACTGTTTACTTGAAGTTTTGCTAATAAACTGATCTCAATGAGTAAGGAAAATGCTTTTCATTTTTTCCGAAAATTCACCTGCTAAATAGGTTTTTACTGGAGGGTTCAATCTGCAATGAAAGTCACTGCCAGATTGATCCCTTAGTTTATGCCCAGTCTTTTTCTTTTAGGAAAATAATAAATTTATTATTCCAACCATACTTGAAGTATTTTCATCTACATAACCTGATTTTACCACCACCATCACTGCTCAGTTTAGGAAGCAAAAGGCACCATCTATGGATGATGGTGGTGGCGGTGATGGTGGTTCTTAATTTTGCTTGCTTGATTTGCTTCAACGTGACTGGGTCAAACAAACAGTAAAGAGTTCACTCCCCTGAATTTGATGAGGTCTGTTCTCGCAGCTGTTGATGCTGTTGGGGTAGAGAAACAAAGTTTGAGACTGGGACTGGACAATAGATCTCAAAATACCATGGCAGATAGATACACGGACTGATGCAGATAGAGATTGATCTGAAGGAACCAGAGCTGAGATAAAATAGTCGGAACAGAAAGACTAAGATATATATATATATATATATATATATATAATTGACGCTCCCTTCTTTAGGGTTGAGCACTCTCAAGTAGAGCATTTGTCCATTATAAGCGTCTCTGCGATGTTCTTCCAACTCTGGAATCGAGCACTTTGGTGGATAGGGAATTGTGCATAAGTAGAAAATACATTGCCTTATTTGGTCCAGTTCTGACCATCCAGTTCTGTGGAGGGTAGGGGGAGAATAACTGGCTCTAGGTCTGAAAGGAAGGTTTGAATCCTATCTTGCTGTAATGAAAGGAATACTGGATAGTTTATAGCCACACTGAAGAGTTGTAATTCAACAAAACTGCTGTCAGCGGATGACACATTGCACCTAAATAGACATAGGTTCATGAAAACAGTGGATGGTACATTGACAGGAGATAGCTCTGATGGAGAAATGAAAATCAAAAGGGTGGCTGAGGTAGACGAGTAATTTTACAATGGTGTTCAAGCCCAAGTAAAAGCAAGTTCTCAGATACTGATTTTCAAGGCAGGCAAGCTCTCCCAAAATAGAAGATTGTCTCAGCTCGAGTTCATTTTCCACTCGTAACAGTAATGACAATGACAACAAAAGATATCCTCACCAATACCCTTCGAAGCTACCAAGGAGGCAGAAAATTGATCTATAATCTAATTTCAACCGAATTGAAAAAAAAAATAGGATAATTGGGGTCACCAAACCTTCCCCTAAAGGCCATATTATTTCTTTTTCACTTAGTTTCTAGACTTGCCTCAAATTGCATCAGGAACAGGGTAAAGAAGTCATCATAAATATAAAAATATTGATTTGTTGTACTTCATCTGATAAAAATAAATAAATTGAAAATATATTGGAATCATCAAGTTTTTTCTGCCATTTATCTTTGAAAATATCTAGATGCTATTTTATCAAGTCACCTTCCATGGTCAAATTCAAAGATCTTAAATCAGTTAAAGGAAAACTGTTTTTACAAAAGTTGAATTACTTTCACAAATTATGAGCCAAGTCATTATATCTTCTGTCAAAATGGAGTTTGACCCTAAAATGACCGATCGTGTTGATTAATATTTTCTTCATCTAGAAATTTTTAGCTTCTCCTTCTTTGCGCATCTTACTCAGACCTTCAGTATCATAATCATCAGTCTTTTAACAACCTTCATCAGATATAAACCTCCGCCAGAGTATCTATCTATTTGGATTCTTTACAACAAACTGTTTATCTCCATCTGGGGTTGTCCAGTAATTCGGGTACCTGTTCATGTCCCTTGAAAATTATGTTTCAAAGACACTATTTGAACTTTCATCATCATCCTCATCCTCATCATCATCATCATCATCATCATCATCATCATCATCATCATCATCATCAACAGCAGCAGCAGCTGCCTCTTAGCATCTGTTGTTGGACAAAGACCTTCACAAAAATTTGCAAGACCTCTCTATCATGGGCATCACAGAGCCAGTAATTTTTTAATTTGTCGAGCTCATCACGTCATCTCATTTACTGTAGGCCAGAATTCCACATATGATCACTGGGAATCGACGTTGTGAGCTATGATGTCTAATGGTTGTCTTACATTCTTGCAGTCTGGGAGAGAGTATACAGTTCAGATCTGAAATAAAATCTGATCAGACTTTATTCCTGATTCACACCGTTTACGCGCTGACATAGACTGATGGTCTGATAAAAGTTGCGACAAAAAAAGCGACTAAAAAAATGAAGATAAAGAAAATACTGATCAAGAATAATTAATGGTTGACAATCTTTTAGCCCAATTCTCTCCTAATTTGACCTTCAACACTATGCTAGGCTCAGTTAAATAAATATCACAAGACAGAACTTAGGAAGAGCAATCCTCAAATCCTCTCACCTTTTATTGGGAGGTGATCATTGAAGGAGTCTGAACTTTGAAAATCAAGTGTGCACACTAAGGGATCAATTTAGCATAAAATTAGATTTTAAATTGATCCCTCCTTGAAATACCCACTTGGGGGTGGGATTTAAGAAAAAATAGTGTTCAAATTTATGTGGAATGTTCATGCGACACATATTTAGACAGAGAACTCAGTGTTAAAAATGAAAAAAAACAGTGAATTGAGTTCTGACAGTTCTCGGTGACAGTTTCTCACAGAGAGAGAGAGAGAGAGAGAGAGAGGGGGAGAGAGAGATAGAGTGATAGAGAGAGAGAGAACTGACAAAGATTGATGGAGTCGAATATGAATCGGCCGAGATATGAATTGAGGCTTATAGATAAAGATGATTACTCTGAATCAAATTGACAGATATTGTCAGAGACCAATTCGTTGTTTTAATTAAACTCAGATATGCTAGATAGGTGAACAGGAATGGAAAAAAAAATGAATCCATATAAGCTGACTGATCAAGTATTTTGTGTAAGAGACAAACGTAAACCTTTATTAGTGCGTTTAATCTTTCTGTGCTGTTTGAAACCGCACTGTTCAAGGTCTTATTGTAACTGATTGCATTTTTTTTCTGCTTATGCTTATTTGATTTTATTTGTACAGCAAAACCATAATCATACTGTATTGAAACCTACATTAATTGAAACTGCATCATTCAAGATATTCTTATATATATAAACAGAATCACACAACAAAATATGAAAATATAATAGTGTATGGCTGAGTCAACATCATATATATATATATATATATATATATATATATATATATATATATATATATATATATATACACATATATTTATATATATATATATGTATATATGTATGTATGTATATATGTATGTATGTATATATGTATATATATGTAAAAAATAAGTCTCAACCACCACCAACCCCAAAATATCAAAATGAAAATCAACACCCTACTTCCATCCTACCTCCCCTATATCAACACATATCCAATAATGCTAGACACTGCCTCTATAAACTATAAAAAACCACTCTCCTGACGACTGACATTTTTAATCCTGTCCCCACC
The DNA here is from genome assembly GCA_963457665.1 of Thysanoteuthis rhombus. NCBI lineage: Eukaryota > Metazoa > Mollusca > Cephalopoda > Oegopsida > Thysanoteuthidae > Thysanoteuthis > Thysanoteuthis major. The sequence goes on from OY735229.1 coordinate 41,569,008, forward strand.
CCCACTACCCCTTCTCCTTTGATGAGAAACAGAAAACAGGAAACTCCTTCTGACACTTCCTCTTACAGACCCTTCTGATTTCGAATCAAATTTGACTTTCATACCTCCCCTCTCGCTCCTAGTAAACAACCAAACAGCACATAAATATCCCCATTTCTTTCCACAACCTCAAACATGTAAATAGGAAAGTTTTCTCCGAAAAAGATGGTTGGCACCTATGGAAATGCATCAAAACATGTTGACAGAATAATGAAAAATTCCGAGATTTACCACTTGCTTTCTCTCAAGTCTTTCTCTTCGTGTTCTGATTGTCACTTTCATCAGCAGCCTATTGGATAACTTCACATCCACAATGCAAACATGCATACATACATATATATATATATATACATATATATATATATATATATATATATATATATATATATATATATATATATGTATATATATATATATATATATACATATATATATATATATATATATGTATATATATATATATATATATATATATATATATATATATATATGTGAAAAGATATGGGCTGAGAGAGGGATAAAAAACTAAAATAAATCATCTATAACAAATAAGTATAATAGATTTAGTTTAAATACTACTGTTTTCCATATAGTCCTCCCAATGTATATATATATATATATATATATATATATATATATATATATGTGAAAAGATATGGGCTGAGAGAGGGATAAAAAACTAAAATAAATCATCTAGAATAAGCATGTAAAATTGCCTCAATGAACTATCAAGAGCTGACTGAGGTGGACTACTAATATGAACACTCCAGAATGGACCTATGAACAGATTGATAAAATCAACTTTGAACTGATTTTTATTGATAATTTGGTACATACTTATATAAACTCGTGAACACATTGATATAGACAGACTGATATAAATAATTAAGAATGGGCCTGTGAAGACTTGCTAACAGCCTGATATAGACAATTATCATGAAACTTCTGATATAGAACTATGAATAGACATATATAAACAATGTCAATAGACTTAAAGAATATAGAGTTACTTGCAGATTTATACAACCAATTGTTACAAACTGACTCATATAGATCTATAAACAAACATCTAAATATTATCAATAATGTACTATCATGAACTGACTTATACAGACAATAATTATGTACCAACTAACACAGAACTAGCACTATGAATGAAAACATGTAAGGATAATCAACAGATATATAGTGATTTTTAATAGATTTATACAAAAGATTCTTATGAACCGACTGATATAAAGCTATGAATGTGACATAATAAAGGGTAGATAATTAAAATATCAGCCCTCTAGCTCCATCAGTTCGGCTTGTAGAGATGATACATAGATAAATATTTAGATAGGTTGATAGATAAATAGATTGAGAGATGCCCAGCTAAGGTCATTTGAAAACTGAAGACACCTATGTATATGTGTGCTTGTACTATTTCTTAAATGGACTGTTGGATGGGAAAAGATTAAGACTGAAAAATACATATGAACAAATTGAATTATATACCCATACCTTGCATACATGAATCACTGTAGTTTGCTCATGTAGCAGAACTAATTAGTTGAAAAATCATGTAAAGTATATAAAAACATCGATCTTTAAGTAGTTATCTAAGCTAATCTGAAAAAATATCTAAAATTATCACAAAAAAAAGGTATATATCTAAAATTATCTAAAAAAAGATCTTGTCAAAAATTACCCAAGAAATGATCCAAATTGACAATAAAGACTCCAAAGAGTAATTTTTGAAAGAGCAAAAAATAAAATGTTTTCAGTTAGTGCTTAGTTGTGTACTTATGCAAATTGCAAAGGTTGAAATCCCCCAAATGTGACCAGGAGTACCAAGAGACCCCAAAATGGACACTCAGAGAGAGTTGAAGGGGCTCCCAAGTGAGCCAAGGCCTACAAAAACTTTTTAGGGTAACCTATGTAAGTGAGCCTTGCTCCCCCCCCCCAATATGTAGTATAAATTAATATTGATATACGATACACATGAAACCTTATATAAAACGACAAACTACATGTATGGCATTAAGTATATAATAAAGGGAGGTGGGGGTTTGATCCACACTCCTGGGGCGCCATGTTGATATGACTGTTTTGTTTTAAAATCCCCAAAACAGTAACATGGTGAATAACTGAAGATTCCCAAAAGAGACAATTTATACATTGTACAATAATAACAAAGTGTAGGGGAGACAGGGGGAAAACACTTTGGAAAATTTTTAAATCACATTTGCAGATATTGGGAAGTGGTTGACTGAAGTGACACAAAAAAAATCTATCGAAAAAGTTTTTCAATGTTTAGTGTTTAAAGCTGTAAAGCTCTCTAGACTATATATATATATATCAGAGGTAATTACCAATTCAGGGTTGAACACTGCAGATCATTTGAAGTCACTAGAGGTCATGTCTTTGGAGTTTTAGGCTACAATTTTGCACGAAGGATGCTAATATTGAGAATATCCAAGGTAAGCAGCTAAGTGAGGTTGACCATGGAATTCATTTCTATTCAAGTTTCCAAATTTTTGTCAGTAATTTTGCACCTATGTAACTGGAATTTGGCATAGAATAAATCTTTTCTTGTTGGAGGTCAAGCGCAATGCGATATTGTCCTCAAAAGCTGTTTGACATCACCTGTGGTCAATTTTAGTCAATTTTCCAGGTTGTTAACCACAATTTTCTACCTGTGAAACCAAAATTTGGCATCGAGGTAGATTCTTTCCCAGTATTTAGGAATGTGATTTTGATATTGGGTTCACCCTATATTCAAATCATTGCTAGAGAATCTCCCAAGTTGTTCGCCACAATATTGCTCCTAGGATACAGAAATTTTGCATAGGGGTATATCTTTATGCGGCAAAAGTTGTAGGCAATTAATTGATGCTGGAGGTTTCTAAAGATCACCAGAGGTAATTTCTGGAAATTGAAACGGTTCTCCGTGCTTCTCCCAGGGACAGTTCTATATTGGTTGTTTTCTGGGATGGATCCTGGTACCAAATAGGAAAAGCCCTTTTAGGAAAAGATACTTGTGTATTCAGAGGTCCTATCAAATTGAGTGACAGGATCATCTGTTCTTTTTTATGCATAAAAATATTTCTTGCGTAACAGCTACTTTTTCATGGGTATATAATGTAAATAAATACTTTTTGATTGGTTGTCTTATGAGAAAACCCTGCTAGTATTCATGTACATTGAACAGAAAGTAACAGTCCAGTGTAGGATTGTAACTCTACTGTGAATAGAACCCAGACTTTAAAATCATGAAAAAAAATCTTAATACACTTTACATTAGAACCTTCCTTCAGGTCCATTGAAAATGAATGTCAAATATTTAAGTGGTTTTTACACATACTATACATTATTCAGTGAAAAACACTTTATCAATAGTGTATCCAGTCTCTAGTTCTCAAAATACATTTGCACTCATATTCATATGTATATGTATAAGATTGTGTGTGTGGGGGGGGATATAAAGATAGAAACAACAGGCTGATGTAAATTCATATTTGCAGAAAGATATGAGACATAAAATGTTTAAGTATGAGTTGAACAAGCCTGTATACAACAAGCTTGAAAGACAGACCATAGATGCGTTGTCAACTATTTTTTCATGTTTACATCTGAACTTGAGACAAAAACACCTAAGAACGTACAGATTATCTAAATATATATCTACAATCTATTAAACATATTACAGATCATTAATTAATAGATATTACTATATTTATCCAAAATTTTATTGCTATAGATTAAATAAGAAATAATACTTATATTATGAAAGAT
>OY735229.1:41575323-41600323 GCA_963457665.1 Thysanoteuthis rhombus
TATACTTTTCACAACAAAGCAATCAAGAAATAACACTCACTACCCTGGAACAGAAATCGCATTACACGGTTTTATACGTAGATGTCGAATGAATATTTGCACAAGCTAATATTTGTGAAAGGGAAAACGAACCCACCAAATATAGCAGCCGACGTAAGATGAACGATTGAAATGAGGAAGACTGAGTAATCAGTTATTTAAGATGGCGCCAACATCATGGAAACTGGTTTGTTTCCTGTATTTCATGGAGAACAATCTGACAGACACCGGAACCATTTTCGAAAAATCATTCTCTTAATTTAAATTTTAAAAAAGACGAAGCTAGATTATTTAGGATTCCAAAATATATCTTTGCAGATCTATCGTGTTACTTTCAGCCAATGACTGTCTCTATTGAATGTTTATCGACTGCAGGGCTGGTTGATCTTTTATATATTTGTTAATTCAATCGTCCGTTCGTTTATTCGTCTGTTCAGGCATTCCGTTCATTCCATCATTCTCTGACGAGATTAGCAGTCCTCCCCCTTTCGCTACATTCCCGCGCATGTAATCCCTTCCTTCTTCTTCGCCTCCATCTCCTATTTTCTATCACTCCTACCTCGCCCATAACTGGTCGTGATCTCCTCCGCTTTGCTCTCCCCGGCTAATACTGTATGCACTTTCTATCTCTTTCTTTGTCTCGGCAAATGATTCTTGTCTACTTTCACTTTCACTTTCACTGTCAGTTTCGCTTCTACTTTCAGTTTCCCTTTCGCTCCTTTTGTCACTTATTTGTTGCATCCACTTCCTCTTAAGATTCTCTTCGCCTTTCTCCACTGATCTTTTTCCTTCGATTATCATGTGTTCGTTCTTCTCGGCCTATCGCGATTCCGTTCTGTTTGTCTTGTTCACTTTGTAGAATTTTACTCCGCTTCAATAGTTGCTCCTCTATCTCGCAAAGCAGAACTTTGTTTCCGATGCTAAGATTTTCTACATCAATTCTACACTCCATTCGACCATCTATCTATCCATCTATCTATCTATCTATCTATCTGTCGATCTATCTATCTATCTATCTATCTATCTATCTATCTATCTATCTATCTATCTATCTATCTATCTGTCCGTCTGTCTGTCTATCTATCTATCTATCTATCTATCTATCTGTGTGTGTATGTGCATGTCGAATTCTGTGCCCCTTTCACAATGCCAGGCTGTTCACATCCTATCCACCCTCTTTCTCTTTCTCTCTCTCTCTGTCTCTCTGTCTCTCTGTCTCTCTCCCTCTGTCTATTCTTGTATACCTTTCTCCATCTCTGTTCTTTATCTTCTTCCTCTCTGTTCACATCTCAATGTCTGTTTATATCTCTCTTCCCGTGAATAATCTTTTTCTTTTTTCTTATCTCTCTCTCTCTCTCTCTCTCTCTGCGTTCCTAGCTATCTCTCAACTAATTTTCCCCCGTTATCTTCATAGCTCCTTTCCTTTCTCTGTCTTCATGTCTCCTTTTCTCGCTCAATGTACATATATATCTTTTACTCTTCGTCTCCTATCTCTTTCAGCCTCTCAATTTGTTAATATTTCTCCATCTCTCCATCCGTTCAAACACACACGTGTGCATGCATGCACATACACACATGCACATGTGCACACACAGCCACATACACCCACACCCTCACTCTCTCTTTTACACACTCACCCTCTCTCTCTCTCACACACATACACACACTCTCTCTTACACACACACACACACACACACACACACACACACACACACACACACACACACACATATCCCTGTTCATCAGTTACGCCTGTTCATACCTTTCTTTCTCGCTTATAATTCTATCTCTCTCTTTCCTTGCTGCTATACCATCCTTTGTCAAATCATACCCCTTCCTCTTTCCCTTTCTCTGTCTTTTCAAATTTCTCCCTTTTTCTCTCTTTCCCCCTTCTCTCTCTCCTTGATCTCTCCCTCTCCATCTGTTTGCATCACTTTTATGTTGGTGTATATGTATGTATGTGGGTATCAATTCATACCAGTACATTATGTATGTATGTATGTATGTTCATATCTATCGATTTATCCAAGTCTGTTTATATATATGTGTGTGTGTGTGTGCGCACGTGTGTCCACATATGTTCATATCTATCTATCCATCTATCTACCTATCCAAGTCTATTCATATCTATCTTTGAATCTATCACTCTTAGTCTCTTCAAATCTATCTATCTATTTATTCCTATATACCTATTTCGTCCTTTTTTTTTAAAAAAAATCTTTCGTACAATGATTACAGGTATCTGCTGCTTCCCGAATGTTCACTTTAAGCCCTTTTTTGTTTTACAAAAACCTTTTGTAGTGAGCTGTTTTAATGATAGCGTGCACACTCTTCCTTTCTCTCTCTCTCTCTCTCTCTCCCTTTTACCCCCCAGTCTCCGGTACCTCCCACCATCTCAATCTCCAACTACTCAGCTTGATATATCTTTGTTACAATTCTGGGTTTTGGAACGTCCACTATGACATCTTCTCTTTACGCCATTTTAGCCAACGAAACTTTTTTCCGTATGGCAACACTCCTCTTTCGGAGAGTGAAAAACCCGCATACCTAACAGTTTCAGTCATTTCAGATCTTAAAATGTCTTCCCTCTCATTTCTATATCTGCCTTTGCCAATGACTGTCTTTCTGTCTGTCAACACGATATAGCGAGAAATTCCTAATTAATTTCAATTAAATCCATGGGGGGGGGGGACAAAAAAGGTGATAGAATATTTGGAGGGATCCATGTGCAGTTGTCTCCCCTAAATCGTGGCTATATGACCAGAACACACACTATCACTAAAAGTTCCCTATCTGTAGACATGATATATCGAAAAGATATCGATAAATCCCATTGACAATTTGTGGGAAGGTGGGCCACAGTGTGAGGAAGAAATAATTATCCATCTAATTGAGGAATATTTTCTTTTTTTTGCATACAATCATCTCGCCTCTCTTCTGTCTTCTGTTCAAGGTTTCATTTTTTTATTATGAGAGGTAAAGTGAAGCACGTTGACAAAGTTTATTTTAGATCTCCATTGGAGACAAAAAAAACTTGAAAAGATAACGTTTCATTTTGTAAATACATATTAGGAAGAATGTCAGTTGAAAAGACAATAACATACCAAGTTCAATTGCCCGATATCCTTGCTAATTTGATTTCGGTTGGCCTCACCCCTGCTTTTCTATGTGACGAATTACGGTGTTGTGTAATTAAAAGTCTCCTTTTTTCATATTTTGCTGAAATACTTTTTACTCTCCATCTTCTGTGTTGATCAAATTTCTTGTCTCTTTGTATCTAAATAACTATCAATTGATTGATCGATATGAATCTTTGTCTATTTCAGACGATCAATTTTCGTATTTATCGAACCTTGTTTCTTATAATAAGGAACCATATGAAAAAGCTATTATCATTGGTCTCCTCAGTTTCAAGTGATTATGACTATCTATTTATGTGTATGCATTTATATATGTGTTTGTATGCACATGTGTGTTACGCGTGCGGACCACACCAATGCAGCTAGAAGGCTGAAAATTCAGACATTTACTCGTTATGATGCGTGTTTTTTTTTTCTAATTACCCTAAATGTGGTTTCCATTTTTAATTCAATTTTCAATTCAAACTCATGATAAATTGGTCCCTTGGCTTATCTCAAGCAGTATTTATGTTTACCTTTTGGAATTTCTGTCATTTTATTACTAATCATCGTCTGAAAAATGTTGAGAGAATAACATATTTATGTTTTTTGCATAATTTTTTATTTTTAATTGATCACTCCCTGCTGCCAAAAGAGGAAGTCATGTAACAGTTTCTATCGAGTGACTAACCAGACGACTTTCTGTCAATTGATTAATGGGTTGAATTTTCGATATAAATATTTATTTATTTCAGGCAATCGAATGTTGTATGCTATAATCTTTTTATTTGACCTTTTCTGCTTTTATCTATTAGCGATGGAAACAGTTTTTCAAGTGCCTTTTTGCCTCCAGTGAAGATCTATAACAAACTTCGTCAACGTACCCCACTCTATCCCCCACTTTTCTTCCACAATTTCTGTTCCATCAATATATGTATATCTCAATATATATATCTCAATATGTATATCTCAATATATATCTATCTATCTATCTATCTCTCTCTCTCTCTCTCTCTATATATATATATATATATATATATATATATATATATCTCAATATATATATATATATATCTCAATATATATATCTCAATATATAAATATATATATATATATGTATATATATATATATATATATATATATATATATATATATATAGCCAGACGGAGAAAGATAGAGCTAGGAGGAAAATATACAATTTCTGAGAGGGAAATATACGAATACTGATATATATCTATCCATCCATCTATCTATCTATCTATCTATCTATCTATCTATCTATCTATCTATCTATATATATATATATATATATATATATATATATGTTTGTATTGAGATATATATTGAAATATATATATATATATATATATATATATATATTGAGATAGATATATATTGCGATATATATATATTGATATATATATATATATATATATATATATATATATATATATATATATATGGTAGAGAGAGAGAGAGATATTGAGATGTATAGAGAGATAGATGGATAGATAAGAACACTAAGAGAGATATGAATACTGATATTCATAGATGGATAGATACAAATACCGAGATAGATAGATAGATAGATAGATAGATAGATAGATAGATAGATAGATGGTTTAGCGATCAGAAACTACAAAAAAGAAGATGACCAAATTTGAATTTCATCACGAGCTGTTGTGGTGCATTAATGCAAAGAACTAATCCTGTAACCACCACCCCCACAACCAGATGGTTTGTCACTTCGATTGAGATAGAAAAGTTGGTGTTTGAAAGGACTTGGTCAATTTATTGAAAATACTGCCTCAAGCAATAAATCCAACCAACCTTTTGACTGTCAAATAAAATTTGACCATGCCCGACTTAGGCGACGTGTACAAAGGGGTGACTCATGTTGCCATAGCACACTACCTGGCCTGGAAAATTGGGCACTTCCGACGTTCACTAATCGTCCGCCTGTAAACCTTCCCACTAAACATTGTTTCGATCCTGTCACCGAATGATAATCTGTGTTGACATTCCAATGTCTACTTTCTGGGTCACTTCCGCTTTACTTATTTTACATCATTTTGAAATACCGGCCGAATTATTCCCTTGGCCATTTTAGATTCGCTAGCCATCACAGACTGGCCAAACAAAGTTTGTGCTACGTCCCTTGGTCAGTGTTATATACAAAATGTTTTCAGCTAAATCTAGATATTCTTCTGTTTGATCTAGACGTTTTGATGTGCAATGATCACATTGGGAATTAGGACATAACTGTCAAAAGCGAAGATGCAAAACTGGGGAAAGTAGACCACAACATCTACTTAGGACGATGAATCTCTATGAAACCCAAGAAAGAAAAATAAGAGATCAAGCGAAGAATCACCCTAGGATGGTAAGCCTTCGGCAGAGCCAGCTCAACCTTCAAAAACAAGCCGTCTCTCATGGAGTTGAAACATGGAACCTATCCAAGAACACAGACCCACAAACCGAGAAGCATGCAACGCATGCATGAGAGAATCTTGCTCAACCTCACATGGAGAGATCACAGGACAGCACAGTATATAAGGAAGAAAACGGGAGTCAGAGACATCAAAGAATCTATTAGAAAAATAAAATGGCAATGGGCAGACCATGTTGCACGGATGACAGACAACCGATGGACATCATGACTCATGACATAGATTTCCAGAGATCACATGCAAAATTGAAGCCGACAAAATACAAGATGGAGAGATGAATTAGACAAATCAAGAAAATATTGGCTCCATGACGCCCACGATAGAGAATTGTGGCGAATCCTGGGGAAGGTCTATGCCCAACTATAGACGTTAAAAGATTGATGATGATAACGATGATGATGAGATAACAGAAATTGCCACTTAGATCATTATTCTCAAAACAAATAAAACCTCATGTAACATTCGAACAAAATAATGTTGAAGTCGCACTTGAATTATTGAAAATATTCAATATATTCCCTAATATTAGATGCATTCATTGAAAATCTCGATTTTTCTGTATATTTCGAGATACTTTTGACTCAATTTTAGATATAAACTCTAAAAAAAAAAAAAAAAAAGAAGGTTGGCAACACCACCTTTATGAAATCTTCACCCAAGGAAAGAACAAACGTATCTTTTCTCCAAATCCCAGGCTTGTCATTAGTGCTAAGCGCGTAGGAAGTGATACAATCGAGAGTGTGTTTGGTTTTCCGCCCACTTTTCTCTCGTTCATAGTTATCTCGCGAGGACTCCCTAACCTGGGACAAAACGTGAATCGGAAAAATTGACACCAAAAGTTTTAAGTTAATTATTTAACCCACCTAACCATAAGCTGCTATTACTGTAGGCTATTATTACCATAAGCTGTTATTACCGTGGGCTTCGAAAATTATATCTAAGTGATTTTCCATCCTTGTCACATAACAATAATATAACAGGGGCTGGTAGTCATGGTTGATGCAATTTTTTGCCTTGAACTCTGCACGAGAAGTGAACAATGATTTCCACAATCACTTTGATTGCCGACTGAGTGATCCCATGGAAGAGTTTCTGTTCATGCATGTGCAGTAAGGTCTTATTTGAAAGGTTGCCAAGTTACGTTAAGATTGCGTAATCAGTCCCCGGGATTTTTTGAAAGGGTGGATTCTTTCCAAACATACCTCGTATATAGTTCTAAATGATGCAGTTAGTTATTAAACGCATATTAGTGACCTGACCTAAGCAAGCGTATTCGGATATTTTCAATCAGTTAAAAAAAAAAAAGGGTTATCTAATCTCTTTCAAACCATCCAGTTCCCTTTGTTTCGGGAACTGTCAACAAATACTGCCAGCATAGGCACTTGGAGGTACGTTGTAAAAATTCTAAAATTTACTCCAACGTCAAGGAAAATCTTTTCTTGTATTTTTCAAATCGACACTGAATATTTTCTTTTAGTTGTTGGATTTAGTTTGTAATGAAGATTCATGCTAAATTGGCCTCTTGGTCTGTTTTTTTTTTAATTCGTACTTGCCATGGATAGGTATCTCAAGTTTTTTAAGTGATTCTGGCTATCCATGTGTCATACGTACAGGCTCCATCAATGGAGCTAGAGGGCTAAAAATCAAAAAATTATGTCTCAATTTTTTCTAAAAAGAAAAATAGTTTTTTAATGGGTAGGAATTCAATTCACAATGTAAGTTTTGGCTGAATTGGTCACTTAGTTCATCACCGGCAGCGTTCACGCTTGCTTCTCCCCCAATTTTTTTTTAGCGATCGCCATCCAACAAAAGGGGATACCGGTAATTTATTCCTTAAATCAATAAAGAATGATAACAAGCGAAGTTGGCTATGTGACGGTTTCTATTGAGCGACCAACCAGAAGGTTTTTTGTTTTTGATTTTTTTTTGTTTTTTTGTATTTTTCCTTCTTTTCAATATATTCTCCATATTGAATCGTTACTTTTACCGTTTCTTTTTTATGTCAGTTCTGGTTTTTCTCTTCGATGACTCTTAGCATATTGACCGTCTCAGAATAAAAGACGCGACAATATTTAACTACTACTTTAACAGCGCGAAAAGGAATCGCACTGTAGACGGAATTTCCACCCGCCACCTCCTCCAGCACGCCCAACCCGGCACTTAATCATCATCATCATTATCATCATCATCATCATCATCATCATCATCCTCCTCCTCATCATCATCATCATCAGTCTTTTCACGTCCGTCGTTGGACATAGACCTTCGCCAGGATGTACCAAACTTCTCTATCATGGGTGTCGCGGAGCCAGTATTTTTCTGAATTTGTCTAGCTCATCCCTCCATCTAATACTCTGCCGGCCTCAATTGCGCAGGTGATCACGGGGGATCCATGTCGGTTTCGTGATGTCCATAGGTTGTCTGCCATTCTTGCAATATGGCCTGTCCACTGCCATTTGAGTTTTTCTCATGGATTGTATGATGTCTCTGACTCCTATCTTTTCCCGGGTGTACTGTGCTGTCTCGGGGTCTCTCCATGTGAGGCCCAGCACAATTCTTTCATGCGCACACACATGAACTTCAGCAAGATGAAGATCATGTGCAACAACCACATCGGAGGTAATAGCAATAAACATATGTCTATGATTTAATTCCTTTTACATGGCAAATCTCTTTCTTTTACTTATATATTTACGTATTCTTTCTTCAACGCATTCCTGAATCAACTGGAATCTCTCCATCACTCAACTTTTTTTCTTTTACTTTTTCTTCCGTCTTTCTTTTTCTCCTATCTACCTATCTACCTACCTGGCACGAAAAAAAAATGAACTCAAAAACAGAAAGACTCCATGACTAAAAATTGCACGCTGTCGTATCTACATACAGGTATTTCCTGCCGTAAGAAAATTTGCTTCACACCACTTTTTACCTGCGACTAGGTCTATGAAAACCAAAATCACTTTCCTTCAGATCAAATAGAAAAAGACTGAAAGCGTGCGTTCTATTTTATTTGATAGAATGCTGAGATGTTATAAGAAAGAAAAATATAACAAACATCTGTGATCACACAACGAAGCGGATTTTGAATAGAGTGTATTCTTGTTTTTAAAGAATAAAATCGAGAGAAAACTTGCCTAAAGGTCTATGAAAGCCTGGCTCACTTTCACTGAAAACAAAGAGTGAGAGAGAGAAAGAGAGAGAGAGAGAGAGAGAGAGAGAGAGAGAGAGAATTACTATATTCATATTTCTTTATTTTTCATGACATCATAACAATGCATCATGATGTCCTAAAAGGGCTTTCTTTTGATCACACAACGGTGTAAGTCCTGTGCAGAGTATGTTTGTTTTTTTTTTACGGAAAAAGGCGAAAAATCCTTAATTCATTCCAGCATTTGTTTTGCAGTGATCCGTTTTAGCAGCAACCTGCAACCTTTCCCATTTCCTCCTAAACTTTAGCGCCCTGTATTCCCGACCCACCCAACCTTTGAGGACCTACCCTGATATATTAACTATCATCGTCATTTTTCAAGTCTATGATCAGTCAAACATTTTTCACCAGTAATTAAATGGCAATAGTTTTTCTGTTTTACGCCATCCAAGCTCATGGGAGATTTTCGTAGGGACGCTCTAATTTTGGATATCAGAGAAGCCTGTATCACAGAATCTCACAATCCCTATTGAGGTGTTTTGGGATTTTAATTTTCGCTGATAATCGTGGTTACCTTTCAGCCACCTATTCATTCCCCCCCCCCTGCCATAGTGTTCGAATACTTTCTCATTAACGTGATTATTAGTTTCCCTTAAATCTATCCTGAATATACCAGTGATATGCTTTTCAACTTGAAAGCACCCATACAGCGCACACCTCTTCCAACGACATGGTCACTGCGATGTAAGGGAGGTAATTGCGTATGCCCAATGCCTACCCTCCAAGAGAATCACATCGAAATTCAATTGAGAATTTGGAGGGATATCCAGTGGAAATCTTCCGAAATATTGTGCGGTCTGGACTGATCCCTAACGACAATGGGGAAGTAACTGTGCATGGATCCACCTCAAAATCTAATCACGATTTACGTAACCAACCGTTCAACGAAATTTCATTGAAATTCATTTTTGGGGATATCATGTGGACAGACAGACTGACTGACAGAAGAACAGATAAATGAAAAAAGATGGAAAGATACGGTGTAATACATATACCTCCCCAAACTTCGTTGGCAGAGGTAGAAATATCAGAATGCGAATATCAGACACTATTAGTCTATAGAGGAAGACTAGATTTGCTTCGTAGTTGATATCATTGTCTATGGCCACAGCAAAATTTCAGGCTGAAGCATAGGATTTTAAATACATTCTATCCGCAGTAGATAGGTCTGAGGCACACTAGCAGATGGTGAGATCCGTAGATAATGACGAATTGTACATAACTAACAATGTTCAAATATACTTCCAAGTTTACATAATAAATTGAGTCAAAATACTGGTAGAAAGTTGATTTTCATATATATATATATATATATATATATATATATATATATATATGTTTGGATAATCTATGTAAGTAAGCCTTGTGTTTCAAAGCATAAAGCAAAAATGGAAATGAAAAATATAAGGATTTGTGGGAGGCCATAGCGGTGAGTCCGGACTGTTTTATGATTGCGAAAGAATCTGTGGTGGTTTGGATGGGTCTTTTGCTGGAAGTAGTAGCAGTGATTATGGATATTTCATTGGTTGTGATGGTCAGAAAAGGTAGGCATCACTTAGAATCAGTTGTCATGGATATTGGAGAGCTAGGTAATGGTTCAGTGTTTCGGTATTTAGGTACTTGATAAGTTAGGGTCGAGGTTATCTCTACTGGTGATCCAGATGGAGGGATATAGGTTAGAGGGGTTCCCGGTATCGGTTGGGATATGCATGTTCTGTATCGGTAATGGCCAAGGCTGATGTTCTGAAAAGTCATATAGCTTCGAGTAATCTAGGAACTGTAATACAAATTTTCAATTAATTAAACATGACGTTAAACGTCAACATTTATCTTATTAAGATATTACTGATTTTATCAAAACTATTACTTATTTCATTACTAAAGATTGAAATTTAAAATAATACTTATATTATTGAATAAATCCTCTTAATAGCAATTTATGACATCTAGATGCAAACAAGGACATCTAGATTGTGCCAGCAGCGGATCAGAGGATCCATGGTTGGCAAATCTGCGGATTGTGAGGTTCCAGTGTACTTGATATTTGAGCAGACGGACCGGTCCCCCATATTTGATAGTTTGTTAGACCAAATCCTATATGCAGGTAACGTTAGTCACTTAAGAGAAACCGTTGTGTGATCAAACCGTTGGGAGTAACAAATTAAGAAAATGAAATAGGAAATGAATCAATGAATAAGTTACTTCCATCTCCTTCTTGTCGGTTCACTAAAAAGTCCAAATTTCGAAACAAAAGAACGTAACGCAGCTAGACACAAACTAAGGAATCAGTTTAGCAAGAGATTATATCGTAAATTGAGCCCTGCAAGAGAAAGGGATTTTGAGAAAAAAATACATCTCTAGACACAATTAGGAGTAAATGTCTAATGAACAGTTTTATCCAGTCTTTCCAAGATTAAGCATTGGGTTAATTAGTATCTTTGTTGGCAATTTTACCCACTAATGGCCTCTCACACAATTTCTTTATGGTCTATTACAAAACATACCAAACATGCTTTCAAACAATTAGATAATAGCAGCGTTACGTGGCCCGTGCCAGTAACGCATACATAGCCCGAAAGCCAAACAACCAAACCCATTTAAAAATCGAAGAAACCTATGTTGACACTTTTGGCTGATAGATATAATCAAATCAAGATAGATATACGCGAGCTGAGATACCCGAAATAGCGGGAATGATCCAACCGAGACAGATGGGTGGATATGATCGAGCCGTGATACATCGAGAGATGTAGATACGATTAAGCCGAAACAGCCAGATTTAATTGAGCCAAATTGTAGATATATGATAAGGCCGAAATAGACAGATATGATCGGGTCGAGAGATATGACATGATAGGAAGGAGCGGGCTGATAGGTTGTAGCGGACAAACAGAGATCAGAACAAGATAATTGAGAATGGGGAATGAACATTATGCATACATACGTTTACAGGAGAATACACACACACTGGCATACATACACACGCAATCACACACAGACTTAAGTATATGCTGTATAAAATCTGCCAAGTTTTAGGTACTACGTCGTAGACAAACACGGAGATACAAACACACAACCATATTCACACAGCAACTCATGCATAAGCACGCTTAGATATATATATATATATATATATATATATATATATATATATATATATATTCACGGGGTTCTTACGACAAATTTCAGGAAACTTGAATCTGTGAAACAGATCCCACAATGGGAAAAAAAATCAGGTTCTTCATTTCCTGGTCGAGGGATTTCGAGAATTGTGCAAAATGTCCAGGGAGATATTGTACACGTTCGATGACTTGTTAGATAAACAAATGGAGAAATATGTTCAATATCTCTGAAGTTCTTGGCAGTACAACACACACACACACACACACACACACACACACATATATATATATATATATATATATATATATATTTATATATATATATATATAATGATCCCAATAATCCTAAAAAGAAGAGTATACAACCAATGCATTCTCTCGATAGACCTTTATGGAGCTGAAACATGGAACCTAACCAAGAGACAGACCTACAAACTGAAAAGTATGCAACATATGCATGAGAGAATCATGCTTGACCTTACATGGAGAGATCACAAGACAGCACAGTATATAGAAAGAAAACGGGTGTCCGTGACATCATAGAAACAATTAAAAACTCAAATGGCAATGGGCAGGCCATGTTGCAAGAATAAAGGACAACTGAGGGACATCACGACTCACAACATGGATCCCCAGAGACCACATGCGAAACCAAAGACGACAGAACAAAAGATGGAGAGATGAACTGGACAGATTTAGGAAATATTGGTTCTGCGACGCCCATGATAGAGAATTGTGGCGAATCCCAGGGAAGGTCTATGTCCAACAACTGACGTTAAAAAACTGATAATGATGATGATGGCACGACAGAATACTGACGAGTCCTGCCCAACTTTGTTGGGAATGGTTAGGTCAATGATCTGAAACAAAGTTTCAAAAAGGCACTAAGAACGTACAAATCAGCATTTTACGTATAAAGTACACATCCTCTCTTGTTATTTTTGGCAGTGGGTCGTATATATATACATATATATATATGCTCTTCCACAGGAATAGAGCACTCTAGTGGATGGGGAAATCCTGCGTAAATAAATATGTCGCTTAAATTCAGTTTTACTGACCGTCCAGTTCCGTAGCTCAGAGGTTGGATGTCGGTCTCTGGGTCTGAAGCGAAGGTTTTAATCCTGCTTCGTGGTACGGAATGGGATAGTGGAAAGTCTATAGCCACACTGAAGAGATGTAATACATCGAAACAGCTGTCCGTGGATGACACAATAATATATATATATATATATATATATATATATATATATATAAGCTGGATGAATATAGAATTTTTTTTCCATGCCGAATATCAGAACTTGTTGAGGGTATAGCTTGAGATTTGGGGGACCAGGAGTAAAGCAAGCCAGATCCACTTCAAAACTGAAAAAAAAATTATGCTGATAGTTTTGGTGGCAGATTTTATTGGATGTTTCTAATTTTTGTCATCCTTCGGAAACGATCCACTTTAATGTTTTATCTCATGTTCAAGCTGTGGTCTGACTCAGATTTCTCTAATAAGCAATTCTATGTAGTCTTTCCGCGATTAAACATTGGTTTAAATTAAATCTTTGATGGCAATCGGTTCCTTAATGACTACTTACGCAATCCCTTAATGGCCAATTAGAAATTTATTGAACGCGCTTTTGAATTATTGAATACAGCTAGCATTACGTAAAGTCGTAAAACTTTCACATGGTTGATAATAGAAAAACCCGTTTACTTACGTGTAAAGAAATCATGTTTTAAGCATAGGCCTTCGCCTTTGATTTCCTAAATAAGATACCTTGTATTCCAAAGTAGTTCTTGACTATAAACAGTTAGGGAGCTTATAACCGACCAAGGGGAAATATTACTGATGTTATATATATATATATATATATATATATATATATATATATATATATATATATATATATATATATATATATATATACAGGTCTGACCACGCTGTTAACAGTTTTATTTTACTAAATGTGCATGGGCAAATAAGTTAAGGAGTAGCTTTCCCAAGGACTCGGTCAACTACTCTAACTTATATCATCCTTTGTTGTGATATCTGGCATCGAGACACATTGCACAGAGAATGGATTCACGCTGTATTATGTAACTATTTGATCATATAACCCTTTGGTATCACGGGTTGGGTTATGGAGCAAACACCCAGAAACTTTAATTCAATCCAATCATTAGAATCATTGTTGAATCACAAATTTGGGCAGATACACTGAAAATGTTCCTTCTAATATTTCGTAGTCAGTGGACAACAAAAATATATGCTGTGCAATTTTTTTCCTTGCAACAAAGTGTGTGCACACATTTGCATTCAGCTCAGGGGATCGATATTCATTCTACGATAACTCAGTGAACTATCTAGAGAATTTGAAATGTTTTGTGTGCACATTATTTTCTTTGCGCTGGTTGCAAAATGAATTAGCATGCACACAAGTTCACAGCCTAGAGAAAACTAAGAACAGGACAGTAATATCGAATCTGGTTCAACATATTCGTTTATCTTATCATTGCCCAATGAATTTAAACCATTACTCTATTGAAACTATAATTTTCAATGCCAACAAACTACAGGATGGACTGAAATTCATCTTTTCTTTTTTTTATTTCTTTGGACTTCACCTTCCATCTGCTTGACTTAGATCCAACAGTCTTAGGGATTCATGGAATTGTTCTGTCCGGAAAATATCCAGTCATTTAGTATTATCGACCAATAACCTAACTTTGGTAATGACCCTTTAGACCCCATTTAAATTAATTCCGTTGAGATCTCATACACTTATCCCATTTCTCTTATAAAATAGTAAACTCTTCTCCCAGAAACGCCATAAGGTGCCTCGATAGTTTCTTGTTAATCTCGACCATGGTTTGATATAACTTCCTTTTCAACGTTGAAAAAAGTGCACAGGAGCTAAATCTGTACGGTAGCCATTGAGACTGTGATATTTTACAAAATGAACA
Source organism: Thysanoteuthis rhombus (assembly GCA_963457665.1). Classification (NCBI taxonomy): domain Eukaryota; kingdom Metazoa; phylum Mollusca; class Cephalopoda; order Oegopsida; family Thysanoteuthidae; genus Thysanoteuthis; species Thysanoteuthis major. The sequence goes on from OY735229.1 coordinate 41,590,218, forward strand.
AACTGCACGAGATAGCAGGGGAGGTCATTTTGAAAGAGACGGTCACACAATACACGCCTACTCAAAAATATCTCACTGATGACTGAGTAACCCTTTTTGATAGTATCTGTTGACGCTTGCGCAGTTATGTGCCAAGTTGCATTAACGCCAGGCAATTGGTTCTCGAGATATTCTAAACGGTTGGAAATTTTCAGGACTGTACATCTCACCTTTGTAAATCCAATTACGCTGCCCCTGCACAGGCTTCACACACCACGTTCTTCCTTGTTTCGAAGTTCTTCGAGGTTTTTGCGACATGAGAAAATAGACTGAGATGCAAAAAACACCCGAAGTTGTTTCACTAGCTTCACTGTACGCTGTTTTACCCATAGCCGGGAAGGGGAGTCTGATTCACGGGCAGTGACTAGAACCCGGCTCGCCCAGTCCATTTTCTGTGCGATTAACCGATGGGCCAGCGGCATTTTAAATCCTAGATCACCAATCAATTCTTAATGGATAGTGGAAAAATTGATGAAAAAGAAAGAAACGATCGCCCTCGTTTACTCAATTAATTCTTTCGGTATATTTTGTAACTATTAAAATATCATAAAGTTAACTCTATTAATCAAGTGTAAATGATTAATACATTATCGAGGATATATATCCCCGGGGGAATTAGTAAATGATTACTTAGTTGCAGTCATTATTCGAACAAGATCTCCGTATATCTTTCTATCGATTTTCTTTGCATAATGTACGGTGTCCGTAAAAGAAATCCGTACATCAAAAACGCAAAATAAAACTGAACAAATTTGTTGAGTCATTCGATTTAAACCGTCATGGGACCAACGTCTTTTAGCAGCATATTATGTTAGGGGTGATCAATCAAAAATTGGGAAAAAGTGATCATCAATGAATAAGTTACTTGTCCTGCTCTCTGTTTGGTCACTAAAAAGTCTGAATTTTAAATTTTAAAAAAAGAGTATAAAGCTGGACACAAACTAAAGACCAATTTCCATTGAATTTCTATTGTAAACTGAACCCACCATTAAAAACCTATCGGGGGGGGGGAATAATTTTTCAGACATAATTAGGAGAGATGTTCAGATTTTGAACCTTCTAGCCCCATTAATACTACGTGAACGTCAGCAAGCCAGATCAATTAAAAAACTGAAGAAACATGTTGACTGTTTGATAACAGTTTTTTTTTCTATTTTCCCGACAGTTTCTAACAAACGAAAGTGTTTCTGGTTGGGATTTCCAACTAAGTAAAGGACAGAAAGAAGTCATACTTCTAGCAGACACTCACACCAAGGCAGTCAAGTTCTAAGTGTTAGTACACCAGGAACCATCCTTTATAGCTCTGCGCCATTTCAGCTACTTTTTCAGCGTTATAACTCTCTTTCTGAGTGCTGTAATAGGATAAGGTAAGCTTACAACTGAAGGGAAATCCCACGCCTTAGTCTAGCTAGGAAAAAAGCTTCAGCGATACTTTTGGCGAAATATGTTGGAGATCAAGTGCAACAGTTTACGACCTGAGAAAAGCTTCGGTAAAAGATGTTGTACTGCCCCCAAAGCGACATCCTCAAGGAATCAGTGTACCTTTCTTCAAAGCTGTAGTTTTGATGATTTGGTTGTTCGAACCCTTACGTTTTAGAAGCTTGTCGGTGCAACGAGGAGTTTTCATTTTCGTCCCAGTACCGATTCCTCGCTTTGAATGGCTATCTCTCACTAGCCATCATCAGGTCATAAACTCTTATTTACAATCCAATACCTTTTGCCACAGATATCACAGGAAACTCCTCTCTCTATCTTAGCCACGGCATTGGATTTCTCTTCAGTTGTAAGCTTACGTCACCCCATGGTGACCCTCAAAAACATGGTTGTAACGCTTCAAACACAGCTAAAAATAGCAAACAAACACATAGATCTATGTGGTCTATAGAATGCATTCTCAAATAAAGTTTTTAGTGCAATGGTATCCTTTTTGACCTGGTACGCAGTATAGAGGTGCTGGTATCTGCTAATTGTTCGACGACTACCTACTGCCTTTATGTTGGGAAATCAAGCCCAACCTAAAACATTTTGCTTGCTTATTTTTTTTTTTTTGAATTTTCAATACAGTGTATGTGGGAACTTTCTGTAAAATTTTGTTCTAGTGCTTTTTTCTATTCCTTTAGCCATCTCAAATATCCATGATCCGAACAGTTTGGGACAAAACTGTAGTTATAAAATTTCAATTCTAATACTTATATCACTCCATCTCGATTGGCAGGGATGAATAAACTTTATGCGTTCATTGAAAATATATATCTTCAGCAAAGTCTTTTCCTATTCTTTTTCTATTCATTCAACATTGAGAGTCGTCCGAACATTTTCTCTTAATATATAAATATACAATGTGTAAGGGCCGTGTACAATTATTTGTCAGTGCTCTGTATTTGAACTTATTATTCAACTATTTGTATAATAATGATAATTATTTTATTGCTCAATGCAACAATTTCCCCTCATAAAATTACCAATTTGAAAAAAGATATTTTGTTTCCAAGATAGTAATTTTTCTAAACCTTCATTTTCTTTCTTTTTTGTCCGTAAATTCATAAACATTTATTCAATCATAGTGCCTCTTATTTGGTTATGACGTCATTCGATACTGAAGCCCAATCAGAATGTGCGGATTATATACGATGGAGGGTTATACATAGCAAAAAACGGTAAGCTGAATGAATGGGATAATTTGTCTAGTCGCTCACATACACATTTCGATTGGTGAATGACTAAATTATATTCTTTGTTACCTCTCTTCACTTTGCTTACTAAATTGAAATACTGAGGTAGTTCATGTCTTGCAGCTCTAATTGGTGACATAGTCGCTATAGTGTTGAAGAGATGTTGAAGAACAAAAGAGATTATTGTCGTCTGTTACCTGTTGTGAAGCGCAGGTAACTTCATTCGTATATTCGAAGCAAGAAACACAAATTCGATTTGTTCGTTCCTGATACAGACTTTATCCGCCAAAAACTAAATTAACCACAGCTCAAAATCTCAAAATCTAATCACTTCTTGAAATCCACCCAATGAACTGATCTAAATTTGATATAGATTTTTTTGTTTTTATTCACTCAACTTTTTTTTGGCTACAAGCAAGTGCAGGTAAATAGTGTGGAATCAGAGACATTGACTTGATACGACAGAGTTGTATCCCGGGTATCAAATCCACATTGATCTTAAATGAGATATTCGGGTCATCAACCTGACCAAGTGATAGAATACCTACCCCCGTATTGGTAGATCGTGTTTCAATCCACCGTCGATTCATACCAAAGATTTTTAAAATGGCACTCAATGCCTCCCCACCAAGCACTCAGCACAAGAAGTAGGCTTGAGAAAACCTCTCCTTGAGGTTGATGGGTTACGATCGAATCACGCAATTCTTGTAAAATCTCCGAAAATGAATAAAGTCGAGACGTGTCAGTAACTGCAATGGGTGAATATTTTGGAGTGTCAGGAACAGAACTTTAATAGGCCTGGCAAGCCGGAAATGGATCTTACAAACCGTTTGCCTGTGTGTACTTCATCTGCAACGCCTTTGATGAGGATATAAGTGGAAAACGACCTTACTTACAGGCATACTTTTAAGGCATCTACCGATGCTTACATTCACTTTGGTTCGGTTGTGTAGGGCAAAGCCTCAAGTAAAGACTCAAATATGTGTCAAATTCCCTAATGCTAACAGACATATCAATAGAGATTAAAAAAACACATCACTTTAATCGTGATAAAAAAGCTGATACGGTAAATATTGTTAGCTAGTTCGGAAAGTAATATCACTTTTTGAAAGACGAAAAGAAAACCTATTCACACGTTACAACTATTAAAGGGAAATCCCACCCCTAAAAGATTACTCAGGCCTCGCTAACTGTGATTTTCGCAGTCTTTCTCATTATTTTTTAGTTCAACTGAAAATGATTTCAAAATGTGGCCACGGAAGAATACTAAATAAAATGGTATCAAGATATTTTTCTAGATAAACGTACAAAATTCAAGATATCATCGGGGTTTGGGCAATTTTAGATACAAACCGATGAAATTTAGTTGGCCTTGTCGGGGAAAGATGTCACGTGACCTAAACTTTCCTTTATAAATCTTTTAATGGGATCGACATAAGGTTTCATTATTTCGAGATCATGAAGGTTCTTAGCAAAGAGGATGATGTCGCCAGTTAATCTGAAGTTACTTATTCATTTCCTGTCTATCCTGATTCCTTTGTATTTCCAATTTAGGTGCCAGGAGATCATCTCAAGGCAGGCTGTGAAGAGTTTAGATGAGTTGCTATCACCTGGTCTCGCTCCTTTTGTCTGATTGGAAGGGCTAGGAGTCCTTGTGTAGCATGATAGACTAAACTAAATGAAGAAAGCAAGAAGGTCGGCCTCCACATGAAGTTCAGCAAAGCAAATGTCATGTACAACAATTGAACACTACATCTACCTAGGATAATGAATCCTCAGACAAGAAAGAAATCAAACGAAGAGTCACCCTACGTTGGTTAATCTTTGGTAGAGCAAGCTTGACTTTCAAGAAAAATAAAATCCCACTAGTCCTGAAAAGAAGAGTATACAACCCATGCTTCAATCCCCTAATAGAGCAGAGACATAGAATCTAACCAAAACATCTAAACAGAAAGTGAGAACCAAGTAACGTGCACATGAGAAAGGCATGCTCAACCTCACATGGAGAGGTCATAAGACAGTACAAAATATTAGAGAAAAGATAGGAGTCGAAGATATAGAAACTATTTGAAAACCAAATGGCAATGGGCTGTATATGTTGCGAGAACGCTGGACAACGGATGGACATCAAGACTCACAACGTGGATCCCTATAGATCATATGCAAAGTTGTGGCTGACGGGAAGTAAGATGACCTGACGAGCTAGACAAATTCAAAAAGTACTGGCTCTGCAACGTCCATGATAGACGGGTCTGGCAAATCCTGGGGAAAGTGTGTGTCCATTAACAAACGATAAATCGCTGTTGCTGCAGCTTACGGTGATGCCATAACATGTTATGCAACAAGTCGAACTCCTCATTAGCCTTGGAAGGTTCTAATTTTGATCAGGGTCATTGACACTGATATAACCAGGAGGAAATAAGTACTATTCCTCTGTAGGAGTTTATGGCCCAACTCAGCAAAAAAACAATATCGCATAGTAATGATATCAAGGTTGGAGATTTTGTCGTATTAAGCTAACAATTCTTTTTCGGTGATATAGATGAATTTGAGTTTGAATACAGATAATTTATTACTCAAGAAGAAATTGAAATCCTTAAATATCAAAAAATCCAATTGCAAATCTCTATCAAGTTTTAGAGTCCTTATAACCGAAGAATCATGAAAATAAAAAAAATATCTAAATAAGTCTTCTATTACCAGGGCACAACAGGTAAGAAATGATTATTGATTCGGTTATTTAGAGATTCTTTACGTCTTGGTCTCTTTTTGAAAGAGTAATTTGACTAAACCCTTCCGTCATCAGAATTTTCCAAGTCGTATTCTCCGTCAATAACTCGTGTATAGAAATTGATTCTGAAAAGAGGACAACGCCCTGTCCTCAAAATGTCGAATACAGTAGAGTGAAAGAGAACATTAATTCAAGTTATGCTGTCAATGTTATATTTTCTCTTTACTTTCGCTCAAACAAACACTTACACACACATAGGAAATGGAACTCCAAAGAACACACGAAACCAATCTTTTTTTTTTTTTTTGAGGCGTGTAGCTTGAAATGCTCTTTGACAAGAGACTGAACTAAAAGTCCCTGAGCATCAGTAAAATATACGGCAGAACTATGAGAAAACGATGTAGGTTATTAGAGGAATTAGAGGTTTTATAATGCTTGTTACGAAGGATCCAGTTGCAATAGGACCATTACAATTTGGGATCTAATGCTGTTACGAAAATAAATTGAATGGAAAATTCTCCAAATTACCTACACATTTGCAGAATTGTCTCATGTAATTGGATGTCAAATGATACACTATTTATGGTAAACTGGAATAAAACTCCAAGTACGCTGCAATTTGCAAGGATACAACAATATGTGTGGATATATATATATATATGTATATATATATATATATATATATATATATATATATATATATATATGTATATATATATATATATATATATATATATATATGTGTGTGAGTGTGTGTGTGTGTGTATGTGTGAGTGTGTGTGTGTGTAAATGTATAAATGATGAAATAATAGAATATAAATTTACAAAAGTATATATAGAGAGATATATCAATATCTGTATCTCTCACTATATGTATGTCTGTGTATTTGTATTTGGATATACATTTATAGACATACAATTTATATATATATATATACATATATATATATATATATATGTGTGTGTGTGTGTGTGTGTGTGTGTATATGCTTACCTAGACACATATGATTATATCGATGAATGCAAATATGTATGTATATGAATACATACAAATAATTATTCATATACATGCGTACATATGTGTGTGTACGTGTGTGTGTGTGTGTGTGTGTGTGTAAAGATATATTAACTTAGATATGTGTGTCTAAAATACATGTAAGTATTTATGTATAAAATATGAATGCATATCAATGCATTATTACGAGTCTTTATATACCTAAAAAGTATATGTATGTTTAGCATGCATATCCAAGTGCGTATGGAATATATATATATATATATATATATATATATATATATATATATATATATATATATATATATATATACATATATACATATATATATATATATATATATATGCATATGTATATATATATATATATATATATATATTTATATATATATATATATATATGTGTGTGTGTGTGTGTGTGTGTGTGTGTGTGTGTATGATTATAAATTGCCTTATATTGTATTGAAACTCTATTAGAAATCATCTCCAATTATTACACGGTGAGGGTATCATTTAACCTAAACAACATGGATACAATAAACAATCAAAGAAAATAACTGTTTCGAAACCAAATTCTCGTTATTTTGACCTTTGCATTCCCCGTGGCTGATAAGCTCAACGGTAAGAGCAACGCTACGTTGAATCGGCTACCTTATCAGTTGCTGGTCCGATTCTTGAAACAGGCCCATTTTCTATAATTGTTTATTACATCTATATTGTCTTGGCTAAATGATACATCCACCGTGTAATAACAGGAAACCAATTCAAACTGAGTTTCAATACAATATAATGCAATCTATCTCCATTCTGTTGGATCATAAATCCATATCAAAAGAATATATATATATATATATATATATATATATATATATATATATATATATATATATATAAGTATCAATATTCCACAAGAGTGGTCCGAACAAGTATGAGAGGTAAGTTGAAAGTAAGGAATAGCTTAACTGTTTGCAAATAAATTTGTATTCAATCACTTTGATATTTAGTAAAAGTTTAATTTTCAAAGTCGTATTTTCAGCTCAAAGAAAAAAAGAATTCTCTACCGATATTCAATTATAGATATCTACAGAAACAGGCAAACGGTGAAAACAGCACGAGAAGTAATTTAACAAATGAAAAAAAAAATGAAATAAAATGCTAAACCGAATATTATAAAGTGGACTAACTCAAAATTATTGGCGTAGACTAAAACAAAAATAATGGAAAACAATAAAAGCAAAGGTCAGAAAAGTGTTAAGTAATGAAAATCCAAAGAAAATTTAACAGAATGTAGCAGAAAATTATATAAGTCTGGTATAAGGCCTCTATGATTGAGTCACCTTTGATAATTCATTCGATAATTATCATCATAATTATCATTATCAGCGTTTTAGTATCGTTGGACCAAGACCTTCCCCGAAATTCGCAAGACCTCTCTATTATGGGCGCCAGTGAGTGAACTTATTTAGTTCGTCATGTCATATCATAATTTGTCACTTGATCCCTGGGGATCCCTGTTATGAGTGATGATGTCCAGGGATTGTCTGCCATTCTCGTAATATGACCAGCCCATTGCCATTTAAGTTTTTATATTGATTCTATGATATCTCAGATTCCTGTTTTTCTTCAAATATATCGTGCTGTCTTTTGATCTCACCATGTTATGCTTAGCATAATTCTCTCTTGTGCGCGTTACATGGTTCTCAGTTTGAGCGTCAGTCCTTTCAGTTAGGTGCCATGTTCCAGCTCTATAGGTGACTATCGGGAAAATGCATCGGTTATACACCCCTTTTTTTAGCAGCAGCAGGATTTTCTTGTTCTTGATGGTTAGCACGATCGGAATTATTTATTATACTGGTAGACTAGCTCACTAATCAACGTTGTAAACTTGACATCTGAGTTAGAATTATATAACTCAGTGCTCCCCAAATTTTTTGGACTACCTCCCATGTATTCCATCAATGCTTAAAATGGTAAGCTAAAATGAATTGAAAAACATTAGCCTCTAAAGGTGACAAAAATGCGCGTGATTGCATGTTGGCATGCTTGTGTGTTTCACCACTCCTGGTCATACTGTTTTGTCCAGAAATTTTGGGATCTACACTCATCAAGAACAATTCTTGATTTTTTTTTTGTAAGTTTCAACTCTTTGGACGCCTAATTTTAACGAGTTCAATTACAAATTTAGTTTAATCAATTTTAGATGTTTCCCAGTTGAAAAAGCCTGTGATGTCATAAATAGAATTTATTCTGACCATATTATTTCTTCAATATAATTGTTTTAAATGATTTCAGAGTTTGATACTACAGTTGTTCAAATATTGACTGTGATGGCTTGTTCAGATGAAAATCATTTTTTTTCAATTTGAGTATTTATTATAGGACCAAAATTTAATCGTACAAAAGTTTCGAAAAGTATCGAAAAGTACATGTTTAATTAAAATGAATTTAATTAATATGAACAATGGGCCTGATCTGACTTTCAGCCTTAGTCCCCCCGCCAGTACTCTGTGTCTTATGACGCTCTACTGCCACCCTTCTTTCATTTCAGCAACTTCCATGTGTCTTCCATGAGTCTTCCCCGACCCCACAAGAGACTGGTATCGACCATTTTTCGAATCATGGATATAAATGAAAATGAATATTTAAAGAAAAAAGAAATTAAAATATCAAACCAATCGGGAAATAGTAGAATGGACACACGTAGATGATTGAAAATATTCTTGAAAAAAAAAATGCTGTGATTAAACGTCTGTGTAGTTCTTGTCTAAAATCTGTTAGACGAGGTGTTTTAATCATTGTCGAATATCTTGGTTTGGGATAATTTTCTCGTCTTTGTGGTCTTATCAGAACGTTTTTTTTCCGCGTAACCACCGGCCTTTGGGTCCCTGGGGAGTACGCGGCCGAAACGTTGCGATAGGATATAACCACAAAGGGAAGTAAATTGCTCAAACTAACCTATATACAATCAGTATATTATTTTTTTTTCATCTGATAAATAAGACATTCTGACTTTGAAAGAACCAAACAATACCTTTCCACTCAAAACTATAAACATTGTCTCATTGCAGTCCATGAAACCATCAGTGAATCTCTGGTATCTATCTATGCAGGTATATCAGATCTGGAACGTTTGGAAACTGTTCGTGTTCCTTCGATTCACCCAAATAATCCCCACTGTGTAAACAAGAAAAGTCAAGTAAACAATCTGAGGAAGGAAAAAAAAAAACACTCCCTTTGTATTGTTTTCAGTCAAACTTGCATCGATGAAAGGTCGATTTCTTTATACATAGACACACATGCACATGTACACACATACACACACACACACACACACACACACATGCATGCATACACATATACATATATAGAAATATTTGCAATTAGTTCCACACAACCATTGCAATCGACAGAAAACTGTTAGTTTCTGGTTTCATTACAAAAATATCAAAAACAATAATGACGGAGATCTATTTTTTTCTGTTTTTAAATAGTTGTCCATCGATCACAATGGCTATATATATATATATATATATATATATATATATATATATATATATATATATATATATATATATATATACCTATCTATCTATCAATCTATCTATCTATCTATCTATCTATCTATCTATCTATCTATATATATATATAT
>OY735229.1:41607823-41685323 GCA_963457665.1 Thysanoteuthis rhombus
TTGACAAATTGAATTTATAAGTTTTTAGGAGTTGTTTATGCGTTTTATGCAAAAGTTTTTCCACACTCGGGAATATTAACATACAATGATAAATTATGTGAGTAAAATTTTAACCAAACTGCAAAGCTATGCACCAAAACACGCCTCTAGATATTGACTGGTATCTGTTGAGTTAGCCAAGATATGCAAAATTTCAAATGATAGTACGAAACCAGAAGAGTTACCTGTCCTCGTAAAAAAAGGTGCGAAATAATTTTGAGACTCTAAGTATAGAGATGAATCGTCACAAAAACATAAAATTTACTTTTGATCATCACATGACATTTTTTCCATTTTGCAATATTTTTATATATATATATATATATATATATATATATATATATATATATATGTATGTAGATATATATATATATATATATATATATATATATATATATATATATATATATATATATATATATATATATATTTCAAGATTGTAAATATACAGATTAAACAGTAAAGTATAAAATATAAGATATACTTTGAATCAACATACGAAATTTTTACTTCATTTTGCATTATGAAATATATTTTGAGATAGTACGTACAAAGATTAATAAGTAAAGGGTAGAAAAATTCAAAATATACTTTAAATCAACATGACAGTTTTTTAAATCTCATCTTGCGGCATGAAATAGATTTTACGATAGTATTTATACAGATTCGTAAGTAAAAGGCAGAAAAATTTGATACTCTAAATCAATGTTTGACTGTTTATTTTTTTCATCTCACAAAATGAAATATATATTTTGAGATCGTAAATACACAGATTCGTAAGTAATGGGCAGAAAAATAGAGCAAAAAAACTTTTTTAAATTGACATAGGATAATCTTTTTCCTTGCTGCAATATAAAATATAATTATTTTGAAAACGTATCTGCAGTGTTTTGTATCCATGTATTTTTTAATGTTTTACTGAATTAGCACGGATTTGAGATTAATAAGCCTGAATAATATACAAAAAAAAAATCAGCGTGAAATCGACACCTGAACAATTTGAAAACCGAGCAAAAATCAGCATATTATTCAATTTTAATAAAATTCTACATTATTTTCTTATTGGAAGACGAATTTAAAAATAATGGTTTTCTATTCCAAATAGATAGGAATTTTGGAGAATAACAATTTTTTGATAACCCACCTTATCAATTTAATGATTTCTTTTATATTTTCATACATTTGTTGATTTTTGCTTATTTTACAAATGTATCCCTCGAGGTATCAATTATATTTACTTTTTTCATAAAGAAATTCAGGAACTGCTCGAATGGAAGTCTAACATTGTGATTAAAAGAATTAAAAAAAACAAAACAAGGAAGATTAAGCAAGATATTTCTCTTCTCGGCGAATATTTACTCCCATTGATTACTTATAATCTAGGCTTTTGATCAGGTAAAAATGATTTTTTTTCACTTGAACAAACAACATTTTCTATAATTTTTATCAATTATTTCGATTAATCCCATATTTTTGAATTCTATGTCAGACTTCAAATGAAACTACTGCATAAACATTATCACGAAAATTAATAATTAAGTATGGAGAAAAATATTTTCGGAATATATTTTCTTTAAATTTTCATGTTCACATAAATTCATTGTAAATTGATGCAAACGACACAACGCGTGCTTTTTCGGCACAGCACAGTTGTGGTGCATTTTAATGCTGTAAAGTCTATCATCTGTCCACTCGATCCTCCGCAGTCAGCAGAAGATATCCTGTGTGTCAACGCTCGATCATAAAGGACAATAATAACAACGTGAGAACACGCTGATTAATAATGTTATAAGCAGTTTTTCTTTTCATTACAAAATATCTGACATTGTTGACCGATGATAAAACCAATTATACTCGCTAGAATTATCTGAATACGACAAAAAAACATTTTTCTGGGTAGATCTTCAACTACAGAGTTTTGAATTTCTAAGACCATGTTTTACTGCCTTTGATAATGTCGTCATCATTGATTTGGAACTGAATATAGGAAACATTGAATTATAACTGGCTTTCAATTTTTCTTATTATTATCCTCTCTTCGCTCTCTTCTTCCAATATTCTCTTTTCTTTCTTTCTTTCTTTCTTTCTTTCTTTCTTTCTTTCTTTCTCTCTTTTTCTTTCATAAAAGCACGTGACAAAATCATTTTTTACTTTTTTTTTGAATTACAAAATTTCGTCATTATAAGGGATCCGTATGAATGAACTCTTCCAGAATAAGTAATGGAAATTATGAAAAAATGTTTCCTCGAATTCAAAAGACTTTTACATCAAATGCAATATGGGATGGATAGCCACAGTATAGGTTACTGTAATCGAATCGGCTGCAAAATATATATCTGAGATCCTTGCATGACATTTGATATTGCTGTCAAGTTTAGCTCAGATTATTCGAGTGGATTCTGATTCATGAATTTTTGGGATATGTAGCAAGGGAGATAACTCTACTTGAATCAACACTAATGCCCGCTAATTCAGATATCATTACTCTTTATATAACCTATTTCACAGCCATTAAAACCTGTCTTTTTTTCACTCAAATAAAATGATGAGATCATCTATCTACGATTGGATTTTGCTGACTCAATATGCCTTGCCTTCCACTATATATTTGACTGATATACACAGGCCTCTCTCTCTCTCTCTCTCTCTCTCTCTCTCTATATATATATATATATATATATATATATATATATATATGTATATATTAATAGAGTTAGCTTCTACCTACGATTGTATTTTTCTGATTCAATGTGCCCCAATTTACCGTAGGCTTCGGGCCAAGATATGCATGTGTATGCTTGCAAAGTCAGTTGTAAATCTCGCCCGAGCCTTTTCGTGTGGGCGTTGGAATTTTGCATATTTTTTTTTGCACATTTTGTGCGGTGCGATGCTCAGACATCGGTTTTGGGTCGTTAATTTAGGTTAACATACAGCGCATGTCAAGTCGGAGTCTTACACCGAGTAGATGACAGCGACGGAACACAGTTATTATTGACAAACGACCCTTGAGACTGTAAATTACTAAGCGTCTGGACAAGCAAGACAATATTGAATGAACTAAGTAATGGAGGAAGAGGCAAAGAATGTAACAGTGACGTTGTAGGAATGATGTATATATATATATATATATATATATATATATATATATATATATGAGCGACACCGCCGAGGCTGGTCATTACCCAGGTGGGTGGACATCTGGGAATACCAGGTGTAAGATCGCGCTGCGACTTCCTCAGCCTATGCTCTGCAGCCGATGACCAGAACATATTGGCAAGAGGGGAGTGGACAAATGTTATCCCCCATCGTATTGATTGGCAATGATTATATATATATATATATATGTGTGTGTGTGTGTGTGTGTGTGTGTGTGTGTGTTTTACTGTTGCGTTTACCGTCCCATGGGCACCAATGGCATTGCTTCCAGCTCCATCTGTTGCTGCTTATGCTTGCTATGTGCTTGCTATGTGCCCTGCCTATCTCCATTTTCATTGTGTAATTACTTGTGCGATTTTCCTCACTCAGATCTGTGTTGATCTGTTATCATCAAGTTTCATTCCTAACATTGTTTTTTTCAATGCCTTCTCTGCCATCCCAAGTTTGTTTTCGAGCTTTTGTAAGTTTCCAGGTTTTGCACCAGTACTTCATTGCTGATATCAAGCACTGATTGAATACTTTACGTTTTAAGCATATTAACTAGGTTTTCAATATGTATATCTATGTCAAAGGATTCCTGTCTCACATCAATCACCACCAATCATCTCATATCAGTGATCTTTCTATAACCTTATAGCGTGACCTAGGTAAAGGTATTCCTTGATTTCTTCTAAGGCTTCATTCATATTTCTTTGAGGTCTCTTTTGGAACTCGATGCAGAGGAAGGCTTTTACGGTCCTCATCCCATCCTAATGCCAACTGACGTATCCAAAGACTGAGTGTTTTTCACGCAGTCACAGTCTGGTTCCTTCTGGTTGGCTGCAAAGTTATACTGAAGCCGAGCAAATGGCTCTAGAGATACAAAATGACAAGATACTTTCAAGATGTGCTATCTGAACATGGGAGTGGCTGAGATGTGTGTCTATGAATGTATGTGGGTGTGTGTCTATGAATGTGTGTGGTTTTATGTCTGTATATCTGCAAGTGTAATTGTCTTTTTCCATATGATAGAAAAAATACCATGTTGTGGTAACAGCACTAAGGCGTAAAGGCCACTAGCATCAAAATTCAGTGTTCAAGCTTAGTTCACAAACTGGATTTTAAATAATGTAGAATAATTGGTTTGCTTGAAAAATCAGCAGCTTTATTATCTAACGCAATGTTCCCTTTGGTCATCTCGTATTAGTGTAAGGATCTTCAAAAACATTAAAAAATACATTTTTTTAATCATTTTCCGGACAGTCCAATTTTCTTTTTTTGTTTTGTACCTACGGTGACGGAGACGGATGTAATATACTCTCTTTCCTTACGGATAATACATGTTAAACCAGGAGAAGACCATAGAATGAATCGACCGAAACGTTGTTTCGACATCAAAGATAGGAAGAAGTGATTGAAATAATTCTTCATTTGTAGTGCCAAAGTAAGAGACTGGGTTGTGTCTTTTGTACACCTTGGTGATTTTAGGCCCAGGGAATGGCAACCTAATCAACGATCCCCTTTCTTGGACTCAAACATTAGGAACATCTATTTTTCATCATGTCACCCTCAAACTACAACCACCCTACTTCTTACATGACAGTTTAATTAGTCAGTGAAGTTCTCATCGTCATCGACAGAAGACGATGCCCCTAAAAGCTCTTTTGATGCCGTCTCTCAATCTTTTTGATTACGATTTTTTTATTTCTTGTTGGCATATTACGTCTAGTTGGTATTTTCTTTCAGTAAGTCCTGGTCTAGTTTTGTTTCGAATTCAACAGTTGAATGTCCCTCATGAACGTCGTTAGTTCTAGTCGGATGTCTCTCATTCAGTTAATCTTGTGACCTTGTCTTTGACAGACAAGTTTTCAGACATAGCCCCTCGAGAGTTTATTAGACTGATAATTAGTCGGTTTTTACCCGACCAACTGAAAGGGGCATCACTATCTCAAGCGTACGCATAATCTATAGTTTTATCCTCGTATCTAATCCCTATGGTATCCGACGTCTAATCGTCATACACATCTCTCTAGTCAAGCCATGCCATTGATTATACAATAACTGATTTTCAAGACAGGCACACTTGGATTCGAGGTACAATCAAATTTTCCAACAAATTTGCCGACCAGCATAACATGAGTAAACGTCAATAAACGGATAAGTACATTAATAATATAGGTAAAAGTAAAACCAAACAAAATAAACTCGTCTCATCTCCTGCCGACCTTAAGGTTTTTGTAGCTCAATGGCAGAGCAGCTGGCACGGAAAAATGAAATTTCTGGGATAAAAGGGATGTGAGTCCAAAGCTCGTCGAGCTTATTCTCTATTTCAGATATACGTCGTTCAATAATGTGCATAGACTCAAGGTATGAGTTGTTGCGATGGGAAGCTACTGAAATTAAGATGAGGGAAATAATAATTAGTGTCATTATCATTCATTAGAAACTGACTACGGAAAAAAATCAACCAAAACTATCGAAATAAGTTTCTCCAGTTTTGAATGGTTCTGGCTATCTATTTATCTATCAATCTTTTCTATCCATCTATTAGCACATACAAGCTACACTAGTGGAGTTAGATAGCCTCAAATTTAAGCATTTACTCCTTGATGTCTTGAAAAGCGTTTTTATTTGTTTGTTTTTTTTTAAAATTCCTAGCAAAATATGTTTTTACTGGAGATTTCAATTGGCAGCGTAAGTTTATGCTGGATTGGTCCAGGTATTTTGTGCCCGGCAGCTTTCACACCTGCTTTTTGAAATTTCGAATCCTTTTAGTGATCACCACCCAACAGAAGGCAAGGGAAGTAACTTATCCATAATTCATCCTTTTTAATAGATTGTTCAATTGATCATCCCTAACGCAACGTGCAGTTAAAAGTCTTCAGTCACGAGACGGTTTCTATTGAGCAACTGAATAGACGTGTTCGACCTGGTTTTTTTTTTGGTTTTTTTAATTCACTACCCAGAGCGCATACTCGGTTGCACTGGGCATATCATGACAGTTTTTTTTTGTTGTATATCTGGGTTGGGTTAACGGGTAATTTCGAATTTCCTCCCTTGAATAGGGTAATCTGTAGTGATTCCAGTGTTCTGGAACCAACAACTCCCGACAAAGGCCGGAGGATACACAGCCAAAACGTTGTGAAAAAATGAATACAAAGACGAGGGAAATAGTCAGACCATATCATACATAATGATTAAGACACCCATCCTCAAAAAGAAAAAAAGAAACTCCGGTGAAAATTTGGTGTTGTTTGTGCTTTTTCACACACACTCACTCACTCTCTCTCTCTCTCTCTCTCTCTCTCTCTCTCTCTCTCTCTCTCTCTTTCTCACCAGTCGTGAAAGTGTGAGATCTTTGAATTTCGCCTAAAATTGCGAAAGAAATCACTCAAGTCGAATAAAACAATGAATATCAGCTTGACACATTCTTAAAAAAAAACAAGACGATTGAATGCAATAATAATTGAATCGAGATCTAAAAGAAAGCGAATTCATATTTGAAACAAAAGAAATAATCAAAGAATCTGGTTTAGAATCGGAAAAATACAATTGAACTTTTTTCTTTCTTTAGATTTATTTCTATTTGCATTCATTTGGAAACATTCTGCTGTGTTTCTGCATTATAAGAAACTGTCAACTTAAACTGTCAACGAAAACGTAGTCCACATCAATATGTTTTTTTTTTCTTTCAGTTTTTAAGGTGGTGTAGCTGGCTATCTATGTACGTGTTGCGCGTACAGGTTGTATTAATGGATGTAAAAGGCTTAAAACTTCAACATTTTCCCCCTATCATGACAACGTTTTTTTTTAGAACCTCCCCATCGTAATCGGCTTGTAGAGGGTGGTGTAGATTTACAATGTAAGTTTATGTTGAATTGGTTCCTAAGTTTGTATCAACTAGCGTTCATGCTAGCTTGTTTTTTTTTTTTTTGTTGTTTTTTTTTTAATTCGGACGTTTTCCAGTCATCACCAATCGACAGAAAGTGAAAGAAGTAACTTATTCCTAGATTACACCTATTTCACTATTTTTAAAAGAATTTAGTATGATTTGATCACCCCCAACAAGTCATGCTACTAAAAAAGACGTTGGTTGTGTGGCAGTTTCTATCGAGTGATTAACCAGACTATTTCTTTCGGCATCTGTTTAAAAAAAAAAAAAGAAAGATCGCTGCTTTTCTGCGTTATTAAACATAGAAAATGAATTCGATACCCATATTGCCATACTCGCTTCACAGTTACCGAGAATTGGGTTACAAAAGCCGAGTGCATCACCTGGAGATAATCACAAAATATACGTTTTGAAGACGTGTTTCCTCATAGGAAAGAGCAAAGTAGCAATTATAAGACCTTATAAATGAATATCAATATTTGGTAATCATACCTCTACTAATGAATTAACTGATCACCATGGTCCGTTGCTAGAGTGTTCGCCTTCGGTTTGGTATTCAATTCAGATCGTACCGAAGACTTTAAGATGGTACTCAATGTCTTCATGCCAAGCACACAGCACAAGAACCACGACTGGGTGAACTTCACCCCTCCCTTGGAACGAAGGGGCTAGAGCGAAATCACTGTGGATACTTCGATTAGGTGTAAGATCACTGAGGTTTAGCAATATCGAGCGAAGTCAGTAACTAGATAGATAAACACTGGAGAATACCACAAGCCGTAAGTAGAACTGATACATACATACACATGAACGTTATCTGCCTTCGTTAGACTTAACTGGCAATCATTTTGAGAAGGGCAATTTTCCTGAACATCAGGTTACGTACTAAGTATAACTTAGAAAGGGTACAAGGTCACTCGTATAGAGCAGTCAGTGGGACTCAATTCGCTATTAAATAACAATGATGTGTGAGACCAGCTTGCTTTACATTTCATCGCGACGAGGACTTCATTTTTCTAAACACGTATTTCCACTCAATTTAATTATTGATCACCAAACCCACTGGCAATCAGACGCAGAATCTATATAACGGACAATTTCTTATATCCTGATCCTTTTTATCTGTTAAGGATTATATATATATATATATATATATATATATATATATATATATATATATATATATATATATATATATATACGTGTGTGTGTGTGTGTGTGTGTCATAAATACATACATACATACATATATATATATAGCAAATATACATTTACCTAGGACAGCAAATCTCAATGAAACTCTGGAAGAGCAAGCTGAACCTTTAAGAACAAGAAAATCCCTTAGTCGTAAAAAAAAGGGTATGCAACCAAAATAACTTCCCAATAGTCACACATGGAGCTAAAAAAGGGAAACCTAACTAAAAGATTGACTAAAAAACGGTTCAACGTGCCCTTGAGAAATTCATGTTCGCCATCACATTGATAGATCTCAAAACAGCACACTATATTAGATTAAAAATGAACGAAGTCAGGGCTATCATAAAATCCATAAGAAAAGTAATATGGTAATGGGATGGTCAAGTTGCAAAAATTTTAGACATCCAGTGGACATCATGACTCCAAATGAGGATCCCCAGATTCATATACGGATCCGTGACTGGCAAAATATGAAATAGTGGAACAAAGTATATAAGTTCAGAGAGTATTGGCTCCGCGACACCTATGATCTAGAGGTGTGGCTAATCTAGGAGAATGTCTATATCTAATGACGGACGCTAAAAAACTAATAATGATCATGATCATGGTTCAAGCGAAGACTTTGAAACATGATATTCAAAACAGCATGAAGAGTACCTCATTTACTGAAGGGCTGGGTGGCGATAAACAGATAGTTATGAAAGAATTAGAGTATATAGATTAAAAACCAACGGACAAAAAGGAACTATACAATGGATGTATAGATTGATAGAGTGAAAAACTTTCATAAATCGGATACTTAGAAGTTAGCAAACACTATTCCTAAAGAAGTTTATAAATTGATTTATAAAAAACGCTAAATAAGTAGATGGATAGATTTGATATATATATATATATATATATATATATATATATATATATATATATATATATATGTATGTATATACGTATATATATATATATATGTAAGTATATATATATATATATATATACATGTATGTATGTATGTATATATATATATATATATATATATATATATATATATATATGAAAAGTTTGACACTAGATAGATATACGGAGATAGAACAAGGATAGATGAATGAGTTAAGAGACAGATAGGAGCTACTATGATATAGAGACAGAGACTGGATAAATAGACGAGACTAGGCTACATTAGAATATATTGATAAGAAAAATTTCAAATGATTAGTAAAACACTTCTTGAAGATTTAGACAGATCTATACACATGAATAGACAGAGAGCTATGAATCTGATTTGATGATTCGACCGACCAGCTTGTATTCTTAGTGAAAATATGGAAAGCACCGGCTTTGCTTATTCAATATACATAATTCTTTTCATATCTTTCATTTTAACAACATTATTGCTTATCGCGTGAGCCACCTTTTCTGACCTCAATCAACTTAAAAAGCATGACCCCAAAGCCAACACAGTCATATAAGTGGAACAGAAACAGATACAAAAAAATCCTGAATAAAGGTTTTCAATACCATATCACGTATGTTGTACTTGAGCCAAACTATTTATTAGTGAGTACCATTGCATGTCGTTGTGTGCGTGAGCATGTCAGATCGTGTTTGATCACAATGTAAACTTAGTTATTGATACAGACCGACATGTTTTTCTCCCTGCTTCGATACACGTCTGCCATTATTGTCGGTTGCTTCAGATGCTCATTGCTGACCCCGCTGGTCATCCACCCCGGAGACTTTTATTGACAACGGACGGTAATCAAAAGCGGTCATGTTGAATGATTCATCAGTATCGCCTGGGCCACGTGGAGATAAAAGTAAATTCGATGGTAACAGAGAGTGCGTACATGAAAGTGAAAGTGGAAGTGAAAACGAAAGTGAAAGTAGACATGCAAAAACTTGGATGTAAAGAGACTAGTCAAAGTTTGGAGTAGGTAGAAGGCTTCTACATGATACATGTGCATATCTTCAATCGGTGTAAGTTTCTGGTAGCCCAATATTTTCTTGAGATTCTCACGAGGTTAAGTATATGTGTACGAAAGAACAGTACCAATAATGTAGATGTGTTTTAAAAGATGCGATTTATTAGTTTTATATATATATATATATATATATATATATATATATATATATATATATATATATATATATATATATATATATATATATACATATATATAATATATGTATATGTATATTAGCGGGACAATCATAGAGATTTTAAAAGACCATCGATTACACATTAAAAGCATCGGTATTTCTTCAAGATATATATATAAATATGAAGATATATATATATATATATATATATATATATATATATATATATATATATATATATATATATATATATTATACGCTATCTGTTAGATCTATATATTACTTGAAAGTTTTCCTTTTCTGTCATTTTTCCTGCAATTCTTTTTTTTTCTATTGTATCTGACTTTTTCTCGGTAGCTGTAGCTAATATAAAACAATTTTTGAGATACATATGTATTTTTGCACTGGCTGAGGAGCATATGCACTCCTTTTTGCTGATCACCCTCATTTGTGTTGAGCCTCACAGGGTAGTTTTCAAAAATATTTTAAGCCATTTTTGAACATGCTGTGTTCTTTCTTTGACTTACTTCAGCTGTAACTCTGTTGCAAAGAAAGAAAAAAAATCATGTCCTGAGGGAAGCTTCAATACGACCAACTTCGTTTATCGGGATGCAAGGAGCCTTAAACTATTGGAAGGTCAACCCTTAGATTTGTTCGAAATTGTGTTTGCTCCTATTTACGTTTGCGTGTATGAATGGAATGGCAATCTTCATGCAAGAATCTCAAGGTCTACAAATCAACCTGTCAACTGATGTTCTCGGAAAAAAGGCCACTGATTCAATATTGGGTATCAGGAGCTTAGTAGGGGCGAAGATAAAATTAAATAAATAAGTATATCTAGTATTTTTCCTAAACAAATTTCTCTGCCCACTTTCAATGTATCTCTGAATCGGTAAAAATATTCTATATTGTTTGTATTATTTTGAAGTTTTGTGTTGTTATTACTTGTTCTCTTCACGTAGAAAGCTGTCGGCGCCCCTATCATGTGGAATGATTATATTGTTCTATTCGTGTTGTTATTAGTCCATTTGTTAAATATAGCCGTTGTTCAAAAACCATTATATATATATACATACATACATACATATATATATATATATATATATATATATATATATATATATATATATATATATATGTACATATATATGTACATATATATATATATATATGATTTTTGAGGGTTGAATCATCAATGAATGAAGAGTGCCAGATATCGGTGATAGACTATATGTAAATAAAAGGACAAAGCAAATTCAGTGCTTTGTGGTGTCTTCAAGTTTGACTCCAGTGCGATTGTCAAACACCCTATATACAGGGTTTAGCGATATAGTAGTGGTAGTAGTAGTAGTAGTAGTAGTAGTGGAGGTAATGGTGGTAGTAGTAGTAGTGGGGCTGGTAGTAGTAGAGAATCTGACGATTGCACTAGCACGGAACTCGAAGTCACCACGGAGCACTTAATTTTTTCTATTTTCACATGTGTATATATATATATATATATATATATATATATATATATATATATAGAGAGAGAGAGAGAGAAACAGACAGACAGACAGACGGACGGATAGTGAGAGACAGAGAGAAAGGTAAGGAGCATCCCCAGCGTCTACATTGAGGCAATTCTACGTTTACCATCTGACTCTACGTCGGTTTTCAAGATAACATAAAGGACTATATTTTGAATTTCGAATTCCAGTTCAGTTCTGAACGTGAGCTGTTTCTGGTGCATTTCATTTTCATGAAATTTGAATTGAGTTGAAAGCAAAAATATTGTTTCAAGGAAGCAGACGAATCATAATGCATGATTGGATTATACTGACGTGAACTCTGTCCAAGTAAATAATCGATCGCTCAAAAATGTCACGAATTTTCGCCATTATTGAGGAACATTAAACACCATTAAAAGCAATTTGCGAAGATGTGGAAATCTTCAGTTAAGTACACGCATACATTAATGCATTTCCTAAAGACAGGTGATTATTTCTTACTATTTCTATTCTATTGCCTATATATCTGTATTTACTCGCTCACGTTTGGGCATAGATACTCGTGTATACTTTAATTGAGGCTGAAGAAAATGCCCCCAGTAATATTGTTTGCACAAAGTCAGGGAAATCTTAGAAACATCTTTGAAGTCTACTCAGCTCTTTATAGCTAGTGAAGTCACTCAACTGCAGGGGCGGATATTTGGGTTAGTTGAATGCTGGGGCAGGTTGAATCAAATGCTTTAATTTTTGTTTGTGCCACTCGATGGAGCCACTGTTAGCCTCGTTTTTGAGCAGAAAATAAATCGTCCATTTTTCTGCTAAGTTTGAATCGTATGCGTTATAATCACGGAAGGTTTTACATGAGAAACGGTTTCTCACCATGATAAGTAACTTTTTCCCTTTGACAAATTTACCTATTTAATATTGTATTGCACGGTTGATGATAAGATCGTTTATGTTTATAAAGTACTGATCTACAGAACAGGTAACACAATTCAAGCATATTTTCTCTTAGAATGTAAAGGAACCATGTTTTTGGATTAATTGGTAAATAGTAAGAGGAGGTATTTGCTTGGCTTCCATCATCAGTCTTTTAACGTCCGTCGCTGGACATAGACCTTCCCCAGGATTTGTAACACTTCTGTATCGCGGGCGTCGCGGAACCAGTATTTTCTAAATTTGTCTAGTTCATCTCTCCATCTTTTATTCTGTCGGCTTCAGTTTCGCATGTGATCTCTTGGGATCCATGCCATGAGTCATGATGTCCATTGGTTGTCTTTCATTCTTGCAACATGTCCAACTCATTACCATTTAAGTTTTCTAATAGATTCTATGATGTCTTGGACCCCTGTTTTCTTCCTTATATACTGTACTGTCTTGCGATCTCTCCGTTTGAGGTTGAGCATGATTCTTTCATGTGCATGTTGCATGGTTCTTAATTTGCAGGTCTGTCTCTTGGTTAGGTTCCATGTTTCAGCTCCATAAGTGACTATTGAGAAGATGCATTGGTTTTATACTCTTCCTTTTAGGATTATTGGGATCAACTTGTTTTTGAAGGTTGAGCTTGCTCTACTGGAGGCTTGCCATCTCAGGGTGATTCTTTGCTTGATTTCTCCATCTTTTGTGATGCAATTGAAATAGAGGAGAAACAAAATAAGCTTGTAAAATAACAAACCAAAATCAAAGAAGCCATTGGTACTGTTTTTTTTTTATTGTTC
Source organism: Thysanoteuthis rhombus (assembly GCA_963457665.1). Lineage (NCBI taxonomy): Eukaryota > Metazoa > Mollusca > Cephalopoda > Oegopsida > Thysanoteuthidae > Thysanoteuthis > Thysanoteuthis major. The sequence goes on from OY735229.1 coordinate 41,621,388, forward strand.
TCTTTCCACTTTATTACAAACATCATTAAGGTTTTATCACATATGAGTCAACTTCTCTTACCAGGTGGTCTTTAAATCCTTAAAATCTTATATTCTACTCAAATACATTAATATCTGGTCTAAAATTTTATATTTCTCAATTATACTAATATATCTGTACCTACTAGCAATCTGATTGTACCAACTTTCCTGTCTGGTGCTGCAGGTTGGTATACTTCTCCTAAATGTTCAAATGATGATAAAATGAACTTTGCAAATCTTTCAGATTTGAACGATCCATCCAAAGGAAGTCTCTTTTCAATTTCAACAACTGGTCATATTTGTGTTTTAACGAATTACTTTCAGAGAACATCAGAGAAGAAAATGTACCAACTAACCTCGGTCTCCCAAATGTTGTTTGCAATTTTCTGAACCTAGAAAACTGTATATCGCATGAAATTGCAGAATCAAATATCGGTCTGCGTGAAAACGGTATTCTTTCTAGTATCAGAAACTGTCCTTAGTTTTTCTTTATTAATGCACTCAGTTGTTCTACGTCAACAAATTCAAATAATGTCAACATAACATTATTTGCAGAAACCTCCAATATTTTCGAAACGGCGAACTAAACAACAAAGGAATAACACATCGTAGACTTTTTACAACAATTGGAACTAATTAGTGCATTATTTCAATATTCGATAAAACAGCCTCTTTGAGATCTCCTTAAACGATCTACATCAAAAATACTTATTCAACATTAAAATATACATCCATTCAAGAGACAAAAATATATGAAACTTTATAGAAAGAAATTACAATCTCACCAGTGCAGAGGAACATTTACCCTGTACTTTTTATTTATTTATATTCCCTAAATTTCTCTATATTTTGCTGCTGACAACTCACCAAATTAATCCATCAATTAATTTTCTCTCGTAGATGATCCATATCTATTTAAATTATTCTTGTAATTATTCATACTATTGCATTTTTTTTAAATAAAAGATCGTAAACTGTTTCAGGGTTTCAAAGTTTTAAAGATAATATAAATTTGATTTTGTGTCTTTTTTTTTCGTAATAGACTGAACTGTTGGATTTTCCGTCCTATCTGATTATTGAAATTCCGTAACTTGTGAAACGATTTAATATCTCGAAAGTTTCGATTGTCTCCTCTTGACTTCTCATAAAGGCCTAATTTTTCTAGTCAATCCTAATTACTTGAATCTCTCATGCCACTTATCGATCTGGTAAATCATCTCCATACTGTCTCCGATTTCAAGTGGATGGAAGGGTTAATCAAGTGTTTTCCTCTTTTCGGAAGCAAGGTATAGAATGGATTTTAAATAGGAAGTGAGAGATTTGCGGTTAAAACAATGGTAGCCTCAAAAATTCCATCCAAAAGAATCTATCTGGGAAAGCTAATGAAAAACGCTATTATTGTAACATGAACTGTAACGTATATAAAGATTTGATTGAACCTAAGCCATTACAAATAAAGCTAATTTTCGATTGGCAAAAACTGTTTATCATTGTAGTCCATTTCTCTTTCCGTGTAAACCTTGAATGTTAAAAAATGAAGGGCGTGCCAGAATATTTCTTTTTTTGAAGGAGTCTTTGAGTTTTCAAACTTTTGAAGCCATATTTAACTCGATTTGTGCAGCCATGGAACCTACTACACTTATACTTTGCGAGACAGACAGACCAGCTTAAAAACTAGATAAACATGTCCTGACAGTTTTGGTGCAGTTTCAGTTGGTATTGTTGCAGTAAATGTGCAGTTTTCATATGAATTCGTGAGGAGAACTGCAAACCCCACTATACTTTCTGCATGACTGTTACATGTTGCGTACGTTACGGACATTATATGAAACAGACTATAAAGACTAATTATATAAGAATTAGAAATGTGAATCAGTTACAATGTGTACTAAAACAGTCACCAAAACTGTCAACACAGGTTTCCTCAGTTTTTAAATTGATTAACTGGCTTCGTATCTATCACACGTACAGGTCGTATTGAACGAGCTATAAGGCAGTAAATGTAAACATATACAAGTTATGATGTTTTTTTAGTGGCGTGTTCAATCTATCTATCACACAAACAGGCCGTACAAAAAGAGCTATAAGGCTGTAAATGTAAACATATACAAGTTATGATGTCTAGGGAAAAACACTATTCTTCTGAATTTTTTTGGTGAGGTGTTCCATTTGCAATGTAAGTTTGTGCTAAATTGAACCTCTAGTTTTTGTTACACTTGTTTTTCTTCAAGATTTAGACCTTTTTGATGACCACTGTCCAACAAAAAGTGAGAGAAGTTGTTTATTGATTACTATTTTTTACCATTTTCATCATATATGGCATCAAAATGGCATGCAGCCAAAATACATTAGTTATGTGACAGATTTCCATTCAGTGACTTACCAGACATGTTTATCATACGTATGTCTCCACTGTCGTGTTTATCAACCTTCTCTTGACCCCTAGACATTTATCAACCCCTTTTAACCCCCAATCCCCACATTTATATCGCCACATCGTCCAAGGGGGTCAATATTGACCACTGTCGAGACCCCTAGTACAATGCAATTTTTTTCTCACCTTTTTTTTAAATTCCTTGAACCTTGTGTCATACTTCGCGAAATTTGTAAGTATCCAGAAAGGAATAAAAGACAAGAAAAAAATCCAAATCGATGAAAGGAAAAGAATTGTTCGTTCAAAATGGAAAAAAAAGAGATAGTTGAAGGGGTAAAAAGAAAAGTTCTATTTGGAAAATTCGATTTTCTAATCAAATTAAAGATTTCCTTGCGAGCAGAATGGAAATTTGATTTGAGGTGAAGATCTATCGTTCGCCATCAAAGAAACTTATATTCCCCTCAGAGCTTCGAATATATATATATATATATATATATATATATATATATATATATATATATATATATATATATATATATATATATATATATGTGTGTGTGTGTGTGTGTGTATATATATACATATATGTGTGTGTGTGTGTGTGTGAGTGTATTTTGCTTGTGTTGTTTAAAATTGGCCAAAATTTAATTTTATTTACCAAGATCTAAAAAAAAAAGTATTTGATAAACCTTACCTGGAATTGCGCAATTCTTTTGTAGAGTGCCGTGAGGTAGGAGCCAGTAAAATCTAAAACCTTATCTAAAGAGCCAAGTCAATCCTAAGAAAATCGGAATCGAATTTCCAATGAGTTGCGTAAGATTTCTTTCAGAAATGATCACGCTGATCCGTTCAGTGGGCGCCAGTAGTAGAGCAACGGCTAACAATCGTGTCCAGTTGTTCTGATGCTCATTGGCCGCTCAGCTATTGTGTTGAACTTGATAGACCATGTCAAATCACACATACGCACACTCACTCACACGCACACACGCACACTCTGACACACACACTCTGACACACACATATATACATATATATACCTGTTTTTCTTACTTTTCTTTACCCATTGTAGTTTTACCAACACACACACACACACACACACATATATATATAAAATTGATACCCATGGATAATAAAGGCAGTAAGAGGAAATCAGATACAATATATATGTATATATATATATATATATATATATATATATATATATATATATATATATACATATATATATATATATATGACGAGCGTGATATGTGTATACATAAATGCAGTCCGTCTGGAAAGTATCAATTTATTCAATATTAACGAAAAAATAGCCTACTCAAGCCAATGCCGTCTTAGTCCCCATCAAAGTATCCCCTTTTGGACCTTATGTATTCTTCCAGCTACTTATCAACTTTTTAAAGAAAGTCTGTGAAATACTCTTTCTCTTGATCCAATGGTCTTGAAATCTCCAACGATTCAACGCAAAAGATGCTGAAATCGCAGGTAGCCTGTAATGGGGGAAGAAGATGACAGATCTGGATGATGCTATGTATTTCTGAAGCAAGCAGCAATAGACGTGAAGAGGGGACTGGCTACGTCATCGTGAAGGTCTTTCAGGACATTTGGCTTTTGTAATTTTGATCTTTGTAATTGCATGTTTTTGGAGACAATTTTTATTCCACCTTGTTTATTCACACTGTATTCATGAAATTTTCTCCTCTATTTTCAGGTAAGTCATTCTGTCTTTGGAGACCGTCTTTGTACCAATCTTCTGTAAGTAAAACATTTCAAGTATCGTTATACAAATTTTAGTACGAATAACCAAAGCACGCCATTTTATATCATCATCATCATCATCATCATCATCATCATCATCATCATGTCTTTTATCTCTCGTCGTTAGGCATAGGCTTTCCCCAGGATTCACCTGATCTCTCTATCATGGGCGTTGTAGAGCTAATACTTCCTGAACTTGCTTAGTTTGTCTCTCCGTCTTGTATTCTGCCGGCCTTGGTTTTGGATTCAATCTTTTTGGATCTATGTTGTGAGTTGTGACGTCCATAAGTCGTTTGTCATTCTTGCAATATGACCAGCCCATTGCCATTTGAGTTTTCTAGTGGATTTCATGATATCTCAAATTCCCCTTTTTACCGTAATATATTGTGCTGTCTTGTGATCTCTCCGTATGAGGTTGATCATGATTCATTCACGTGCACGTTGAATGGTTCTCAGTTTGAGGGCAAGTCTCTTGGTCAGGTTCCATGTTTCAGCTCCATAGGTGACTATCGGGAAGATGCATTAATTGTAGACCGTTCCTCTAGAGACTAAAGGGATATTTTGTTCTTGTAAGGTTTAGCTTGCTACGCCGAAATCTTGCCATCATAGAGTGATCTTTGTTTGATTTCTTCTTCTTTTGAGCATTTCATGGAGATGTCTTGTCCGAGGTAGATGTTGTGGTCTCCAGATTTGCGTTTTCGATTTCGATCGTGGTGTGTTTATTTCCGACGTGATTGTTGTACATGACCTTTCTGTCGGACAAGTTTCTTCGAATTAGTCGGCGTTCCTCACGTATCCATCGGATTTCGAAGACGTCGAACACGAGCCTTTCAACATTGGACAAGAGAACAATTGGAAAAATATCATGTATTCAACTAATCAAGTCGGTAGGCCTAGCTTCGATACAAATAGCATCTGATTATAAGAGGACATAAATTAGGTGTAAGGTTCGCGAACCACTATCTGAGTACCCATGGGCATGGTCGATTGAACAAAAGGCGGCTGAACTATGCTCTGTATGCTCTGTTAAGTAGTAAACATTTGTCATTGGGAAGAATTCTTCAACAACATCAGGAAGTGCATTTGGTTTATTAGGTCATGGTGTGGACAATGGAATCGGCGAAACAAGTTCGAACTCCTGTCGGGGCTGATTATGTTCATTTTGCAGTAATAACTTTCAGAAAGGCATAAATCAATCTCCTCTCACTACAGGTGGTATAACAGAGTTCATATTTAATATCATTGAAGAAATAGGCAACTTAGTGCGATGGCTTTTTAGTCTCCTTGGAGTATTCCCCTTAGATACTCACACATTCTCATAGGATGACGATTCCCAATATTGTGGTTACAATCAGTTTGTTCCAGACACGTTTTGATGTGTAATATTAAAGATGGTTGCGGCATGATGCCTTCAGAAAGTAACCAGTCTAGGAGAAAGTTAATAACTGAATTCCGTGGAATGTTTTGAAGACTAATTCTTTTGGTAGCTGATTCCAGACTTGAGTCTCTTTGTTTTCCTCTGGACTCCATCATCAAGGCCAAAAGAGGGATTCTGCCGACTGGTCATCTCAGAATCTCCGTAGAAGTCACCATATAGGGGTTATTCTATGGTCCGTTGAGTCAGAACAGCCATTGATCAGATGTGAGTGAAATTGTCTCTCAAAGCTCTTTGAAGGGCATTAAATGCAACAAATTCAGGTCTGGAGTTATATTTCATATTTCCATGAGAAAAAATTCTTATCTTTCTGCAGACTTATGTTCCAAGAATTGTCTTAATTCCTGAAATTATTTGATCTACACTGTTAGAAGCTGTGATACTCTACAAAGACAACTACCACTGTTGGCATCATAAAGCAATCACTTTTAATATCACACATCCAAACGTGTATAAAATAAACAGACTGTCTGCTGAACATACTTCGTAATTTACCTCCTTATGATATTTATGAGTCACTTACCTTCAACTATAGCATTTGTTACCAGGCAAGAATAAAGTGATTTCGTGCCTATGTATTCTATACAAATGTGTCTTACGAATGCTTTTGCTAAAATTCAGTTAATGGCAGAAATTTTGCACTCCGTTTCCAACTGAAATTTGCTGTCTTCTCTATGGATTCCTATGTCCTCAGTTTCCATCCTGATGCTTATTGTGGTCACTAAAATGAGTATCTCTAAGTTTAGAAGCAGGGACGCCTTCCCATGAGCAACTGTGTCTCCCACTGAACAGGCGTACCTCCTGATGGCGTTTTCGTGCTACTGGGCTGTTTAATACCCTGTTTGAGAGTCTCAGTATCTAGAACTAGTGCCTAAGTCGACGATAAATGTACTAAATTGTGACTACCTGGAGTACTACAATAAAGTCTTACTGCCAAACAGATACAACAAATTTGGAAAGCGGCCAAAGTACAACATAATTTGGTTAAAAGGAAATGACTTTTACTTCCCATAATATCATGACTTGACTTCGCAAACAATGACTCAAGAGGTTTTCAACGTCTGTTGTAAGTCCTCATGTGGCCAGATAAGCCTACGCTTGTGAGACATGCGTGATAAAATTCTAAGGTGAAATGCCGTGTGAATATGACCGACCCAGCCTTTAAATTAAAGGTTTGCATGCCATGGCTTTTCGATGTGAGACGATAAGAGCAAGGTACCGTGGTCGTAGGCTTGCTGTTGGAGTTTTCTTTCACCAAGACAGGAGCCTAGGTAGACTGTATAGTTTTGCTGTATCTGTGGGTGTGTTTTCCAATATCATATATGGCTGACCTAGGTAGATTGAGACTCAGGTCTTAGGCATTCGGAAAAGGTTTACAGTTGTGAGTCTAGGTTTTTGGAATAGAGGAAAATCTAAGGTGAAATGCGTAGTGTGTCTGGCTTACCCCCAAAACATATAACAACACTGGAAAATAAAAGCTGGCAATGAGGATGTAATATCTTGCCACTGATAGAATAATTTGATATATTACCTTACAACAACATATAATTATATGAACCGTCGACGAAAAAATTCCTTATAAGAAACGATTTACCGTAAAAACTATATTATAACAATGATGTTTCTCATAATTCATCAAGATTAACGTAGATTTAAGCACTCAAGCGAATAAAAAAGTGATTGTATAGCGGAAGAGAAAGCTCAAGATCAGTGAAGATACTCCCGATGTAGACGATTGGGTGTTGTTAGACGAAATGGGCTTCTTGGCGGAGAAACCCCATCCTATTTTCAATCTCTCATTTTCTCTCCAATTATAAAGCAAGAAACAAAACGATCAATTTAAAGGTGGTATTTCGATAGTCCTACCCACCAGAGCAAGAACACCATCAGCCCAACTGTCCAACAGAAATTATTACAATGGAACCCGATCACTGATACAACATTTAAAGTGGTCCGACTCAGCTATAGGGAACCTGGATTTGTTGATATTACCGTCGCAATAAGAACGATATAACAAGTGGTGTTCCATCGAAAAACATATTCTGAATATTAATTCATTAATAGATATACGTTATCTCCTTCTTCAAGGGGCAAGTGTTTCTCTTTTCATTCTTTTCTTTCTAAACATTTACAAGCTCTGATAAGAAAGCACAGTATATTTCTAAACTTCTTCCCCCCCGTTTGTTTCTTCTGTTTTCGGGGGTTTACTTCATAACTAATTCATTACCCACTCCGTTTTTATTAGTTAAAGAAACCCTAATTGGAGATAATTATTTTCTGATGTGATTGCCTTGTCAAACGGAATCACCAAATAAATGGTTTGACATGCAAGGCCAACGCCATTTTTCATACATGTCAAAAAATGGTGGCCATCTTTTTTTCACGCTTCATGACATTCTCGTGCTTGTCAAGAATTCTCGACGTATTCATCAATAACATCCGGTCTTAGATAGACAGATCAAGAATCAATGTAAACATTACTCACAGAATAAGGGGTATTATAAGCCTCATATAAGTGTATTGCAAATGATTAATATGAAATATAAGCTTGAATCTAAGCCATATATATATATATATATATATATATATATATATATATATATATATATATATATATATGATCATATAAGCTGTTATGAGTCAACTGCTGGCAAAAAGCCTTTCCACTCCACTTATGTACAAGTAGTAACTTCACCTTCATTCTTTTTGGTTTGTTTACATAGAGCGTACGTATTAAGTGTTGTTAAGGCTGCTTGCGTTACAAGAAGATAATGTATCAATATACAACTAAAAAAATATTGTCCATCTACTGTAGCTACTTCAATTACGCGTAAACAAGCCAAACATTGATACGAATAATTTTACTATCTTTTTGAATATGATTTTCGAATTGGCCATATTGTTTGGCTTTTGTAGCCATACCTAGCCGAATATGGTTTATTTGGCAACCCTGGTGTGATGCTCTACAGTGAAAGCCAAGCTGCATACTGATTGGTTCATAATCGCCGGCTTCCTTTTCTGACTACTGTTGACACAAGTTGATTATAACTCAGCTAAATTATTTGGCAACGGTTAGTCGTCACATAAATCTCTTCTTCAGTGTAATCAGTAAGAGTTTGTTAGATTTAATTAGGAGTTTAATAATAGCAAAAACATTCCTGTTCTGTCTGGTTCTCCAGAGATTTTCCATTGGCTGGAAATTTCGACGGTCACGATTTCTTTAGTCAATATACTTTTAATTGTAAAAAGCCTCCGCTATGTAAATGTTTCGTAAATAATTATCATTACGGAAATACATTGGGAATAGTAGACAAAGGGATTGTCAATGGTCAGGAATTATTGCAAGCGTCACTGACAGAATATGACCTCCATACTCATGATTTGAATTCAATGTTAATGGTCTTACATGGGTAATTGATTGTTAATGATTTTACAATTGGATTGCTTTGCTGATGATTTCACAACGGAAATGCACTAGAATGACTTCATGGTAAAAATATATTGGGAATCAGGAAAGAATGTTTAGAAACTGAAGTAGGCGTTAGTGAGCGAACAGAACCTTTTACATGATGTACATGCATTACTGATAATTTTACTGTAGTAGTGCATCAGTGATGATTTTAATGTAGAAATACAATACTGATGATTTTACTATAGAAATGAATTTATGATGATTTTGCTATAGAAATGCATTACTGATGATTTTACAATAGAAATGTATTACTGATAATTTCACAAAAGAGATATATTAATGATGATTTTACTTTAGAAATACACTACTGATGATTTTACTACGGAAATGCATTGACTATGATATTACTATAGATTTGCATTGAAACTCATTTCTCTGCCAATCAATACAAATGTATTTAAAATCAGAAAGAAAATGGAACTTCGGTTTTTTAGTAAGTAATACACGCGTTACTGAGATTAATGTATAGTAACATAATATAACTCAATTTTTCGTTTCTGGTTGGTGAGTGATATATTCTGATTGCTTATGAATAAAAAGTATAGAACATGGTTATTATTCAATCCAAATTTAGAAGTTGTTGCCCTGGCAGTGATATTCATATATAACTGTTTTCCTTGCTTAATTTCATTAAAAATATGCAAACGTACCCGTTCACCAATTGAAAGTAAGTACATTCCTTATTATCAGTGTCCTGGTGGTAAAAGCAAAGTTTTGAGGGAATAATTAACATTTTCTATACATTTTAGACATAATCAATTCGAAAAAAAAGCACTTATAAATCAGGAATGGAAAACGTAAAGAAACAGCTTGCAATTGTGTACTCATCGGTGTTCCATATTTGTAACATTGCACTGTGATATACGTTGTTAATGAGTTTGTTGAAGTAATGCGACGGTGTTAGTTTGTCTCAGTAGCATTGGCTACGCTAATCATTTCCCTGAGTGAGCATTTGACTGACTATGGATGGCTCACTGGCATTCGACTTGACTTGTTGGCAAACACAGCCGGTGTGTTGATGGTCAGAGGGGCATAAAGGTGGCGGGAAATTGCCTTGAAGCTGGGGTCGAGGTCTGCTGGGGTTGAGAACGCAATGTAGAATTAAACAGGGTTAAATATGAAAATTGCCGAAGCAGTGTGTGTGTAGGTGATATCGACCGGGGAAAGAAACAAAAGACAATGGACTAGAAAAGAAGAGAAGGGAAAGACAGAGACAAGAAAAAAAGAAAAAAGAGGAAGTAGTTATATGAGCGTACGTATAGGTATATTACGCTATCTCAAAATTTGCATTACACCACTTTTTCGCTTTTACGAAGAGAGGCGAAAACTGAAAATAGCATCTAGTGTTTTTTTTCCCCGTTCAGCAAGTCTGTATTGAGGCAGCACATACCCTCTTCCATTTATTTTCACATCCGTTTCAATGGTTCCAAAAGCATAAAGAGATCGACCCCGGCAGGAGCCGAGCTCTAGGTGGGAGAAAAATAGTATGAAGACCATCACAACCTTTTAGGGCCGGTCGCTGGATATGGACCTCCAACAAGATTCGTCAAAACTTTATATCATTGGAGCTGTGGAGTAAAAGTTGCGGCATCTTTGTATGTGATATCAACCAAGCAGGAAAGAAAGAGCTGCTTGATTTGAGGGGACGAAAAGTTTTGAGAAAAATACAGCGAATGAAAAAATAAATAAACAAAACAAAGGAAAAACAAATTATCTTAATTAGTTGAATGTAAGGTAATTACATCTATTAGAGACGTAGGTTACTATGTGTAGTTTTACAAATTGAAGCAGCATCACCAATTTGGAAACAGTATTTTTGATCACACATTTCAATACATCTAACTACAAAGTCAATTACGGAATAAATAAAAGGAGAAAACGTCGTATTCGATCAGATTTATCAATAAACGATGTAAATTACGGGTTAGAATTAGGATTATGGTTTACGATTAGTGTTGAGGATTAGGTTTAGCCTGAGGGTTAGTGTTTAAGGTTATGTTTAGTGTTCAGGATTGAGTTTAGGGTTAGTGTTTACTGTTAGTGCTTAGGATCAAAGAAAGATTCAGCATATATGGTTAGGTTCAAGGTTAGTGGTAGGGCTAAGGTTATTTGAGTCAGTTATAGATTAAGTAAGAGCTACAAACTCGCCACTGAAAAGTAATTTACTCAATCAATGTAAAAATGTCGACTTTAGGCTGATTCTGTATATAATCATATGTATATACACATAAACCCTGCTTATTGAAATTCACCTTACACCAATTTTCTGCTTTTGTAAATGAAAGCGAAAAGTGAAAAGAGTGCTCAACTTTGCTTTTGCAATGAGTTCTTAAAGAGGCATCGCACGCACTCCTCCAATCTTCCCCTCGCTCAGACTCCAGTACCTATTTCAGCCCTAAAATCTTCCGACTAGGAAAGCTCTACTTTTAAAGATGGAAACCTATATTCGTTAAGTTAAACCCACTTTGACATAGGCCTTAGTAATTACGCCCTCAGTGGAGTTCGAACCCTGTAGATGAGCATCGGTCTGCGACACTAGTTTACTAATCATCGTACAAGAAAATTAGTTTATGATTCAGTTAATCAAGTTTTGTTGAATACGTCAAATGAAATAAAATATGGACAGAAACAGAGAAGAATGGAGACAGGGTCTAACTCCACTCTTACTTCGATTCAAACTGAAAATGATTACTGTTTTTGTTATTGCATGTATGAATAACTTCACACATGTATAAATTGGTCATTTCGGCTGATTCGGTTAGAAGACTCACTTGTTCATGATTTGAAATAACGATAGGGAAACGATTATTTATAAATGTACCTATACATTACGATGAGATGAATCTTTGCGTATTTCCAACACATATTTTTATAAACGTATAAAACTTGTCCATTTAGTTGGGTAGATAAAAGACCCATCTACTGATTAGTTGATCACGATTCCAAATCATAAAAGGAGAGATGTTAATTTTACTTATCAGTTTAGTTTAACATTACAATACAGACAAAGAGGGGAGACGTTACCTCCCTAAATTTGGCGAGGATTGTACTTGCTTTTGGTGTTGTTATCTGAGAAAAAAAAAGTCGACACCAGGCTTGGACTTGAGTCCGAGAAAAGAAGTATTCTAAAAAACTGGACAAGTTCAGGAAGTATTGGCTCTCTGATAGAGAGGTCTGGCGAAATTTTTACAGAAGGTCATGGGCCAAGAACAGACACTTAGAGGGCTGGGAGAGAGAGAGAGAGAGGTGAGGGGTGAGACCATGAAAAATAGTAAAAGTGGGAATGGTGAACTGCAATAAAAGTTGGGAAAAACGGTCGATGAAGAATATATAATGATAAAAATGAAGAGGCGATAAGAAAAAGAGGAACCCAAGAATGAAAAGATAAAATACCGAAAATTGGCAGACTTAGAGAAGAAAAAAGCAGGTAATAAAAAAAGGAGGGCTATAAGAAAGAGAGAGAAGGTGATAAAGCCTGGAGAGAAAGAAAGGGAGAAGAACTCAGTAGAAAGTGGGAAAAGTGATGGAAGAAAAGATCACATAAAATGATCACATTAATGAAGGGATAAGAAAAAGGGAAAATAGAAAGAAAGAAATAGATGAAAAAAAAAGAGAGACTCAACGGAATTCGGGAGACGGACTAAAATAAAGGAAGAAGTGGAAAAATACCTTATAAAAAAAAAGAAGGAAAAAGAAAGAAAAAAGCAAGGTAGAAAATTAAGAAAAGGAAGGGAGAAATGAAAGAAAGATGGAACGGAGTAAAAAAATAAAAAATAAAAAAAGCTAACTAGTCTAAGGTTACCCGTCAAAAAAAAAAAAAGGCATGAAATCTTGAATTGGGGTCGATTGGTTTGCTGGACGGATAATAAACATGGCATCCTTGATAATTGGCCGTGAGAAACGATTTACGACGGTCAAGGGAAATGGAGAATTGGTTCAAGTGTAGAGCTGGACATTGGTAATGGGTGCCAGGTCACAGATGTTAAGTGGAAGAGACCAGGGGAACTTACGAAATTGGGAATTCATGTCGCGTTTGCCGATTTGAAATGGGGAAAAGTGACGCTCGGAGTAATTAATAAGTGATATGTATTGAAGCTGATGAGCAACCCGCTGACAAAAATGAAGAGAGAGACAGACAGACAGACAGACAGACGGACCAGCTGTGTGCAAAGAAGTGGGATTCGAGAAGTACCAAGTCGAATACTAAGGTAGCACAGTGTTGTAGTGTCCAGAGTTTAAAGATCAAATGATACTATTACCCAATGAATTATTAAACTAGAGTCTTTGGTGTTTTGGTGATCAATCATCGGACAGAGCTCATAAGTAAACTCAAGTCCAAGTAGTAGTTGACTTTGTTTCCTCCTCGTAACAAGAAGAATCATCGCAAAAATTAAAGAAAGTGAACTCTTCAGTGTTTGTTCATCAAGTCACGTTAAATCAAAATGATATTTAAAATTGATATTTCCCTGCCGTGAATTGAAATCATGGTCAAATGGTCGGAAGGCGGCACTCTTACCGACTGAGCTAAAATGGTAAAGCATTCGTATCAACAGATTTTTTTCATTAAATATACACTATGAAGGTATCAGTAATCATCAGAATAGAAAGGGGAGTTGAGTTTGACCCTGCCGCAATGTGTTAATTCACTGGTGTTCATCAAATGTCTTAAGATGATGTATTTTGGATGAAAATTCTCACCATTGTTATTTTGATCATTAAGTTTTGATTACTAAACATCTCCACATTCCCTGTTGCTTCTGAAAATTGTAAATTAATTATTTTATTCCAAGAATTATTCAGTTTAGTATCATCATATTTGTTTGGACATCTTATTTGAGCCAGTGTGTCTTCCGGTTTCCCTAGACTTTGATGAAGTTTCGGAGGAAGCATATAGATCTATTTCGGTTAGTTATATAACTCCATAATTGTACTTTAGCTCGATACCGAATTCGTTGACACAGCAAGAAGTTCCAGAAATTGTTTCCAAGAACACCAATTAGAAAAAATAACCCTGAAATGTGGATGACTGGAACGCCCAGCCCGAGGAAACAATTAGTGCACCCCGTCTGGGGTTTTTGAGATTTCATAATTGCAAAGTCAATGCCTTATAAGTCGTTAGGTCTACTTATCTGGTTCAATTTCATCTTGCATCAGCTTGCAGAGGGGGGGGGGGCCTTCTTATAACAGTCGAAATAAGTTTTTCATTTTCCACATTATATTGTTTAAGAATTCATCGGTCACCCTAACTATAAGCAGCAAGAATTTATCACCAGGGTGTTTGATGATGTACCGTCTTTTAATTTGATAGTTTGATGGCTGGTTAGTCCCTAGCTCGGGAGGGGGAGAATGTGTCTTTCCTCTCTGTCTTTCATTTTTGATTTGTTTTGTTTTGTTCTCTGATCTATCTGTTTTGGGGTTTAGTGGAATATTACAATCAAATTTTATGTACATATAGAAATATCAAAGCCCTACTTTTTCTTACAGTGTTGTTATGTGTTAGACGGAATTAAAGATTAGGGGCTACTGTATACTTTGTAATGGTCAAACAACACAGCTGAACCAAATAATAATGAGTGAAATAAATGAGAAAAATATAGAGAAAAATATGGCAACTTAACGTCTACTTATATGGTTCGATTTCATATTGCATCAGCTTGCAGGAGGGGCGTTCTTATAACAGTCCGACTTTTTTTTACAATGTTTCAATGTTAAGATGGAATATTTTTGAAGGGTTGTCAGCATATTAGTTGCTTTGATCAATATGTTCCGTTGGCTCTCCTTTTCAAACTCTTCGCTGTCGTAAGAGAACCCTAAACGTTACATAGATACTTGGACAAACATTGAAAATGTCTGAATTTAATGGTCAGGTTTCTAGTCTCAGATGTGCTTTGCAATTGTGCTATAAAAACAAGGAAAGCTAATTAAAAGGAGAAAGAGATTGCATAGTTGTTAACTACCACAATTATAATGTTTTTAACTTCAAGAAATGCATCAAATTTTGTTCAGACTAGTGGATGTCTTCATTTGGTTCATGATACTGTTAACACGGCATTTCGGCCGATCAATCATACTGCCCGCTCCAGATCTAAAATCTATAACGAGAGAAATTGTCTGTTCAATAGCTTTTCAATGTTATTTGGACAATTGGTTGCCAAAACATTTTGCCCAATACATCCTCTAAGCTGCAGAACCTGTGAGAAATAATACCTGTAAGAATAAAACAGTGTTAGAAAAGGGTATTGTTTGCTATATTTGCTCATTCATCAACGGGGTGAGCTTATTTTAGTCTTGCCAGAAGATTACAATCATCAGTATAGATGATTCTAATCTAGACACTCTATCGAATGATCGTAACCCAACAAATAGCCTGCTCGACCAACCAACAAAGTGGATCACATATTCTTCTATCTTCATTCGTCTGAGGGTCTCCAAGTGCTCAATGCACATTTTGGTGGGATAAACCTCGAAAATTTGCATGCATAGATTACTAGGCACCATCTAAAAAAATTTTTGTTTTTTTTGCAAAAAGGTGCTTTTGGGGACCTCTGTGGTTATTTTGAGAGCAACAATGCCCAATTATTGCACTAATATTTAACTTAAATAATATGTAAGTTATTATTCCTGGCACACACGCTGGATATTTTGATTCATTCATGTGAGGCCCGGATATTTGTATAATTTTTGCCAAGCAAAGAAAAATACACAGCACTCAAATCTACAACAGTCTGATATGCACCTGTTTCACAAGCTGTCATATGCCGCTTCTCTCAATTTCTCAAGCAACGCTTCCTGTCAATTATCAGGACTTCATATGATCTGCCATACCATATTTTCCAACTGCCTTTTGAGTATAGCCTCCTTACGTCCCTCGAGTCCGAACAGCTTGTTTCTTCGTGGTATTATTTTCTACTAATATTGTGAAATGATTATATTCACTTCTCTTTGTTTTCAAAGAGAGAAGTTTGTTTATTTTAGTGTTTTTTTAGTTTTTACACTTTCGGTAATTTCACCGACCTGTTCTGTCTGCCATTCTAACTCTCTTTCTCTGACTGAAGATTTGTAAGAATTAGAGAATGAAACTTCTGTATACTTCATTAGTTGATGAACGAGGAATTTTATTAATTGCTTTCAGATTTGTTTTTATGGCTTAGATTTAGCACTTCTGTAGACTTCAAAGACTTTTTCCCCCCAATTGTCATTGCTGTTACTTATTTTTGATTCTGTTTTCGCTTTTTAACTAATTTGATAACTTCCTCGTTCGCTCTTAGACTTTTTTCTATTCTTTCCTCTTGCTTTTTTTTTCTATTTTTCTTTGTCTCCCCTTTTTCTTTCCTCGTCCCAGTCTAATTCTATATCGTTAAACTATCCTTCTTTTTCTTTCCCACACCTTGTTTTTCCTTCTTTTTGCTGTGTATTCTCTTTTCTTTCTTTTTTTTCTGCATTTTCTTTCTCATTTGTATACTTTTTGAACACTTTCTCTGGCTAAGTTTGTCTGAACACGCTTGAGGTGGCCTTGTCCCCCCCCCCCCCGTAACAAGAACAATACTCACCAAATTTAGTGGAGTGAATTCACCACTGTTTCACTATAACGTCACGTTGAAGCAAACCTGTATATTGAATGAGCATTTCCCTACTGTGATTCAAAATGGTGACCAAGTAAATGATTAGCAGCTCTCTTATCCACTGAGCCAGACTGGAAAGCGTATGCATTTATATATCATAGATACAATACGAAAGTTGCAGTAATCATATTCAGTTGGAATAGAAGTATGAGTAGAATTTGACCCTGCAGCGGATAAGCTTGTTCCCTAAGTTTATTTTCATCTCTCCTCCCCTCCCTACATATTTTACTCTGTTATTCTTCTTCTAATCCCATTCGCTGTTTCTTTTTGCTTGTTTTCTCTTTCGTTTCATTTTTTCTTCTTTGTCTCTTTATTTTCCCTTTTTTATTCCCTTCCTTTCCTTTTCCATCTATAACTTATTTTTTATTCTTCCATTCTTTTTCCTTCCTTTTCCTCTTCTTTGTCTTTTTTTCCTCCTTCTTTTTCGTTCCCTTCATTTCTTTTTCAACGTATCCTTCCTTTTTTGTTCACTCATCGTTCTTCTTTTTCTCCTTCTTTTTCTTTATTTTTTCATCTATATCCTTTCCTACTGATCATTCCTTTTTCTCGTTCACTCATTGTTCTTCTTTTTCGTCTTTTCTTTTTCCCTCTTCTTTTCTGTCCCCTTCCTTTCCGTTTCCGCTTATCACTCCTTCTTTTGTTCAATCATTGTTCCATTTTTTCTCCTTTTCTTCTTATTTTTGTCCTCTTTCTTTCATTTTCCACCTATTACTTCCTTTTTTCATTCATTCATCTCTTTTTCTTCCTTTTCTTCTTTTTGTTTCCTTCCTTTCCTTCTCAACCTATCAATCCTTTTTTTCGTTCATTGTTCTTCTTTTTCTCCCTCTTCTTTCTCTTCTCATCCTCTTTTCCTTCTTTATTTCCTCCTTTCCTTTCCCACCTATTAATTCGGAATTCGAGTTGATTTCGTTTCTCTCTGTCGAAAATAAATAAACAAGAACAATCCTCACCAAATTCAGGGGAAAAATCACGACTATTTGTTAATCGCTTCACTTTCAACCAAACAGTGGTTTGAAATCACGTCCATTATGTTTGAAAGTTGGCTCTCTTTCCACCTGAGCTAAACTGAATAGTGTTATACAAGTACGAATTTATTTATCAAATACTATAATATACCTGTCAGAAATGACGGGGTTATTCATGCTTGGGTCAGAACTAAGAAGCGAAAAACTATCTTAATGATTACTTTATCTCCAATAATTCAAGTATCCTATTTTAATTTTTTTAACTTCTCACTCATCTAAAGCTCTTTTAATATGTCACGTTCGCTCATGAAGTCTATGATGTAATTTTATTATGTCATAATACGAAGCTAAATCAACCAATGAGATCACCCCATTTGAACACAAACAAACAATTACGTAAATAGGAAATTGGCATGTAAGCTCAATATATGGTTTGATACAATGCAAAAGTTGTAGTAATCATATCTTGAAGACCTCACATATTTGAAGCCCTTACCTCCTGAATTACCATTCTATTTGACTTCCATTTTAACCTCCCCTGTCTACTTCATTTACTTGATGTCTGCGTAAAATCCCTGGCATTATATGTCAAACAAAATGGTTAGAGAAAGATCATAACATTCACCCGTGTCAGCCATCATTTGCAGACGGTGCCTCCGCTAGTTGTGCCGTGTCCCGAGGCTGCCCACAAAAACATCTGCGAATTAAGCTGTTAGACGGTCACCAAACGGGCAAGAGGAGCAGTCCATGGGGAGAGATCTCCAACTGGTCAACTGATGGTGGGTCGACACCAGCAGACTGACTAAGGACAGTTAACGTCGTAATTCTCGATGTTCATGGTTCGCGCTGCCTCAGTAACGACTCACAATAAATCAAATGCCAAACGATTCTCCCCCACTTTTTTTTTTTTTCGTTTTTCAAAAAAAGCAAAAAATTTCTTTTCGACTTCTTTCAGTCGGGTAAAACAGGTGCAACCAGATAGAGATGAAGTGTTGGGAATTTACACATTTTTATCCTTCGTGAAAGCAAAATGGAGGAAAGTAAACCTTTGGGACGCTGCAATATCTTTATTAGAAACCATCAACCAAAACTGTCACTGAAACTATCAGCATAAGTTTTTTCTCATTTTTTGAGTGGGTTTGGCTATCTATCAATGCCATGTGAAAGGCTGCACCAATTCATTGATTTCAATTGTTTTGTTTTTTTCATTGTTCAACCCCAACACTGAATGCTGCCAAAAGACATTGGTTTTCATTGAGTGACCAGCATGACTTCTTCTTCTTCTTCTTCTTCTTCTTCTTCTTCTTCTTCTTCTTCTTCTTATTATTATTATTATTATTATTATTAGGAATCTCACACCAGTTGCCTTATTATCATTATTATTTTTATTATTATTATTATTATTATTATTATTATTATTATTATTATTATTGTTATTTTTGAGTCCTCGTCTCGAGCCACTACTCACACTTCTCCTCATCCTCTCCTTCTGACTCTAAGCTGGTTTTGCATTTTTCTCCCTTTGTCCTTCTTATTTTGATTCATCTTACCTTTCTTTTTTCTTTCTCGTCTCTTCATTTCGTGTTTTTCCTCCTCCTCCTCCTCCTCCTCTCGACTGATTCCTTCATTGTTGCGTGTGACCCGCCCATTGCCTCGCTATCGCACTCACCCACACTCTCTGCCTTCCTACTTGCCATCAACTCTCAGATTACAGAATTCTTACACCCGTCTGATTCAGTTGCTAATTTAATTAAAACAAATCCGATTATAACTACAGTTTGGGGAATGAGACCAACTCCTCACCATTTACGTCTCTTTGTAATTTTGCGAGATGAAACGGAGAATACTGGGTCATGCAAGTGCATTTCTGATTTACCTTGCTAACAAACTTGGAGAAGTATATGTATCACCCCGTGTCTTTCTTATGTCTCTCTCGGCGTCAGTCAGTCTATTCACACGATATCTCCAAAGGTCTTCCATGAATTTTGATAATCTCCTGGGAAACGTAGGCCATGAGCTACAAAAGAATATATTTTTTTCAGGGATTTGTTTTTGATTGAGACATATTGTTATATTCTCTATCGTACATTCACGTATTTGCAAATGTCTGTCCAGATGATATCTCCGAGAGTTTTCGGAAATCTTCGATGAAATGTTGTCGGAGATTGAGCCAATGGGTGAGAGAGGATACATTTAGATTTGGAGTGGATGCTGGACTTGGTTTCTGTTT
The DNA here is from genome assembly GCA_963457665.1 of Thysanoteuthis rhombus. Taxonomy (NCBI): domain Eukaryota; kingdom Metazoa; phylum Mollusca; class Cephalopoda; order Oegopsida; family Thysanoteuthidae; genus Thysanoteuthis; species Thysanoteuthis major. The sequence continues at coordinate 41,641,265 of OY735229.1, forward strand.
GAGCAATAGCTTTGTTCCATACATTCAATATATGCTTATGTGTATCCTCACGATATTTCCGAAGGTTCTGAATAAATTTCAATGATATTTCATGTAAGACTAGGTCATACAGTAGGCAAGAAATTTTTAAAAATCAAATTTTGGGGCGGATCTAGGTATTCATTATTGATTGAGTTAGTGTACGGCTTTCGCAGAGGTATGTGTTCTCTGAGTGCTTTCAAGTGTTATCCTAAATTCAGCTTACAGGTGTGCACCTTAATATTTTTCAGCTTCCCGGGAAGATCATTTCTTTCATTGTTTTCCTTCATTATCTACAAATTGCCTCGAATCAATATCTGATTCACTGCCAGAGTAATGAGATCCAGAGCAAAGTAATATCTCGTCAGCTGTTCCGACACGAATATATTTCTCCTGAGATATCTCGTTAGATGCTTCCAAGTGGTTAATCAAATAATAATGTTCTTTAGAATTATATCATCATTCACACACATATATTTATTGGTGTATAGAAGTTATTGAATGTATATCCTCTGATATTCACGTATCTCCAGCTTTTTCGTAATCATCCTATGAGCCACACCAATCAAAATTAGCATTAGCATTTGTTTTCCTGTGTGCAGTCTCCTTCAGTTTGTAGTACACCCCCGTTGCCTGCAACACTTACAACCTCAACTTCCGACAACTCAGCCTAAAAACCCATCATCACCATCTTTTGTAGTCTTTAGACGTTTTCTCAAATAAATTAGTGGTAATTGCTCCTTCGCTTTACGCAATTTCAGATAGCGATGAAAAGTCACACAAATATATGTTCACACACACACACACACACACACACACACACACATATATATATATATATATATATATATATATATATAGTATATGTGGTACAAACCAGACTAGCAGCATAACATGACATAATAATATAGCAATGATATAAAGCCACTTCTAAAATGTAATGGATTTATTTCATAGAGTCCTCGATACATAAAACTTTTTATGCTTGAAGTCAAGTTGTTTTAGAGTAGAGCTGGAAATGGAATCATTCGCCTGATAAGGCCCGAAGAGGTCAGAAACATGAGCTAGTTTGTATAGCGAATCCTCATTCATATATATATATATATATATATATATATATATATATATATATATATATATATATGCGTGCTTGACTGGAGTAACTTAGTAACGTTATTTACAGAGCAGAGCTACGTTTTGTTAGAAAGCTACCACTATGCTGCGGCTTGTATGGATTGAATTCACATCTCAGTTTTAAGGATCAACAAGATTAGCTGAATAAGCATCAAACCATAGGGGGCACCATAAATGACTTGATTATCATATTTATGAATACATATGTAAATCTAAATGGAATATATCCATGGCGTGCCATGAATTATGCTACAGTGTAATCAAGTTATGTGCTTTTTTTCCACTTAAAACTAATGTATTTCCTTAATTGTGTTCCGTAATGGTTGAGCAGTAATGATTAAACATAAAGCAAGCGTGCATGTTCATTTTTATATTGTGACTAAACAATTGAATCGCTGAACTTGGATGTATTCCTGGAATTCACACTATATATATCGAGGCGTCACTTAATTTGAAGACCTTTTTTTAATGCAACTTGTTTACTATGATAATTTGTGTGAACTCGAGGCAGATTTCATGCTTTCTAATTAATATATGTCTTGATGGGAATGATTTAAATATAGTAATCTATCTTTATTTTTACAATAGTTTGTTGTGAACATCATCGCCATTGAGCTTAGGATACAGATTAAAATCAAGTTTCACAATATATCTATCGATAATCAGGTGAAAAAAATATTATATTCATATTAGAATTGACGGAAGGTGTCCCAACGGATGATGTCACAGGGAATAGCCTCGGCGAGCCAAGTTCAATCTCTACCAGGGAGAGCTTGTATTCACCTCGCACGGATGCTCTACGGGAAAGCATGAATCCATCTCCCTTTCCAGTGGGTTGAAATAGCACAGGTTGAAGTGAGTGACGCGACTCGTCCAAACCTTCTTAGTCTATTTCACATATTGCGAACGGGCCACACGTAGTATGTCATATTTAGAGCGCCAAAACTGTAGCCAGGGTAAGGGCACTTCTCAATTATAAGAATTGATATCGATTCACTTGAATTTATGGTAAAGATCGTACAAATATATCAGAAAAAAAGTCCTGTTTACAGTGCCAGCGTGATCGTAACAAGTGTCTATTTTGATGGGTCTACTCATTTTCCAAGAGCCACAGGATAATACTAAGCTAGCAGAAATTATCTGAGCAAAAGATATGGCCTGAAAAAAGTGTGACGATGAGGCACAGGCTTCCAGGCATAAGCAGATATGAAGGTACAGCTGATGTGAGTCCACCACGAGGCTTTGTTTTGCTCTGTTTAGTCTAGACAAATACAACAATACAACTACAATAGTTGCGAGGATTAAAAATATTTTTGGAGTTGTCCATAGCCAATAAATGCCACACCCTAAACCTGACCCAGTGTCACATCCTGTTCTCGTGGAGGTCCGAGAAAATAGGAACACGGAGAATTTGGTGTCAGAATTCTGGGCTCTATGTCCCGGCAACGGGGTTTGTCAGTATTTTCAATTTAAGGAATAAGGGATAGTTATCGTATCTACAAATATCAGATATCGATACTATCCATCCAAAATCATATGGGTAACTCTTTATTCAGATCCAAGAATGAACTCTTATTCCTGTCCGGTTTTACGAGAAATATCATCTTGGAGTATAATTTACAATCAATGGTGTTATACGGGGAAAATTTGAAAAAAAAATATCGCCAGTTTGGCTCACGTTGCTGGAAATGAACTGAGACGGTCGACAATTTTCTGATTTTGAAAAGTCATTGTTCGTCAAAACCTTATTCTGTGCTTTTTTTTTTTTTGGTGAAAAGAGAATATGCATTCTGAATACTTATGCAAATGAAGATTATGTTTCAAAAACGCTTTAAGCGGAATTTTAAAAATAATTTGATTAAATTGAAAATCAAATTTCTAATTTGAATAATCATCTTATAAGAAATCTTAATGACTCCATATTCATGGAACTTTGTGATAATATAGAGCAATTCTATTCGAGAATTAGATTTTTAATTCAGCCCCAAACATTTTCTAATGGCGGTTATCGCGTTTTGGAACAGTACTCTTCAAATGTACACTTGGAATTGTTCCAAAATTTATTTGGCACAGCCTCTGTTTCATGGATGATAAAAGTCTATTGTCAGCTTGTAATATAATATATGTTCGATTGCATTCTACAAAGTAATATATTTAGTCAAGATTTTCAGGTATATTTTGAACCACTTTGAATAGTTTACTTTCCCATTGTGTACAGAATCAATGAGTTGAAGTACCATAACCATTAGAAGTGGCGGAAGGTCCTATCCTTTTTGCATGTGTTTGTTTATGTGTTTCAGTGCTCCTGGCCATACCGTTTTGCCTACTGACTTGACAATTAGCATAAATTCTGCTTAGACCTTTTTGAAATTATTAAAAAATTTTTCTTTAATTTTTTAGAAAAAAAAGCTCTTTCAGCCTTTTGAGGGTCATATTCTGACGAGTCTAATAATAACATCATGTGAACACTTTGATATTAAATTCCTATTGCTTCTTTGGTATTCCCCGTTCTACCCTGCCTGCCCATCACTGGGCCTTATATCATAGTCGTTTATAGATTGGAACTTCTGGAGATGTAACCATACCATTTCAGTTTCCTCCTCTTGACGATCGCAAGCAAGTATTTTTGTGGTCCACTGGACTATATGATCTTTTTCTCTTCATTTGTGGTCTATATATAAGATGCCTACAATCTTTCTATTATACCACATTTCCATTGCACATATTCTTCTTTGGAGATCTACAGTGAGTGTCCACGACTTAAATATCTATAGAAATATAGTGAGCAGATCATTCTGACTTTGGAGCTGGTGCTGATGTATTTGCCTTTCCAGAATCATTTTCATTTTGTGTGCTGAAAAGATTATCTACGATTAAATGTGATCACAATGTAGCTATTTGACTACATTAACATATGGGCAGAATTTTACACAAATTACGATTTCAATGTGAGATCCCATATATGTACGCATATGCTTACAATATTTGATGTTCCCAATCGGTCATCCATCTAGAGAGTGATCAGACTCGACACTGCTTAACTTCCATGACCGAACAAGAGCGAGTGTTTTCAACGAGATTAGACCATCAGTAAGAGATTAACTTACAGGTATCCTCTGCTTTTCGAAAGGTCATATTACGCCGCTTTTAAGATGCAGGAGATACAGGAATCTATTCTCGTTTTACGCCACTTTTAGAGAAAAGGCGTAAAATGAGAATAGAACTCAGTTTTTGTTTTGCAGTGTTTATATAGGCAGCGTGCGACCCCTTTTTATATCCCCAACACCCCAGACCCCTGTTCCCCCGCTGCCCCGGACTCAGAACACTAAGCTTGATATACCACCATATTGTATTCTGGAAACACTTTGAAAAATTCTCATATGAATTGATGGTAAACACTCCTTCGCTTTGCGCTATTTTGGCTCCTGTATATTTTTTTTCTTACTGGTACGTTCGGATTTTCGGATAACGAGTGAAACTTGTACACTTTCAGAGTAAAAATGTACTTTTAATCAAAATAACCATTTTCACACACGCGCGTGTGCGTGTGTGTGTGTGTGTGTGTGCTCGGGCTTGCATGTGTAAATTAAAGTTTTTTCTTACAGGTGAAAAGTCAGTCTTTTGATCTCTTGAAAGAAATCCAATTTATCTCTTCTTTGCTCTCAATAACCTCCCCTTGTTTTGTCCCCGATGCTACGCCTAACAGTACTTTTTCAAGTTGATAATTATGATGATGATTGCCTCGAAGACTACTTAAAGAATTTAGAGATTACCATGGTTATCTGTATACCATTAGGGCTATTTCAAACATAATACAGTTATCCCTTGGCTGTAGCTGGTTTTCCATCCACGGTTCTGGTGATCCGCGATTAAGTCTTGAATAAGTTGCACTGATTCTCTTCTCGAAGTGCGAAAAACAAACGCATAAAAATGGCTGCATAGTATAAATGAAACGTAAAATTCTTAGGGAAATCGTGAATGCATATATGTTTATGATTTGAAAATTACCACTGTGATATTTGTCAATTAGAACGTCTGAATGTGTCAGTTTTATCGTCATGCTCTTGGTGTTCTTGATAAAAGAGATAAAAAGATTGTAGAGAATTATTTATAAAATATTTATGACCACGGGGTAACCGGTGTGAAACTGTAAACCGAAGTATTACTGTTGCCTATGAGTACTAGGAGAGAAGGGCCGGAGACTTGAGGAGACTTGCTGTCACTCAACCTCCAGTGTTTACCACCAGGCAACTGGTGTGAGATTGCAAATAATAATAATAATAATAATAATAATAATAATAATAATAATAATAATAGTTTTCAGACCAGTTGCCTGGTAGTCACAGCTGGGGATTGAGCGAAAGCATGTCTCCTTAGGTCTCCAGTATTCCTCTCCATACTCTTTCAGTCCACAGTAGTGCTCATATTTCTAGTACTTTCTCAATACTCGTGCAGTCTCCAGTGGTGCTGTGGTCTGTATAGTCTAAACCCCTCCCCTTGTCCTTAGTTCCCCTGATCTCGCCTCCAGTGTCTTTGGTACGGTTCCAAGCACACCGTCTGTCACTGTTCAGTTCTCTCGCCAGGTCCTGGTATTTTTCCAGCTTTTCACTATCTTTTCAAATTACTCTGTGGTTCGCAGGCACGGCCAAGTCTATCATTTGGCAGGTTCTCCTCTTCTCGTCAACGACTACTATTACTATAATTATTATCATTATTATTATCATCATTATTCTACCAGGAGAAGTACCATCTTGATCATAATACTCATTCATGTGAGGTGCCAACTATTGATAATGTTATCAAACGGGAACTATAAACCACGAATAAGTGGCAAAGCTAAACATTTACCATCTTGCTTGAACCAAGAGAGTTAGTCACCAGAGAAAAGATAAATAAAAACATCTTTTCCCACGCTGCTGTTGGAGTTATGCACTCTTTGGGAGAGCTCTACCTACCCATACAGAATGAATAAATCTGAAATCAAATTATTATAACAACAAGCACCAACTTACAATCGGTAACAACAAATGCAAACACATCTATCCCTGAATTTTCTGTATCATGTCCTGAATAGTTCCTATTCCACGTTTATAAGTTTAAAATGTGCTATATACGTAGATGATGAAAAAAGGTTTTGTTTCATGCGACGGATATTTGTTTTACAACATAACCTCTTTCCTTGTTGCACTTGACTTAACAGTTCTCTAATGATTATGTGGAGCGAAAAGAAATCTGTTGATAATAGTGTCAGGTATCGTACTGGTGGACCGAATCTTGATCACTTTGTAATGCACACAAACACACATACTAACATACGAACAAACATTTACTATAATATTTCATAATGTAATAAATATATTCAATACTACAAAGACGGTGGATGTCTGTTTATTTGTTTGATTTCCACTATGTGTTTATAGCCAGCGAAAGGTCTGCACTCTAGGGGCCTCAAATTTGTCTATGAGTCGAACTTGACACCTGGATTAAGATAAGGTAGGAAGCGTTGAGATTCATGGTCCCTATGGGTCAATGTGGGGTCTGGTCAATCGATGGTAGATCAAAGGTAGATTCTGTAGAATCTTGATATTGATAAACTCATCAGAATATGAATCCCCAGAAGTTCAAAAAGTAAGAAAAACATTTTTTTGAAGGTGTCTAGAGGACTGATGATAGAAATCTAAAAGTATGTATTCAAACACTTCGGTCAGGAGCATACAAACGGATGAACCCGTCAGTATATGTCCAAAAAATCTTTTAATTCTTTTGCTCCAAATTTAACAGAAACTAACAAAAAAGCCGAAAAACAGTAAGGGTAGAAGAGTTGGAACGAAGAAAAATATGTAAAACCGTCAGAATATGTCTTTGAAATAGTCAAAAGAGTTTTTTTTTTATAATGAAATTAGAAAAGCAATATCTCTAGAGGTCTAGGGGGGTACTGGTGCCGATTTTAAAGTCTGTAGACAAAACAGTATGGTCAGAAGCAGTGGGACCGTCAAACAATTAAAGAAACACACAAATACACGCACATATGAAAAAAAAGTAAACACCCTAACCATCTTTGATGGCTACGGTGGTTCAACTATTGGACCCTGCTAAAAATAATGCTAATAAAAAAATGGTTCTTATCGTTTTAAATTCAATGTATTTGGTCGTGTTTGTTCGTCTGTTAGTATGTTCATTTGCCTATCTGTGCACCTTCCCACGCAATACTTACAAAGTACAGAATGGATTTCAATTAAATTTTGGGGAAGAGTGGGTGAGAGAAAGGCTGTTTAATTTTAGAACAAATCTTTATTGAGACATCTTTTTTTTCATTTATGTATACGCTCCTGACCTTCTACACGATATTTCAGAATATCCCCCATGAATTTTCATGACATTCTGTGGAAGGCTGGGCTATAGGCTATGGGATAAGTGGTCAAAATTTTGAGCAGATCCATGACCAATTACTCCCTATTACGTCGTAGTTATACGTCAAAATATATAAATTAAGGATCTATGCAAAATTATCCACCCCTTGAAATGGTATTGGAAGAGATATGCGTTTTTGAGTGCTTTAAATTTATCATATTTGTATATGCCATATTGAATTCGTTCCGAAAAAAATTCACCTGTGTAGAAAACGTTTCAGTAACACGGATTTTATGCATTCCTCTATAATTCAATATCATCTCTGTCATAAAATCAAATTTCCCAACCGACGTTTTCTTATTCCCTGCAGAATTAGGCCATGTCCTGTTATCTGGCAAACGTCCAAAAGATCTGAAAAATATTGATTTTAACCTCTCCCTCTTTACCAAACAGGGCCAAGACCGGCAACACTATTTCAAAGGACTACTAATTTCAGCACTGGTCTACAGAAAGTAACATCCAATGCTTCAACACTTGACACATGCACACCGTGGCAAATGGTAGATGTCACCCCCGAAGTGCATATTTCTGTTCTTATTCGCATCGGCTTTCCAATAAAAGAATACGAAGGGCCAAATTCAATATCGATGGTGCCCAGTGCATAATATTTCTTGAGGTCGTTTCTATTTTTATATTTAACGATCGTTTTCAGACGAATCAAAACAAGAATGATATATTCATAAAGTTATGAATTTTAAATTAACTCGAAGCCTGTTATGGGTCAAATATCTGTACAGCAAGGTTTAGCGAGTCATCTGTCAATGATCCGGGTACAAAGACCGTTTTAATCGATCATTGCTAAACAAGTTAACATTATTTATTTTCTCACTTAACCTATTTATTTGAGTAAAATGAGATCACGAATATAATACTTTTTGCTAAAATGTAGAAATATATATCTTATGTTATCATTTTTTACAATCAAATATGAAGCTACTAACCAAAATTATCCTGATTTGATACATTTAACTTATTGCATCGTACGCAAGTAAACATTGGGTTTTTTTCTGTTAAAAAGTGTATTTTTACAATTTTAATAAAAATCAATTCATAAACTTGGCTATCTTTCTGTATGTCACGTAATGAATTAGATACTGAAAAATATTGAATACATTAGGAAAATACTTTTAAAAATACTTTGGGGCCTTGCTCAGCTGCACTGTTTCGACTGCCTCGAGTATGACCCTGGGGGTCCATGTTTAATGCTTACTCTTAGAGTAATCTTTTCACTTTTTCCGATCAAATTAATCAGGTGCACCATTAATCAAAAAAAGTAATTGCGAAGTAAGTAATGAAAGAAGGCAGTGGGAATAGATCTATACAGATAAGAAAAATCTTTGGTGTCGATGGCTTCCAATTTCAAGAAATCTCTTTGCCTACTGTATTTACTTTTTAATGAGCACCAACCAGTTAACCTTTTACTCCTTCTATTGTGATCTCTCCAAGTAAGGTGTCGTTTGATGATCCGTATAATATTTTTCACTCTTGTCCGCGGGCCCGTCTTGATATTTTTTATTTCTTAGATGGATGTGATAAAGACGTTGCCAAATTGCATAGCACATCTGTGTATTTGTGCAACTGGATCATTCTAGGAAGATCATTCAATGGAGACATTTAAAACAAACAGCTGCACTCGAGGTTAAAAAGTTCTATACGGAAAAGAGCAGTAGTTTTTTCGATAATGAAAGTTTGGTCTGTTAAAAAAATTTAGCATTTTGATAAAATTGAGATGTTATGGTCTTGAAAAATTCTGTTCATCTTTCTACTTTTTCAAACTGTTTCTATTGTGGTGAATTATTACGTTATGTTCGTCTCTTTCCTTAAATTCACCAATGATTTCTTATTCCTTTTTGTTTTAGCCTAAATAGGATTGGATTTCAATTCCACTGTTCCATTTCAATTATATTACTCTTTTCTTTTAGTGGTGGTAATTCTAAAATAATTGTTGTATGATCTTATATATATATATGTATAAATATATATGAAGAGAGAGAAAGAGAGAGACAAAGACAGAGACAGACAGAGACAGAGAGAGGGGAAGGGGTTCTTTTCTTTGAACTTTGTGTGTATATATATATATATATATATATGTGTGTGTGTGTGTGTGTGTGTGTCAGTGTGCGTGTGTGTGTGTATACCACAACCACACAGTTATTTTGCTACTGCTTATCACTTGGAATGAATTAAGAAAAGGATGAGACTTATCAAATATAATGGTGAAAAAATATGAAAATATCGAATTTGGAAACTGGGTTGTATTTATTTGAACTGTTTATTGAATTGATTATTTTATTAATTGATTATATATATATATATATATATATTGTGTGTGTGTGTGGTTGTGTGTTCGAGCTTGTGCCTGCGTTTGTGGATACTTTGGCTGTAATCAGTCATTAATACTTCTTGAGAGCCCATCAACGAGAAATGTTATTTGATTTTTTTTTCTCTCTCCTGATTTAGTAGGGTAACATTGAATGAAACTCTTCCGACTATTTGTTGTCAGTATCAAGGTCCAAAATCTTTATATATATATATATATATATATATATATATATATATATATATATATATATGTATGTGTGTGTGTGTGTATGTATGTCTGTCTGTCTGTCTGTGTCTGTGTCTGTGTGAATCCATGTATACATCAATGAGCAATAATGGATCGAATTGCGTGTAATTATCTGTGAGATAAGTATACAGAGAGAATGGTGCAGGGTGATGCAATAGTTACCATCACTAAAAGTTAGTGTAGAGAGTTCGAATTTAGGCTGAGGACACTGATACTTTTCTAGGCAAGAATCCACTTTTTCTGGAATCATGCCACCAACAGATTTCTTGATAAAATGTCTTGTCACCTATATGCCATGGTGGTGGACGAAGAAGTGAGCAGACGTATGAGTGCTCCTTTAGCAACCTTACTTCCCAATAGTAATTGTCATCAAACTCTGTCAAGATTACTTGAAGAGGTAACAATTGTTAGATTCTTTTGCCCTAGTACTGGTACACTCACACACACACATACACACAAACACATGCGTACACGCAAATGGACATATGCATATATGATAGATTTATTTCGTAAAGTGCTCGATGCAAAAACACTGAGTTTGGGTAGAGCTTAAAAAATTGTAGAATAAAGGATTTTCTACAAATATATGATTATGTATTTGCGGTTTTGGGCCTTTTGCTTGTAGAGGTTTTCTTCTCAGTGTAGCAAACCCATTATCTCACTATATATATAATAATATTTTTTCATAGAGGGACAATACAATGGTTTCGATTCCTTCCCGTGTTTTATAAACTATTTTACGAAGATATTTCAGTAAACTCTGAAAGATGTGCTCATCAGATGGTACTAATTTTGGACAGTAATGTGAGTGTTCAACTTTTTCTACAACCGGAGTAGTTGCAGATGACTGAGAACCGTTAAAAGGCTCGAAATCATTTTTAAAGTTACTTGTTAAAACCCAAGTGCCAGTTTTCTATCGACAAGAGCGCGTCATAAATTTAAGAGAATAGCTTATTAGTAGCAAATTTCTCAAGTTCAAGTGATATTTTCTAAACATTTCAAAGCATATTTGGCAATTTCTCTATTTTTCAAAATCTATCTCACAGCTGTCATGAATAGTTAAGGGTTGCTTCTGTAGCCTTGTTAGCATTCTGAATTTATAGAGTATTACTTGCCATATGTACTCTGTTGAGACGCCCATCTATTTTAATGGTTTCGTAATTAAATTCATTGGATCGCACTATAACGACTGAACGTAATCATTAGACATGCACAAGTACTGGTATTACTATGAAGTGTCATCAATGTGTAGTATCATTCTATCATTTTAAAAGAGAGAAATTTCATTCAATCCATTAATAACAGATTCCAAATACACACACACACACACACACACACACACACACTTACATATTTATGTGTGTGTGTGTGTGTGTGTGTGTGTAGATACTTAGGAATCCTTACTACAAGCTTCTTTGGGAATCTCAAGTGAATTTTAAATTTCTATCATAAACACAACTTCCATATCATCGTTATCGGTATATATATATATATATATATATATATATATATATATATATATATATATATATATATATGTGTGTGTGTGTGTGTGTGTGTGTGTGTGTGCAAAAGATTTACAGCCATGCAACCACATATAACAGTCTTATTAGAGCTATCGTGAAACATTACAAATTTCGTATTGATAGATTGAATGATATTCCGCTGTTTATATATATATATATATATATATATATATATATATATATATATATATATATATATATGTATACGCATGTGTGTGTGCGGCTATCTACGGTGACAAGCTATCAATGCCCATTATTTTTCAGTGTTCCCATTTATTTAGACATATCGGATATGCAAATTCGATTACAACAATCAGTTTCTTCGCGATGTCTCTGCATTGTTTCTAATTCCGCGTCATTCAATTATCTTTGCGTCTAGAACGAAAAGTTTGCCTCGGTATTTATAAATTCAAAGAAAGGACAGCAATTTACACAAATAAATCTAACACATTCAAACATATATAAGGTTAGCAGAAAAAAAAATTGTCAAATTCTTCGGTTGAATATGTTGGTAGAGAATCAACTCGAAGAAGTTTTTCTATGTAATTAGTATTCTCAAAGACGATATCATCAGTTGGTTTGCGTGTAGTCTGATATTAAAACCGACACAATGGATTCAATATTCCCATGGGAGAACATTCAATAGAAAAGACACGAACGGCGACTCACATCTATTGTTATACTTACTGATCCCTCATCGTTAAATACGTTTAATCGGCAACCTGCGTAAATAAGCCTTGTTTCAAAAAAAATATTTAATATGAAATATTATCAATATACAATACATATAATACCCTATATAAAATGACACAGTATATGTATGACATAGGCTGTTTAGTATAACATAGCTGAAAGGGGGATGTTTGATCAACACTGCTTGGGTGTAATGCTATTATAACAGCTTGAAAAATTTTTTAAATACCCGGAATGATTACATGGTAAACAACTTAAAATTTAAACAAGAGAAAATTTATAAGTTGTACCATAATGAAATGTATGGAAACAGGCGGGGAATACTGGAGAGACTTATATAAATTGCATTGACAGTTGTTGGGATATAATTGACTGAAGTGACACAAAAATCTTTCAGAAATTTTTTTTAATGTTCAGCGCTTGAAGATGCAAAGCCTTCTAGACTATATATTCATGACATACATGGTTCCATTAAAATTCAGTGAGAACTTTCTGGGGAATCGTTTGGACAGACAGTTAGAGAGATAAAGAGTCAGTCGGAAAGGGGATAAGGCATACGTTGATTTATATGTATATACACACACACACACACACACACATATATATATATATATATATATATATATATATATATTCGATTCCGTTTGCAGAGGTCAATAAAAGATGTATCTGCATCCGCAAACACACTAGGAAAAAATGTCTGGTTAGTCATTCAATTGAAACGTTTTTTTTTTTTGCAGCATGCAGTTTTATGAGTGATCAACTAAAAAATTGTGAAAAGTGGTAATCTCTTCTCTCACCTTCGGTTGGATCAATGAAAAATATGGATCATGTAACTGAAAATCTGAATTTTCATAAGGACTAGTATGATTGCTGCCAGACAGAAACTAAGGACCAAATTTAGCATAAAATTACATTGCAAATCAAATCCCTTCTAAAAAAGAAATTCGATGGGAGTATTTATGAAAAAGTTTATTTGTATACATACGGAGTAAATATTTTAGGTTTTCAGCAATATATCTCTATTGCTACAGCTTTTTCGAGTGACACACATTCATATCCAAACAAACTGACAAAATTACTTATAAGTTGAACCTGTTGACAGTTTCTGCTGATGATTATTTAAAAAGAATAAACATTGTTGAGATGGAGTCACCAAAACAAATAACAGACATTCGAAGAGAGAAGAATCTCTAGCCCATTTGGCAAGTTGTTCAGACAATAAATGGGGCTACGGTGATTCAATAACACTGGAAAAAATAACTAAAAAGGAAATATATGCTGAAGTGAATGATTTGATAAAAGGCTGTATCGTCAAATCGTTGATTGGATTTCTTCTATGTCTCCAGTGGCAGACAAAGCTTTTTGTATGCTTGGAAAGCATTTGCTAATATTCACCTGAAGGGCAAAAATAGAAATATTGGATTTTGGGAAATTAGAAATTTGAATGGCAAATGATAAGATAATGAGATGAACGAAATCTAATGTTTCTTTTAGTGGAATGTTACTGCTTATATCTCCGTTGAAACTTGTTAATATTCAGTGATATACATACACAATTGTGTACATATTCATGGGAAACATCATCAGCATTTAATATAAAAAAATTTGCATGTATATATTCCTCTCTCTCCCTCTCTCTCTATCTATCGATCTATCTATCTATCTCTCTCTCTCTCTCTCTCTCTCTCTCTCTATATATATATATATATATATATATATATATATATATATATATATATATATATATATATATATATATGTATATAAGCAATAAGAAGTAAGGAAAGACCATACTGGTTGGAGATTATTTTATATTTAGTAGCTTGGATATCTAGCAATTTTTTTGTGTTCATAGTTGTATTTTCAGCTATGTTCGTGGATGTATATACGTATTATTTATATACATACTAAAATATAAAATAATGCGGTTATTTATGTATAGATCGGCACAACGGAGTGTAAAGTTATTTCATTTGGTAATTTTGCTTTTCAAATTAAAGTATCTTAATTTTAAGTTTTTTTTCCAACTCTCAATTTAACTAAAGCATTTTTGAAGGATGATCGGATGTCAAGTGTTGATAGTTTATATAACGTAATCTTCATTGTTATGTCATAATAGGATGGTAAAGTAAGCAATGAAATCAATGCGCAAGGATTGAAAGATTGTATATAATTCTTTTTTGTTGATAGATTTGTACGTACACATGTATGTGTAGACGGATATAGAAGTCTAGATCAACCACTCTGTTGCTGACATGTAGTTATTTGGTAAGATTTGGATTCTGCAAGATTCAATGGATAATTTTCGATCCATACGTATTTACAAGAAGGGATTTAATGTAAATCTGTTTTCCGAAATAAATGCTCTATTAGTCATTGGGCTGAAGAAATAACTGATGTATCTCTCTCTCTCTCTCTCTCTCTCTCTATATATATATATATATATATATATATGAACAATAGACAGTGAAACAGACTCAGGTGTAAAAGTACACGGAGACTTTATCCGTTAATTAATTAATTAATTAATTAATAAATGAATGGATTACTCTGCAATATATGTTGTGGGAGGGTTCCCATCTCTAGTATTATGTGTGTACTTTTTGGTGGTCAAAAGGTTTCCGCAGAAAACAAATTTGGCATCAGATGTTCTGCTTTGGAAACAAAAAAGGAATCAAGAATGTCAATTCCTTTTTGTATTTTGTTTGTAGTGAAATCTCTGTTGGTATGCTCGGATATCTTATTAGATGTAGCAGCAGGTCATGGATGTTTTATTGGTTGCACTGCCCAGAGGGAGCATTGGTTGTCATGAATACTGGAGAGTTGGATAGTTCTTAAGTATTAGAGTGGGTACTTGGCAAGATAGAGATGGGTCTATATCTTGTATTTGTTCAGAGGGTTGGGCAAGGAGTTCCTTGCTGTGTATAATCGAATGTCTGTTGGAATATGTAGGTTATGAATCATCTATGGTCATTGTGGATGTTCTGGAAAGTCTGATGACTCAAAGTTGTACTAATGAAATATCATACATAGATTCCCATGGGTAGGGGTTTGTGTGACTGTGTTTATTGTACATACATAAAGGGGGTAGAGTGTGGGTGTGGTATTGTTATGAGTGAGAAGATTAAGATGTCTGAGATTGGTGTGGTCAGGGTTGTTAAGTTTACTGTTGAGTCCGTTTGGGGGAGAGAGTTTTAACCTCGTTGATTCATATATCTTCATGTCGTTAAAGAATTTTGGTTCCGTCTAGGGGTGTATTTTTTTTTCTATTTCATCGATGATTGTGAATCTTACGTCTGTACTGAAATTATGTCTGGGGTGTTGAAGTGTAGTTCTACGGGGAGTGGACCTGGATAGTTGAGTGATTTGATTCTGTGTCTATCGTTATTATGTCTAATATTGAATTGCCGCTCAGACTCGCCTATGTATTGCAATTTTCTTCTCTCAAACTTTAGGAAATATATAATATTCTTGCTCCGACAGTTAGAATTACGGTATGTGTGATAAAGTCTTGTTAGTCATACAGCTAGTGAGAGTGTTGGTGTACTTAAGGTTGTTGCAGCATAGACAATTTCTTTTGTTGCAGGGTTGGTAGAATTTATAAGTTCTTGGAATGTTGTCGTGTGAGACTTTTTTGTTTTTGTTTATCATAGTGTTGCTGCTAATCACGTTCTTGACGCTTAGGGGTCTGCTGTAGACGCAGACACATGGTTCAATGAATATTTCTATTAGTTCTGTTTTGAGTGTAAATATATTTCATCTTATGTTAATTATAAGTGACAAAAGTTGAAGTGTGTTATGGAAGGTTGTTTTGCGTGGCATGCAAATGGGTTCACTCTTGCTGGAGAGTGTAAGGTATTCTTCTTTTGGTATTGTAGTAATATTTTAGGGTGGTTATTTGTAACTTCTTGTGAATACCACTGTTTCGTTAAATGTTGTAGTAGGTTATAGTTGTGCTTGTTGAGTTCACTATCTGTATAGTCGATTCTCCAAAATCCAAGTGCTTGTGAAAATGGCAGTTTTTTTATAGTTGTTTGTAGTGAGCTGATTTTGAGTGATTGTAGTTGTGAGTGTCTGTAGGTTCAATATAGATGGTGGCTTGGAAGTTTCTATTATTATATATGTATATGTTGGTATCTTAGGTGGCTTTGGAGTCAGTAGATCTATCGTTGTCAAATTCGATATAGTCGAGTGTAGAGGTTATGTATGAGAAAATCTTCTCTGGTTTGGCTTCAATTTCTGTATATATATATCCATAAAAAGAATGTCATCTTTATATCTGAATGAAAAGATGCAGTCTCCGTCTATCTTTAGGTATATGCAGGTCTCTTTGAGTTTGCCCATGAAGATGTTAGCATAGGAGAGGGCTGCTCCAATTCTTTCATCCGGAGGAAGTATCTATATATTGATCCATTGAGAGTTATAATGTGTTGCATGAACAGGGTAATTGTTTCTCTCCGGGGTTCTTCAGTTCTGGTATTGTTGGAGACTTTTTCGAGGGCTAGAATTCCTTCTGCAGGTTTGATATTAGAGGATAAGGATTTGAAATCCATAGGCACTAGAAGTGCTTTAACTGGAATTTTTTCTGATGTGGTTGATTTGGTTTCAGAGGTCAGTGGTGTCTAGTATATGGAATTTAATTTGCGTTACTAGAGGTCAGATGTTGTTGTCTGCATTCGATAATTTGGTGGTGTGGCAGTTAGTGGAGGAAATGACTGGTTTGTTTGGGTTATTTGGTTTGAGAATTTTCGGAGGTAGGTAGAACGTATCAAATTCCATGGAATCATGTTTTTTAGTGTATTGTGTTCTTTTATCTATTGTTATTGTTGCACACCTCTTTTAAGGAACGAGTTATTATGTTTTGGTATTCAGGAAAAAGATCATAAGGGAGTTCTTTGAAATATTCTGTGTTATTTAGATGTGTGTTGACTGCTAAAAGATATTCATCAAAACCCCAAATGACTATAGCTCCTCCTGTATATGCTGGAGTGATTATTAAGTCTGCATTGTTTTTAAGTTTGTTAAGGGGCTCTTGTTCTTCAGTGATAGAGTTATCGTGTGGTTGGAGCTGATTATTATGGTTGGTTATGTGTCTGTGAATGTCTTCCCTAACAGCTTGTTTGGTTACTTGGATAGTGATGTCCATGGTCTTAGGGTTGAACGATTTATAGAAATCTCTGAGTCTATCTAAAATGTCGATATCGTGGTGCTGTTTGCTAAAGTCAACCCCAACTCAATTCTTCCACAGAAGTTATTAGGTTCCTCTTGTTGAAGTGTGTGGGGCAAAATTTTTGGCCCTTCATCATGAGCATGAAGGTAACCCTTGTGATTTTATGTTTACCTGGGATAATCATTTTGTTTCTGGTGTCGTCTTTGATTCTAATGATGTGTAGTCAGTATGTATTAAGTCTTGTAATGTTCTTATTTGGGATAGTTTTATGTTTTCTTGTCCCCTCCCATGTGTAGTAGTTGGGGGGGTCCTCGTTTTTTGGTTGTGTCTGTGTGTGGTGGTAAGATTGCATTCAGGTCAGTGTGTTTAGTCGTGTCTTTTGGAATGTCTTTGATGTGTCAATGCGTAGGGATAAAGAAGGATATTTTCTCGAGGCATTTGTTTAGGAGAGCTTGAGGAGTGGCAGAGGGATAGTCTTTGTGGTATCTGGTGTCTTTGTTTGTATTAGTGGAATCATTATTGTTTTTGTATTCGTTCATATGTGTATTCTTTTTTCTGTTACATGACTTAGTCTGTGCTTTTCTCGTTAGTGATAGTAATTCAGGTAGGTTTGATATCATATGTATGTGTAATGTTGATCTTATATATAGTATATATTTATCAAAGTATAAATTTGTAATTCAATATCCCATGTGTTGTAGGTTTACTTCATAAAGTGCTCAATTCATTCAACCTCAAGTAGAGTTAATGCAGAGCTTTAGGTATGATGAAATAACAGAGTCGCTCCACAGACACGTTTATGTTTCTGCCATTTTTCAAATCTTTGAATGTCTATCATATATGCATATCAGTGTATGTAGGTATATATATATATATATATATATATATATATATATATATATATATATATATATATATATATATTTATAAGTACGGGTATTTTTCCAATTTTTTTGTAATAGATTAGTGATCTTATAGATTTATCAAGTTCAACTGATACACACCTAAGTATAATAGTTTTATTGGCTGTTTCATCTTGTTTATAATTCTGGCACATTTAGTTCCAATTAAATCTTTTTTTGTGGTTTTGTTGATTTTTTCGTCTTATGTTATTTGTATCGGTTTTCTTTTAAAGGTTATTTTATTTGTCCATCAACAACATAGTCGAGTAATCCATTATTTATAAGTGTTTATTCAATATTATTGAATTCTTTATAAAATAGCGTACGAGGAAAGGAGATAAATTGAGCCCTTTTGATCGAGAATTCGTACAAACATTCGCTATTAGAATTAAGATGGAACTAAATAGAACTTGTAGGTATTTCTATATATGAGTACGTAATAAAAGTGCAGTGTATCTATCGTGCCAAGTAAAAGTCCATGTATATGTATGCGTGCACGTGTGTGTGTGTGTGTGCTTCCATGCATATGTCTCTCTCTCTCTCCCTCTCTCTCTCTCTCTCTCTATGTATATATATATATATATATATATATAGGTCGGTCTATCTATTTGTCTCTTTCTCTCTCTTCACACACACACACACACACATATATATATATATATATATGTATGTATATATATATATGCAAGCACACATACACACACACATACGTATACATTATTTAATACATATAAGTGCATATATATGCAAATGTGTTCACATCTATCAATCTATGTATGAATCTATTTAACTGTCTACCTATGTTTATCCATCTCAATGTATCTATGTTAGTCTATCTATCTATCTATCTACTTACCTACCTCATTTATTTTTTTCCTCCTCCAACTATAGAAATTGATATCAATGTCTCCGTCAAAAGTACACACTTCTTTCTCTGATAAACCCATTTTTCTACGGAAATTTATGTATTTACCGAATACAGGAAGAGTGCATAATAATTCTCCCCATTTCCGTTTCACATCTACTCACAATCTTTCAACTCAATTAATATCTTTTTATGGAAATTCGCTATACATTATTGTTCGAAACCTATAGGCTTCCAGTTTTGAATTCTTTTAGTTTTCATTTTATTAAAAAGAAACATCGGTTTCTTCAGTTTTCAAGTTGGTCTAAGTGGTTGGTTATCTGGATGGGTGGCTATGTATCTATAACGCCAACAAGATTTGCCAGTGGAGCTAGAGGGCTCTAAAGTTAAACATTTACTCCTTATTATCTCTAGAAAAAAACTTTTTTCTTCTGTTTTCAAAAAAATTATCGATACAAGTCGAAGGGTCAAATTCACAAGGTAAGTTTATGCTAAATTGGTCTCACAGTTTACATGCAGGTATTTTTCTTTAAATTTTCAATTTTCCAATGATCACTGCCCAACAAAAGACGAGAGAAATAATCGATCCATTGATCATCCTTTTTTCCAATTATTCAATCGATCACCTCCACAATCTACCAAAACTATTGATATAATTTAATCACGTGACGCTCTCAGTTGAGTTACGGACCAGACCTGTTACAGTGTTTGTATAGATGATGAGATTTTATCACATAATTAACAGATTATCGTATTAGGATTGACATCAGCTGGGACAGCAATAGGTCATTCCCTCCATCGCTGGACTAATTGAAAATTCTTACTCGCTTATTCTATATATTGTGGAATGTACACCTATCTATCTGTTGAACGAACAAAGCTGGCCAAAGGGTCCTATCCTATGTGCGTTTGTTTCTAGCCTGGACATATTGTTTTGTTTAAAGGCATGAGTTCTTACTCAACCCCTGTGAATATGTTTGTCTAATGTTAGGGAAAGAAGATTTTTTGACCTTAATTTCAAAGGGTACAGTTTATTTATATCATCTAGATTCTCCGGTGTCTGTTTCTAGATGATAGCGAGTTTATCTATCTATCCGTCTATCTAAGTCTGATTATATTTATTTATCTATCAACCAATCTAATTCAGTTCATATCTATCTACCTATCTATCTATCTACCTATCTCTTTTCAAATTTCATGGTATGGGTATTTTCGTTATCAGTATGTGGTTGGTCTATCAGGCTTTTGTAGTATGTTTCCACTCTTGTACGCTTTTCAATGTTGAATTTTCCTTTTATATGACCTTAGTTGTTAGTTTTGGGTTTGGTCTGTTTTAAATGTCTTAAATAATTATGGCAATCACATTGTTCTTCAAGGTGCTTATGTGAACAAGATATGTATTGTGGTTGTTTTTAGAGTATCTATAAGTAGGTTATCGAGTTATTTTTTATGATAGAAATTTCAAACAGTGCCAGCTTTCTAATGCTATTTCATTTTTCTGTTTAATAATTCTGTTTTTTTTTTAAATTATTTTTTGTTCTATTGGCAGTAATGAGAATTTTAAATTTCTCATTTAGGGATAGGTAACATTCGGTTTCAATATTTTGGCATAAGTAGTATTGTTTTGATATTTTCAATCGTACTGTGGGTTGGGATATTTTCTATCAATCAGTCTCTAATAATACGTCGACGATGTATACATATATATATATATATATATATATATATATATATATATATATATATATATATATATATATATATATATATATATATATATATATATATATATATATATATATATATATATATATATATATATATCTTGGTCTGTTCATTATCTAGATGGATAGATAGCTTGCTAAATGTCCTCCCATCCATCAAACAATCCATCTATCTTAGTCTGCTTATATCTATCTATTTCTTTCATTCTGCTCCTATCTATCTTGCCTACTCTTTACTGGGCACGCATACAGATAGATAGATAGATAGATAGATAGATAGATAGATAGATTAAAAAAGAGGAAGAAAAACGAAATTTACGATGTCATTGCTTGTCTATTTTCATTCCTTTCATCATGTTTGTAAATAATGCATTTATTTTTCCTCAGTAAACTTAGCCGTTTGCAAATCCACGTGTCAGAAAGTGAAAAGAGTTTTAAATATTCATAGATCTCTTCTTGAAAACAAGCACTTACCGGAATAAAAAAAAATCCCCACTTCAAACGACCATCTTTAAAGGAGTTGTCTTTTATCACTGGGCTTTTACTTACATAAATAAGTACACTCTACATCTTACTAACAATCAACAAATGCGGAATATACGGAACACCAAGGAAGCAATAACATGACTCATTTCCTCTGGACTCCTTCACTGACTTATTATGTACGACTAGTTTATGACTTATCGCTTTGCTGACACGAGTGTTCAAACCAAAATTTATGTAATATTAAATGAAAAATCACCGGAACTGATGTATTGTTTAAGGGGCAATTCGAGGAGACATCGACCATAAACCAAAACGACTTTAATGGCATCCTGGTCCTTCGAACGATCGTTGTCTTTGATCGATATATATGTACGAATATATATTATGCTATTTGAATGAATGTCTTCCGTTCAGTCCCTACACGCATGTTCGAGCGAAACGAATGGAGATCCATGGATGCCCAGTCGCCAGAATCCTCCTCCTGGTTTTGCCGGTAAATTTCAGACTAAAGCAGAGAATGAGGTATCTGACGTCAGCTTAGCTGCAGTCGATACCGATAGGACGTAAAACAGGTTTAAAAGGGGGCTCCATTCAAGGGTTGAATCAGAGTTGTCCTTATCCTAGACTGATTGCCTTCTAAAGGATAGAGGACTCAATCCACCTTAATTTTACCTATATCTTGAGGGAATGATCTATGACTCTGCCAAGGGTTTTAGTGCGAAGTAAACATAAACAGCTCCAGCCATTGCCGGAGTCGTTTACCGACTATTTACCTGCATATCAAGTAATTATTTGTTTATGAGTGACACTTCATTTTAATTCTACCCCTCCGATATCCTCATGCTGACGTCAACGGATTTTTCTGGATCGGGATATATAATTAAAGGAGAGAACATCTCTCAAACTAAGTAAATTAGTGCGATCTGCTATGAATTAAAAAAAAACAGATCTTCAGGTACTTGCAATTATTAAAAAAAGGAGTCAACTCATCTCCCTTTTTGGTATATGTATTCACTCTGTTTGCTTGCCGTCTGTCCGTCTGTTCACACGATATCTCTAAAAGTTCACAATAAATTTCAATAAAATGTTGTGGGAAGGTGAACAATGGACATGGAAAAAAGAGACTGCATTTTAGAACGAATCCATGCGTAATAAAGCTATATATCCACAACTGATGGCCTTGGCAGTGGTGTGCTCTAAGGTTTGAAAACCGGTATTTGAATACCATTAAACACCAGATTTGAAAATTGGTTGGCCATACCGTTACCGAGACTCCAATACCTTTTTCCTGGGTGTTCCTCATTAACTCTTGAGCATACCTAGAAATGTCTCTTGGAGGAGATCCACTTGAAAAGAGATTTTCTGGAAACATCATGTATATCTTCAAAAACATCAAATATGCGATTTGACGGATAAAAAGCACGTGTGTCGTGTTCACTACGTTCTTTACCTGACCTCAGCCGCGAATAAAACCATGAAATAAAAATACAAAATGGCAACAACCTGTTTATTTCAAAAGAAGGATTTGTTTTTCTTTGAAAAGCGTAACAGACACCAATTTTTGATGTATGGACTACGTGAACTATTGAAGTACTTTTAAAAATGAATAATGAGAGAGAGAGAGAGATAGAGAGATAAAAAAGATACAGAGAGAGATACAGAGACCGCACAATCGAAGATTTCCAGCGCTTTGTTGTTTTGCTGTTTTTTGTTCTTTCATCACAAAAGTTCAACATCAATCAACAGACACGAAGGCCGTGAGGCCTAATACTGAATATTGTTAATATCTCCTCTTCCATTCTCTTCATGTGCGGGGCGCTACTTGATTCTCTCACGCTTTGGTCTCGTTCTCTCTTGCCTTCATATCGCTGCCACTCTCCTTTCGACCCGAATATTCAAATACATATCTCACTGAAACTGGAACAACCCCAAAACATACATTTTCTTTTGTAACACTCAGTTAAATGTTGACAAATTTCGCCTCATGTATAGGAGTATGTATGCAGACGCAGCGCCAGATGGGTGTCGGGTTACACCCTCATTGCCCATTGGGGGGAGTCCTGGAGACACCCATGATCGCATGCAATGCTTCCGCTGATTTCGCGAGGTTTTGTCAGAAAACGAGTAGCAAAAGGATCGCAGTTAATAATACTTTGGGTATTGCGGAACAGGCAAGGTCATTTCTAAAAAGCGTACCTATAACAGCAATCAGCGTCCAAAAGTAATCCTGCCAACGCCGACCGACAAAGACAGAATCCAAAAACCTACAAAGAAACCTTATTAAGAATTCCCATCGGAATTTTATCAATATTGGTGCTGTTGGTAATTTACAAACCCCAGTTAGCGCTCTCCAAGAGATATAGATGGCTGGAAACGTTTTCCGATTTTAGTTTCTTGGGGGCTAATGATATCAAAGTTATTTGTGTCCATTTCTGTAGAGAAATTATGCTGTCTCTTACTTATGTCAATTTGGATATTGAATGTTGTTAGTTTTGAGGAGTGTGGAATATTTATAGTGTAACTCTGATCCCTCATACCGGCCAAAGTTGACCGTAGGTGGAAAGCCTTTTTAGCTGCTGTGGCTCGACGTTTTGTACGGCGGAAGTGTTATGAATAAGTTGCACTCTATACCCGATTGTTCTGAATGCTGTCAAAAGGAAGAAGGGCTCAGTATGTTTGGGATCCAGCAAGGCTAAGGGAGATCCCTCCTCAGCAGGTTACTGTACAAGACGGTCACTCACATCAGGCACTGACCAAGCTCGACTTTGCTTTATTTTTGTTGATCGAAAGAGAACTGGTGCATCCAACGCAATGTTACCGTAAATCAATGATGAATGATGTGCGAATAGACCCCGAGGCGACAAGCCCCGTAGCGACGTCACTCGCTTCAACTATGGTATTGTTGTTTTGCGAGTGTTGGTTTTTGATTTGTTTTGTTTTTTTTTCTGTGTTTTTCTTTTGTCTTTCGACGCTAAACAGATATCTTAGATTGTTTTATATGCATGAATCAGAGGGCAGAATAAATGAAAGCAGATGTTTCAAGCTAGATAAAGCCATTTTCTGATTGATGGGACTCTGGGTAACAAAGTATCACATGACCACAACACCAAGAATCCAAAGTTTTTGCTTCTGTGAGATGGAATAATTGTTTATTATTTTTAGAAGACATTCACTGAATGTTCACCAAAGCTGTCAAAATAAGTTTATTCAGTTTTTAAGCTGATCTTTGGTCTTTATTTTTTTCTTTCTCTCGTATAATTATGGTGATTGGACGGTTCTCTCTCTCTCTCTCTCTCTCTCTCTCTCTCTCTCTCTCTCTCTCTCTCCCTCTCTCTTTCTCTCTATGTATGTATGTATGTATGTATATATATATATATATATATGTATGTATGTATTTATATATGTATATATATATATACATATATATATATATATACATATATATATATATATATATATATATATATATATATATATATATATATATATATATATATATATATATATATATATATATATCTTTCATGCGTACAGGTCATGCAAATAGAGCTAAAAGATGGAAATTTAAGCAGCTACTCCCTATTACTTCCTTTTAAAAAATTAGACCGTTAGCTTGTGCTCATCTACGTTAACGCTTTTTTTCTGATTTGGACTTCTCCGGTGAACACCACCAAACGAAAAGGGAAATAAGTAACTAATTCATTGATCATTCCTTTTACAACTCTTTTAATTGATCACTCTTGATACGGCATGCTGCCAAAGGATATTGGTCATATGGCAGTTTCTATTGAGTGACTCACTAGACTATTCAGTCTATTTATATAACTATCTTGTATCTTGGCTCTTCCGAATCAGCAGATGTGATGTGATGTAAGAGCTCCACAACTCATTATCATCATCATCATCATCAGTCTTTTAACGTCCGTCGTTGGACGTAAACCTTTCCCAGGATTCGGCTCACTTCTCTATTATGGGTGTCGCTGAGCCAGTACTTTCTGAATTTGTCTAACTCGTCCCTCCATCTAATATTCTGCCGCCCTTGGTTGCGCATGTGATCTCATGAGATCCATGTCGTGAGTCCTGATGTCCATCAGTTGCCCAACATTCTTGCAACATGGCCAGACCATCGCCATTTGAAATTTTCAATGGATTCTATGATGTCCCTGACTCTTTTTCTCGGATGTACTGTGCTGTCTTGTGGTCTCTCCATGTGATGCCCAGCATGACTTTTTCATGTGCATATTGCATGGTTCTGAATTTGCGGGTCTGTCTCTTGGTTAGGCTCCATGTTTCAGCTCCATAAGTGACTATTGGGAGGATGCATTGATTATACACCCAGTTGATAAAATCTAACCATATTAACTAATATCCATGTTTTGCTGATCGACGGCGCCATATTTCCGAAAATATGTTGTTTTTTTTTACCCTCCAGCATTATTAGTAGTAATGGTAACTTGAATTTAATCAGATTAAACATTGTCAACCATGGTTGATTTTTTACTCTCGTGGTTAAAGCTGCTTTAAACTACAACTGCAACAGACCATCACTCTACGGCATTCGCCTCGAGCATATTCTTCATTTCTAACCCGTGTCTTTTACTCATTGATGTAGACCGACAGTCTGAGTAGTTGTGATCTATAATAATTAAAATTAAGATGAAAGACACACTCGCCGGAAATTGATAATGGCTGACAATGCTTTATCTAATGAAAATTCAAGTTAATCTTATTACTAAAATAAATGTTTATGTAAATACAATTCACTACAATCTCTAAACGCAAGTGAACATCTTGAATAATTGCATTATTATCCGGAATAAATTCATTACCGTTTGTGATCGTAAGAGTAGCCATTTTACAAACACTGTCCAATAGTTAAATGCTATGGAGTGATCATAAGTTCGGAAACAGAGAGCTGTGGTCTATTCCCAAAACTCTGTTGATAGATTAGCATTTGAACCGCTATATCAAAGCAATTGCCGATGAGTTCAAAGTTTAGCTGCAAAGACAGTTTTCCGTAATCAAAATTTTATCAAAGCTATTCAATCAATAATTACTGCGTAGTTTTTTTTTTCTATTGGATAGCGTTTGTAAAATTATTGTTGCGTTCAGATTTTTGTGATGCACTCTATGAATTTATACTTGCCACAGAAGTGAATACGTAGACTTGTAGGTGATGGGCTTTTTTTTCGCATGCAAACTGTCTCGTCGTCGTAATCTTGCATGTTTGGCACCTTTCTATTGTTAAATCTTTAGAAGGTGTTCAAAAAGGCTATATTCTCTAGTCCATTCCTGTTGGGGAATTTTCAGTTAAAATTTGGTCTGCAATCGAGATACATCCATACTTTTCAGATAGATAAGTCTCGTTGCAAGTTCCCCAAAACATCTTTCATGTTGAATTGACTCCTTTCAGGGCGTTTCACTGGCGAGTACTATCACAACAATTCTGAATATTGCGTACAAAAAATGTCTTATCAAATCTTAGTCTTTTGGTTTTTCCAACTCCGCATTTTTAGCATCAAGAATATGTCTTAACATTTTTTTACACTATTCCTAATTCCTTGGTAAAAGATATACGCTTCCTACTAACCCTTTCATGAGAATAGTGGCCAAATAGTATTGCCCAAAGTAAATAATAGAACACACAAAAAAAATTCTATCTGATTACCAAGCTTTTTTTTCTTTCCATTTCTTATGGGAATTCTATTTCAGCACTCGAAAAAATTCTTCATTCTCTTCTTCCTATCTATTTATCAATCAAGCTGACTCTGTATTATCCAAAGTTGACATTGCACGTTAGTTTGCGTGAGAGTGCACAGAGGACTAATACACCTCTCACTGAATTATTTATGTATATTTATATTCATCTATCCATTTAATAAAACCTTGTCACATCAATGCTCCAGAATCTCTGTCAAATCTTACTTTTTTTCAATATTATAGGTGCTGTCCAAAAATCCAAGGAACTCAAAAAAGGAAAACATTTCTTGCCTTTACTCATATGTTCCTAGGTAGCAGCGAAATAGACGTTAGGGTCTAATTTGAACAGCGCGCGCAAATTGAATTCATAACGTATATTTAACTCTACCTATTTTGAGCAGTGCGATTAATGGGACAATTTAATAACAGCACTACACCTTGTATATCGCTGTCTAACTGATACTGATATATATATATATATGTATATATATATATATATATATATATATATATATATATATATAAATACATATATATATATATATATATATATATATATATATATGTATATGATAAAGCATTAGGTATGAATATCTGTTGTGTCAATACTGATAAAAATAAATTGAAAATTGAAGCTGTTAGTTTGTTGGTGAATAGGTGGAAACAAGTGCAATAATTGGATGGTTTCAATTCAGTTTAGCTCAGATTGCCAGAGAAACCCTTGACATCATGATTCACGGCATCGATCAGAGCATAAAGAGCTCCAACTGGAGACTGAACTTAGACTGTCAATCCCACTGTCCGAGCCGTTACGCCAATCGCAATCTCCAAGTCTCCACTACGACGGTTAGAAACTTCATGTTTGCCAAATACAATTTCTATTTTGAAGATTTTCTTCCTATCATTACCGTCTCCGTCCTATGTCATTACGGGGATGATTGAAACTGGGAGAGACATCTACCCGCACGCGCTCTCTTGAAAAAGACAAACGCTACCCAAGGAGTTAATTAGAGCGCATAACTCGCGGGGGGGGGGCGCTACGCAGTTAATAGTCCTTGGGTGTTAATCACAAGTTGGCACTTGCCTGTTACCTGACCCTTTCCGATTCCCCACCGATTAAGCCAATCCCTTCAATCTAGATGGCGACAGGTGTCATAGCAACCAACCTCTTCATATATTCCCTCATTCTTCCATTAATCATCCGTCAGACACACCAGCGATTTGGCTGACAACTGCCCGGATGCTATTAGGCCTGGGAAACTTGGAAGGTACTCGATTCGGCACCCTACCGTTCGGCTCACAATGAATCAATCCACTACTGGGCGCTTTTTCTTCTTCCAGTTGTCGACGTAGCTTAGTATAGAAGTCTTCCGTTATAGTACTGTTCAGTAGAGCACGGCTCACCAAACTTTTTTTTATAATGGGCAACACGGAACCAGTACTTTCTGAACTTGTCTAGTTCACCCTGTTATCTTATTTTTTTTGCCAGATACAGTTTCGTATGTGATCTCCACGTATCCACGTTATGAGTCATGATGTCGACGTAGTTAACAGTACTTATTTATATTGACAAAACTGACATCCGAATTTCATGGCAGGAAATATCTTTCTCGATCGTCCTGATTACACTGAATACTTTGTGCGTATTCTGCTCTCTTGGCTGACAAATTTGGATAAAATAGACAATCGGGGAGCTTTTCCAAATCTGGGAATAATAACACATGATACTCCTACTTTGGCCACTCTTTCTTTCGAGTAAGAATCGGTGAAAGTTGGAGTGAAAGAAGTAGGAGCTCCACCTGTATATTATCATTTCATTTTACAAAGTGTGTCAGGCCATTTAGAATATCGCAAGAACCGGTTGTCTAGCGTAGATGCGATTTGGAAAGCAATTAGTGGTGGCGTAACTGTGAATGTCCGAACTTTGGCTCTCCTTTGGGGTTACTCGATCGACAGTGAGGCGACATTGCCTTATGAAAATCAATTGAATTAGTAGCCATGCCCTTTATTGAGAAAGTTTTACATTTCTCATTAAATGAAGAAGATGATTTTTGAGCTCAGGTAAAAAACAAGGAATTAGAATATTTATTTTTCAAGGCAGGCAGATCTTTTTGATTTGAGGTTTGGTGCAACACAATTTTCCCACTTCTTTTGGTTTAGCCGTGTATCCTACTAAGCAGAGCTTAGAATAAATGAAAAAAGAAATGAGATTTGCAAAATGATCTCTGGATCAACCAGCAGGCAAGCTCTGAGAGGTAATGCTCTCCTCTTCTGACGACTGTAAGGGACAAAACTCCCAATCAGTAAATAATTGACCTCATATGATGTCATCCAGGAACCGAATTCAAAGCACAATAGAAAAAATGATCACTGGTCAAAGTTAGTCATTCAATAGAAACTGTCCTACGACTAACATCTCTTGTCAGCATGACATGTTGGGGTGATCAATTAAAAAATTTGACAAAAAGAATGATTAATGAATAAGCTACTTCTGTCTTTTGTTGAGCAGTGATTTCTCAAAAAAGTCATACTTTCCACAGAAACAAGCATGTATACTGCTGTATAAAAACAAATGTACCAATTTAGCATAGACTCACATTGCAAATTGAACCTTTCAGTATTTGGGGAGGAGCGGATGAAAACATTTTCCCTAGATATATTAAGGAGTAAATGTTTAAATTTTCAGCTTTTTAGTTCCATAGGCGCATTTTGTAGATACAGACATGCCAAACCAGCTAGACCAGCTTGAAAACTGAAGAAACCTATTGTGAGCGTTTTTGTGACAGTGTTAGTCGACAGCTTCTGATGATGGTTATTCTACCTTTTTCAGCTCTAACCTATTAGAGTTTTGAATTTTTCAAAACGGTAACAAAAAAGCCGAAAAGTGCGTTAAAGGAATACATAATTTTTTTTTTTTTACAAATTTTGAAGAACATCATGGAATACATTTGTCCCATCAGGCATTTGTCCAGGGATAGTTTTGTCCTAATAGACCAAAAAAATCTCATTTGCTTCACATTCCGTGACACGTACCTTCCAGTAGACTGCTAAAATAGATTCATGGGATGTATATATCCCATTAATTGAAGAAATATCGGGGTAATTGTCCCAGGAGTCTTGAAAGAGTTAATCAATGCTGAAATTCTTCAATCGGGCATCTGTTTCTTACCAAACATATCATTCCTTTTCATTTCCCATCGGAAATAAGGCTCCAATGATCTCTTTTCATTGCAATTGATCTTTGTCAGCACGTTGAACCCCCTCCGTGAAAGGTCCATCCTTTCCAGCTGCCGTGTCATGATTTTGCACCAGGTGGCCTCGGGTCTTCCAAGGTTCTTTCTGAGCTGCCTCAAATCTCCCAGGTTTCTTTCTGCCCGTTGGTGTCTAGCTTAAGTCGACTTTTGTGATCTCGCTCCTTTCTCAGCACATGTCCCGACCCTCTCCAGTACTATGACATTGCCCCACTGGAGAGGATTGTGAGCTTCAGAGTCTCTGACAGTTTTGGCTCCTTGTTGGTCTAAGCATACCAGATTGGTCTCGAGCGAGAAGCCAGATGAAAGTCAACATACTGCCCCTCCCCAACTTGAAGATTGGTTGTGATATCAACGATGCCACTCTGTAAAAACACATACTGTTACAGAAACAAGCCCAAAAGATTATTTTTATCATATATATATATATATATGTATATATATATATATATATATATATATATATATATATATATATATATATATATATATATTATTTGTTTACTGCATTACCCTGAAGATTCCAATTTCTTACTGGAAAAATGGAAATAAAATGCCACTTTCGTTTACAGAAGTGATCCCCAAAGTATGTGCTATAGCCCCACTTGAGGCAGGTGTAAGCAGGTAGGTCAATTGAATAAAGGGGATGTCAGTGGGCCAAGTTGCAAATGATACGAATTGATACCTTTTTCACATAGAATCGAATGTCTGAAAATATAATTCTATAGTAGAGCTGTTTGAAATGACCAAACATTTTCCCTTTTCTGACAGTGTTTAGAAGAAGATTCTATAACCACACAATCCTCCCGATTGTCACCTATGGAGCTGAATCCATGGAACGTAACTAAGCCATCGACTTCAAACACAGAAATATGCGATGTGCACAGGAGAGAATTATGCTGAACATCACGAAATATCACAGGAAAGTACATTTCTTTAGGAAACAAACGGGATCAGATATATCATAGAAACCATGAGAAAAACTCAGATGAAAACGGGCGATTCATGTTGCTAGAACATCACGCGGCAGATCCTCAGAGATCATATGCAAAATTGTAGCCGGCTGAAAAAAATAATAACTAGACAAGTTCAGAAAGTAGTGGCTCTACAACCACAACGAACGAAGTCTGCCAAATCTTAGGGAAGGTTAATATAAAATGAGAGATGTTAAAAGAATTATTATTATTATTATTATTATTATTATTATTATTATTATTATTATTAATATTATTGTTGTTATTATTATTATTATCATTATTATTATTATTATTATCATTATTATTATCATCATTATTGGTATTATTATCATTATCGTTATTGATCCATTTAAATTTTTCTCGTTCTGACCGGCTTTACTGGGGGTCGTTAATGAAATATATGCTCTGAAAAAGGGGGGGGAGTAAAAAAAAAAGACAAAAGTCTGGGAAACAGTTAGTTTACAGCCTGTTCTCTATATGGAAGAAAAATCGACGTGGCTCATCGAACTACTAAGCACTTCTTCCTTCTTCAATACTTCTAAAGCTTTTTGATGGTTCAGTCGCGCAAATACTTTCTTACTATCTGAATGATCTATTCTCTCTCGAATTGTCTTCCTTCAGACTTAGTGTCTATCTCTATCGCTGAATAATTCCCCCCCACTCTCTCTCTCTCTATCCCTCTCTCTTTCAATGCTTCTGTGGTCTTCCTTTTTCCCCAACCTCCCCCATTACCTCCCAACCTTCCGATTCCAGATTAATTTCAACTAATTTGATTAGTTCCAACTTATTTGATTAGTTTCAGTTAATTTTACTTAAAAATTAACATTTGAAGCGACTGTAGCGGTAACTTTTAATACGTTCATCGATTTGGTTTGCCTCTCTTTTTAATTTACTTGCTGTAATTTCTTTTTTAATTCCTTGTCTTATTTTTCAACTTGCTTGCCTCATTTTCTAATTTGCTTGCTTTATTCCCCAAATGTGTTCGCTTTAAAAATTTAAAAATGATTGCATGACTACTCATTAGTTTCCCATGCCCTTCCTCCTTCTTGCACTCTTAGCTATTAAACAATGATCTTTTTTCTTTCTTTCTTTCTTCTCTCTCTATCATTAAATGATTATTAATCCATTTCATCTCTCTGTCCCCTCCTCGACTTCATTCATTTTTCATTCAGTCCTACCACGTGCCTATTTTTTTCTTTGACTTTCTCAGTTTCCACCTTGTCTTTATTTTTTCGTTCATTTTCCTTTCATCTTTTCTGTTTCTTTCCTTTCTTTCTTTCTTTCTTTCTTCCTTTCTTTCTTTCTTTCTTTCTTTCTCTCTTTCTTTTCCGTTCATTTTATTTTATCTTTCCTTCTTTTTGCTACCCATCCTTTGATTTTCACTCCATGTTTTCATCTATTTTTCATTTCCTTCTCTTTACTTTCTTCCTGTTTTTCTTCCTTTCTTTCTTTTTCCTTTCTTTCTTTCTCTCTCCCTATTCTGTATTATTTCTCTTTGATATCTCTTTATTCAATCAGTTTTAACTTCCTCTTTTTTTAAAACTTTTCTCCTTCTTTTTTGTTTTTTTCTTTAATCCTCTTCTCATCGCTTTCTCTACTTTTTCTTTTCATTCTCTTTACTTCCTTTCTCTTTTCTTTTCACTTTCCTTTCTTTCTATACTTTTTCTTTATCTTTCTGTCAGACTGAGCGACTTATTGTTTTCTCTTCCTTCCTTCCTTTCTTTTTTCTTCCTCTCTATTTTTCTTCTGATACACTGCTTACTTTTTCCCTTCCTCCTTTCCTTCCTTCCTTCTTTCTTCGTATCCTTCTATTTCTTACTTTCTGTCTCTTTCTTTCTTTCTTTCTTTCTTTCTTTCTTTCTTTCTTTCTTTCTTTCTTTACCTCCTTTCTTTCTCTTTAATTTCTTTCTTTTTCTTTCTTTCCTCTACCCTTTTGTTCATCTTTCAGTCCGACCATACGTTTATTTCGACTTTTTCCAAAGTCAATTGGTTGCCATGTGAAACCAACCGATATTGTTGTCCAGTTGATACCAAACAGCCGTAGTCACGTCAGTAGAACAAACAACAATTAAAACGCTTGGCCCATAGGAGACAACGAACGAAAAGGCTGACTAAGTCCCGGACGGACCCAGCGAACGGACGTGCGTTCGGACCGGCCGACGGAAAAGAAGACACGGGGATGGGAAGGTAAATGTGGGCACCGGACTACTGAGGTGGGAAAAGCACCGTGCGTGGATCGAACAATTAGAAATAAAACGGAAAACTCTATCAAAAGGAAATCAGATGATTACGTTTATTTATTCAAGGGTGTGTACGGGTACATGGTAGAATATGTACACGTGTGGTTGCGTTTGCGTGTGAGTGTGCTATTATGAAATATCAAGTACCCTGTCCAAGGTCAGCTGCTTAGTCATCGCACACACATCGCATATATATGGAGAGAGAGAGAGAGAGAGAGAGAGAGAGAGAGACAGACAGACAGACAGACAGAGAAGAGGGGGTGAAGCGTGACGGGTAACAGACCGGAAAACAGAATCAGTAAAGCAAACTTCAGTTACCTGCTGAGCTTGCTTATATTCAATTCATACTGATGCCCTTGGGAAAGCCATGAATCCACACCCCTCAGCTATCTTAAACAATGCTAAATATCCTCATAAAATGCCTCGCTGAAGTTATACCGTAATATTTGACATATCAGAGGATGGGTGAATGAAGATCTTCGGAAATTTATAAAAAAACATAATATCCGCCTTACGTATAGATAAAAAAAAAAAGTGTATTGCTTCTTATTTCAGCTACCAGATCGCTATTTTACGAACTTTGATTAAGTAGCATGGGTTAAGAATAAGGGATAAACCCCATGACATCTGAATTCAGATCCTCCAGAGCCTACCACACACTGACAAAGACATACTCATTTGGCAGCAAAAGTTATACGACACTAATCATTCCAATCTAGCCATATAGCTGTATTCGTTTATCATATGATCTCTTTTACACTGTCGGGTCTATTTACACCGGTGCAGTAGCTCTCAAACAATACACTGGGGAGCACTGATGTGCTGCAATTATCTCTCAAGTGTGCCGTGTATTTTTACACAAACATGTATCTAATACTGGCATTATATCAGCCCTGGTTCTAAGGTGACTGTTTGCTGGATGATTGCCCCTGATGATTGTCCCCTGACAATAGCATAGCGACCGTAAAGCCAAAGTTAAAGTTTATTTAAATAAAATATTTGGCCATGTAAATTCTTACACACATTTGGATATTATCCAGGGGGCAATTGGGAATAATTTGGCGGCAATTGTTCTGTGGGCATTTGTCCAGGTACCATATGTCCTACTTCATCCCATCCCCAAGTTACTTTATCTTAAGACTTCATGTAATCACAACTTTATTAGTGACAGATTGAACAGAAAAGAGCTATGGGTATTTATATCTAAAAATCTCGTTTAATGACAACAAACATGTTTGGGGGGGTTGCGTAATTTATTTCATTTGGTGTGCTGAGTAAGACAAATATATTTCTCAGCATTCTGCCAAGCAATAAAAGTTGCAGAATTATGTGTCTATGCACTAAAAATATGAAATGTAATTTTTTTTCCTATTAAATGAAGCTTTGTGAATATCATTACTTTTTTTTTGTGTGTGTGTTTCTTCTGTCTTATTCCTGTTGCTATTTATCGCAACTGTCATGCCGTAATTCTTTATTTCTTCTGTTTAACCAGGGGGGTTATAGAAAACCAACCAGGAAGCTATGATATGAAACTTGTTAAGTTTACATATTACCACACAGTAGGTGTTATTTAACGCAGCATTTCACAGTGGAGTCACTGTCTCTACAAATCTATGACTGGAGCAGTTTTTATGGCATTCAACTCCTATTTTAAATAGGAATAATTTATCAAGCATACATTTGAAATTAAACTAGGGATTGCTATTCTAGATGTTGCTTAGTTACATCTCATGAGATATTTTTTCATATAAACATAGGGTTTTTTTGGTTGGCATCGATATAAAAAAATACTTATCAGATAATGATTGAAATTCATTCAGAACTTTCAGAGATGTTGCATTGACTGACGGAGAACAAGATATTGGGTGGGGTCGACAGATAGCTATGGCATAGCAGGGTGTTACACATGGATCCATTTAAGAATTAAATAATCCTTTCGTTTCATATTACCCAACCCTCAACGAAACTTCATTGAAATTCATCGAGAACATTCGGAGATATCGTATGGGCTGACCGACAGATAGAAGGAAAGACACAGAGTAATACGTATACTCCTTCAACTTTGTTGGGAAAGCTTATTAAAGTTGTGGTGACGACAGATCTGAGCTGTGTGTGTATTCATCTTTCCCGCACCAGAGTTGCAGTGTAACGACCGAAGCCGATATAAAATCAATGAAATTACAGGGTTAATTATCAGCAAGGATTACCGGTCAAAGGGATTAATACCTTAATTGCGACTTTCAGAATGGGCCATTACCTAATAAACCAAGAAGAAAAGGTTCATTACGAGTGAGTAATAATTGTTTTTCAAAGGCACCGTTCGACCAAGATCCTTGTCAACAAACGCGAAATCTAAGATTTCATAATTAATTCAACACGATTTACTGCAGCGAATTTTACTCTTGATATTGAGTGATAGCAAGTCTCCTCAAATCGCTATCACTAATCTCACTGTCTCCAAAGACCATAGTACTGTTGTTGTCAACCAACCTAATTCCACTGTTGGTGGTAAGGATGCATGGCCCTAATTAGTAGTAGTACAGCCCTAAGCCACATTGTCCACGGTCTCTTTATTTACTAGGTGAGCTTTTGGGATTATTTTCATCTTCCTTCGTCTCTAATCCATTGTACACTGATACAGCCACGTTTACGAGCAAATATACTTTTACCTTTTTTTCACAGCTATCAGATCTAATGTTTTGCTCCGATGAACTAAGGGTCTCTGAACCTCAGGGTATGTATTCTCTAGAACAGCATCTAATCTGTGTTGATGCTTTTTGTCCAGCGGTGAAACATAAGTCGTTTGCACAGTTCCCAGTGAATCACCATCTCTACTTTGTCATAATAATTCTATTAATAAAAATGACACAGGATCCCCAGCCTCGTTAAAGTAGAGCGTTTCCTATAAGAACTTTTAAGTGAAGAAGCAATATGATTGGTGGGAACTTTTTTTTATCATTCCCATACCGCCAAAATACATCTTTGGTGCCTGCATCTTTTATGCTTAGTGTAACAATATCACAAGCTTTTCAAGATTTTCTGATACATTAGGACACATCTTGCTAACAGATGAACAAAAAAAAATCGCGATAAAACACTAAAGATCACGAACAGAGTTCAAAGCTATTGCACCTTGAGGTCTTTTGTAAAAGCGAAATGGCATGAATCAAACATCAAAAGGGTTACGAACATTCACCTTTATTCACATAGTTTCTGAGATGATGTAAAATTATATTGGAACGTTCAAATAACTCTCATATCCTCTATTGTTCGCAAAGTTCAGCCGAAATATTCCAATCGGCATATTTCTCGAGACTTGCAATAATTGTACGACTTAGTATTTTCATATCTAGGTGTGGCAAGGCTGACGTTCATTAGAAATAATCAACCAAAGCTCTGAACATCAGTATGATTTTCATCAGTGTTTAGGTGGGTCTGGCTACCTGGTTACCCATGTATGTGTCACACGGTACGCACTAATGGAGGTGCGGGGCTGAAAAATTTATTCGTTATCATGCCTAGAGAAAACGTTTTCTTTTCTTTTAATTTACTTGCCAAAATAAGTTTTCAGAATGGGGTTCAATCTACGATTGACGTTTATTGTAAATTGGTCCTTTAGTTTCTGCTAATCAGCTTTTATGTTTGTTTCTGTTGTAAATTCAGAATTCAAAATAAAATTATAGAAGTAAAGTAATTCACTTACCATCCTTTCTTAATGTTTTAATTGATCAACCCCAACACAGCTCGCTGCCAGAAGTCGTTTGTCTAGTAACGGTTTCTATTGACTCACCAGATTTATTAATCAATTTCTTTTGAGTTCAGACCACGATCACATTCACAAACATGCGGTTTCTTATTGAAAGTCTAAAAAAGTTCATATGACCAATTCGATCCGACCGCCCACTGGTTTATTTTTCAATTTTTTTTTCTTTTTCAGTCTAGATCGAAGTTACAGCAGATATTGCCAGACTAATGTTCAGCTGTGCATGAGGAGCCAATTAGTATGGCTCGGGTCTAATCAATAGATCTTTTTGCCCTCATACTAAACATTATTTTTCATTGCTTATTGTGTTCTGAAGAGCCGGTGGCCGATTGGTTAGCAGCGAAGAAAATGGATAGGGCGAGGCAAGTTCAAATTCTAACTGAAATTTAAACTATTAATGCCATTGAAAGAGGCATGATATGTCTCCTGTCACCTTAGTGGTGATATATATGGTTAAGGGGTGAAGCCACTTTGGTTGCTTGTCACCTCTAAGTCAATTTCACACAACTTCGAAAAAGAAATGGATCAAGAACTTGTTATACATGAAGCCTTGGCAGACATTACTGATATCTAGTCAGCGTAGGGGCTCTACTTACAGCCTAAATCTATTTACCTATCCTCGATAGAAGAAGAAACCAAACAAAGAATAAGCCGAGGTTGTTAAGATTTTGGCAAAACTCAACTTCCAAGGATAAAAAGATCCCATTAGTTTGAAAAGGGGTTTTTAGGACCAATGCGTCTTCCCGGTAGTCGCCTATGGAGCTGAAACATGGAACTCAACCAAAAGGCTTGCTCTCAACCAAAGAACCATACGAGGAACGCAAAAAAAAAAATTCTTAACATCATAAGGAAACAGGGCTCGACAGGTTCGAGTGATATTGGCTCCGTGACGCCCACAATCGAGCTGTTTTGCGAATCTTTGGATACGTCCAACGACTATCGTTAAAACGATGATGATTAATGTACTGCTTGAACAGCGATCACTGCATCTATCCCTCCTTCATCTATCCGGTGAGTCAACTTTGATCGAATTCTGCGTCTCCTGTAGAGTTGTTATTTTCTGGACGGAGAAGAAAAAATTAAATCGAGTTCAGATTCAATAGCCAGTCAGTTAGAAACTGTCAACCAAGACTGTCACTAAATTTGACATCTTTGATTTCTTCAGTGTTTGAACAATTCTTTCTGTTCAGTCTGCATGATGATGTGTGTACGTTTGTGCTGGGCATATAGGCTGTATCAATGGAGGTGGAGGGCTGAAAATCTTCTTACATGCATGTTATTACCAGATATCTTGATGAAAATTTCTTATTACCGGTATACCACGATAATTGACGAAGTCGACAATGAGTGAATGAACAAAGCACTTCTCAATAGTCGCCTTCCCTGGCCAAGCAGCAAAAAGCTGCTACCTGCTTATCCAACCTTGACAGGTGTAGAGGTGGATTATCGAAGCTAAATCCCGTAAAAAGTTTTAGAAGCTATCTGAATGTTTTCGAGAATATCTCCATAAGTAGTTCAATCTGTAACTTTGCAAGATACCAATTGTTCATAACTAACCAATCAGAAGGTTATATATTTGTACAAAAAGACTGGGAGAGTCCAGTGTGTGCACATTGATTGGATGAAAATCACGTGAGAGTAAATAGTAAATCATATACACTCCTTCCGTATGCAGTGATTCCCATTCCATAGCATCTCAACTAAACACCCACTCTGATACACTCGGTCGGCAACTTCAACTATTTCTATCATTGCATATAATTGAAACCCAATAGAAAGCAATATAATTGGATTATTTAGAGTAGCCAATTCGTATTTAAACTTTGAATTAACCCCAGCTTATCTCAACATTATAATTGTTGTTAAGACGATCCCAATAATCCTAAAAAGAAGAGTATTCAACCAATGCATCGTCCCGATAGTCACCTATGGAGCTGATACATGGGACCTAACCAAGAGACAGATCCACAAACTGAAAAGCATAGCACGTGTATGAGAGAATCATGCTCAATCTCACATGGGAGATCGCAAGACAGCACAGTATATTTGGAAGAGACCGGGGGTCTGAGACATCATATAATCTATTAGAGAACTCAAATGGACTGGTCATGTTGCACGAATGAAAGACAACCAATGGACATCACGATTCACAGCATGGATCCTTAGAGATCATATGGAAAACTGAGGCTGACAAAATACAAGATGAAGAGACGAGCTGGACAAATTCAGAAAATACTGGCTCTGAAACGCCCATGATAGAGAAACGTCGCGGATCCTGGTGAAGATCCATGTCCAACGACCGACATTAAAAGACTGATGATGATATTTCGCTGAGTCGAACAAGAGTAGAGAAACAGATGGATGTTCTTTGATGGCAAATGGACTCGTTTATTTGCAAACAAAGAGAATGAAATGAAATTAGGAATGTCATTTACAGTGATCCCTTCCCATCTCGTCGGCCATATGGCACGGCTGGATTAGGAGCGGAAG
The DNA here is from genome assembly GCA_963457665.1 of Thysanoteuthis rhombus. Taxonomy (NCBI): domain Eukaryota; kingdom Metazoa; phylum Mollusca; class Cephalopoda; order Oegopsida; family Thysanoteuthidae; genus Thysanoteuthis; species Thysanoteuthis major. The sequence goes on from OY735229.1 coordinate 41,681,187, forward strand.
AAGTATTGCTTACTGGCCGATAGGTATGAGTTTGGCCCGGTCACAGTTGAATCGTCTGGATTGAATGGCCCTAAAGCATTTAAATTCATTAGCTTAATAGGTTCTAAAGCCTCACGAACTCACGACGAACCGTGCAAGATCACCTGACTCATCCAGCGTGTGTCGATGTCTATCTTCCATAGTGAAATATTCCACAGAAAGAGAGCGAGACGGTAATATCATTCGATGAAATGAGAAAACTGAAGAAGTAACACGACAGTCTTTTATTGAGTGAATAACAAGGCATGTTTTGTTTCTTGTTACTCCAATAATTTTTTCGGCACACCCTTTATGTCTTTAAGTCAAGGTACAAACATTAGAATACGTCTTCAATACAGTCCATACGCCATTTATTAACTATAAAACTGCCACTTTTCTGCCAGATCTCGTTCGTTGTATTATAGAAGCCAAACGAGATCTCATCCGCTAATCTCAATGTAAAGATCGTGATTACAGTGAGATAAAAGGGATCACCAAGGGCAATCATGGCTGAGATATTAAGACGCTGGAAAAGGACGTCATTCAAAATGTTGATAGTGACTAATCTCCTGGTATCCGATGCATGTGTATTTGGGCATGAAGGCTTCCTCTTCTGACAAAATATGACACCTCTAACAATGTCGTCGGGTGATACTGGGGGTTCTTTTATCGTGAGATGTGAATAATGATAAGGAATTAGATATCGGTTGTAGAGTAGACGTGTCCGTAAGGCACCGGTCGTGAGTGCAAACCTTAATTAATCTAGGATCAAAGCTGATCCGGTGCCATCCTCGTTGGAGCATGAGAATCAGTCATCATCCTGACTGGTGATCAGTCAGCAGCAACACAGAAAGAAAGGCTACTATTTCAATGCACACGCTGCACTCTACCGAAGATCAATATAATGAATATCAAAGTATAGCTATACGGATATCTATATAGATCAGTCAATGTCATCAAGAACCATATGGCCCCCTTGGGGACCCAGACGCATCTGAAAAGGTCCGTAGTCTGAATTAATAATAACTGTTCGTTTGTTATCTCGGTTTTACTGGAGGCGGGGGACTTGAGCATTAGGAGAGTTGTTAAGGAGACCATGACCCCAAAAAGGTTGGAACTGGTTTGAATTAATGTATATGCGTGCACATATACTTACAAGTTTAGATAGGACCGAGTGATCATATGTAGAGTATGAACTATTGTTTTACTATAGAAAGGCATTGAAAATCTGGGAACAAGAAATTTTCAGTGGTCAGGAATTACTAGCGGAATGTGGCCACCGTATGTATGACATGAATACACTGATTATGATTTTAAAATTGTAAACATTTTCTACTTTGAAATTCAGGACAAAAACAATTGTCAGTGGTCATGAATTAGGGTATGCGTAAGTTAAAGATTATTTCATATTCATTCAAAACTAGCGAATCACCGTTAAAAAGATTCCCAACCAATATTGAATTTCTACGAAATCACTTTTAAAGGAAGAGAATTGCTCAAATCCTTTCTGCAGAAGAGTCCACTATTTCAAATAGTGTGTGGGAGATTTTTTTTTATCAGCCAAGTTATTCCATTTGAGTAGAGGACTCTATTATTACAGACAGAGAAATAGGGAAAAATTACACTGTTAATTTTAAAAGTAGATTACATAAGAAGTGTTAGTCCCCAGAGAATTTATTTACATGTAAACAAGCTATGAACAAAAAGATAAAACTTTTTAAAATTTCAGACGTACATAGTAACAAATAAACAAATTCATTGATTCATTACAGACTTGATTACAAATTAGATAAATTACGTACAAGAAATACCGTAACGTAATTTCTTGTACTTGATGACTTTTAAGAGAACTTATTTATTTCTGAGTTAATGAAATGTAAGAGTAGTTGACTTGACGATTCAATAACCACACCTTGGTAATTAGTTTGCCAACAAAAGAAGAGTGATAATCCTTGTAAACTAGTTTATATTTCCATGTTAATAGGGGGAGATATTTGGCAGAGAGGAGAAGTAATTCTTAAACCCTTGTCTAAATTTTAAGTTTGCTTTGTTTTTATACTTTAACACGAACAATAAAGAAAATACTCATTCAAATTTAGAGTTGCAGAATTGACAATCCCCTACCGTGATGACAAACCGATCGTTAGTCCCGTCTCTTGTAGGCTGAGGTGAATTGACAAATATAACATATCGACGAGTTTATATTCGAAATATGCAAGGGTTCATGTCATCTTAATTATATATATATATATATATATATATATATATATATATATATATATTGGTTCAAAACAGAAGTTACAGTAATCATTTGCACTCGGAATAGAAATTAGAGAGAGCTTTGACTCTGCAGCAACCGGGCTTATCATTATAATCGTTTCAAGTCTGTGGAAGCGCTAGCAACCAATTGGTCAGTAGTACAGAAAATGGGATTGGTGAGCCAAGTTCAAACTCCGACAGGGGTAATCTTCTTTCAATTGGTTTCAATGCCCAATACACACACCCTCACACACACACAAACACGCACACACATATACAAATGAGAATATATAAATATATCAATATACATATATATATATATATATATATATTAGAGTTGAATGACAATTCAGAAGGCCATGTTTTGCACGGATGAAATGTCTTCTGTTTATTTCGACGCTTCGCCAATTCATTCAGATTTGGGGGAAAATGCATTATGCAGATACTGGTGATTGCCTGTCATATTGGTAGATACACTAATCACACACATACTGATAGACACATGTACATAACGACGCACACAAATACACTCACACATATTGTATGGGTAATGGATATAAAACATACAATTATAAGGATGAATGTATTGGATATCCATACATACATGTAGTGTGTGTGATATATATACACATATATATATATATATATATATATATATATATATATATATATATATATATATATACATATATATTTTATATATATGTTATGTGGGCATATACTTGTAATGATGTTTAAATGATCATATAAATACACACACACACACACATATATATATATGCATACATATATATATATATACATATATATATATATATACACACACACATATATGTGATATATATATATATATATATATATATATATATATATATATATGTATATATATATATATATATTTAGTAACTCTATCAGGCATACAGAGTCAGTTTGAAATGATATACTTTTCACGAATGTTTCAACAGATGCGTATATATGAATAGAGTGTCATATGTTTATGCGTATATGTATACATCCTGAATGTGCGTGCATATGTGTGTAGAAGTGAATGAATTGATAATAATGTTTCATGCCTGAATCCATGCAATCATTCATGAATACAGCATGCACACGTGCACAAACCTATACACATTTACCTGTGCACACACACTCATGTATATATGTGTACACAAACAAACTCAAGCATATATTCATCAGGTAATTATATTTATTTACCTACATATTTGATAGTATATATAAGAAAAACTAGCTGTATTATAAGATAAAATACTTGAATATTCATGTAAGTCTTTTTTCGACTGAATACGACGAATTATCTTTATGCCTTTGTATTTCAAATAATCTGAATAAATAGTTGATAAAATCAGTACCATAATTAATTTAATAATACATATTTTCTGCAGAAAAAAATCCCAAGAATACTCCAGTACGATGTACGAAAAAATTCCTTTTTCTATTAGTAAATACGATGTGACATTAAAAAAATCTAATAAAATGAACTTCGTATTCCCTAAAGGATAAAAAAAAATGTCAATGCATGAATAAGTGGCAATTGATTTCCTCTTTCAAGTTTATCTATGTATATTTGTTGAAAACATTCTCGTCACACCGTGGTTTTTGCTTAAATATTTAATGTTTTTTTTCGACCTGGTAACCCTTTCGAGCATTGCAGGTCAGACTTTATCCCATTTTTGAAGTGTTGATATCTACATGGTGGATCTTCTCTTGATACTTGAACTACCGTTGCCATCAAAGATGGAGAAGGATTCTATCTTTTTTTTTAATTTGTGTATTTCTTTGTGTGCCAGTGTTTTTGTATTTTTTCTGATTTAGTGCTCCTGGCCGTACCGTTTTGTCTGG